>MU842817.1:0-61514 GCA_030867305.1 Colletotrichum zoysiae | reverse complement strand
GTAATTACTATTAATAGTAAAACTAAGTTCTAATAATAGGTATAAAATAAAGGTATTAACCTTAAGATTATACCCCCTTATATAAAGGAGCTAAACGGTAGTACTAAATAGGCCGGCTAAGAGGTAATTACTTATACTATTAAAATGCTTTCTAGAGTAAACCTACTGTAAGAACTTTAGCCTAAGGCTATAATAGCTACTACCTACCTTTATAATATAAGCCTAATATAAGGTAACGTTTAGCTTTACCTAATTAAGAGAGAAGAGAGATAGTTTAGTTAGTATTTCTAATAGTAAGAACCCTACTATTAAATAACCTTTAGCTAAGATTTATATCCCTAATAGGGGTAGCTTTATGTATATAGCTATAAGGCGTACCCTATCTAGAGAGATAGAGAGAGGGATATAAGAAGACGTTACTTTAAGGTAGAACCTAGGGGATATATTAGTTACCTAGTAGAATATATTTAGAATACCTATAACCTATATTATATATAGGTCCCCTTACTTAATTAAGTTATTATTATATAGAATATAACGTTTAATAAAAGTAAGTTTTATATAAAGGATAATGTAAAACAGGCTATTCTAATTAAGAAAGCAGGCCTTATTATTAGTAATATTTAGGACCTTAGTACTATAAGTAACCCTAAGCTTTATATCTTAGGTATAATAGGAGAATTTAGTATTACCTTTACCTTATTAGAAGTAAATACTTTATAACCTTAACTACTACTTACTCCTACGCTATAGACAGTTACTTTAGATAAAGATATATCTAGTGATAATATAACTACTTATATTAGGTAGGGAGGGTTATTATTAACCCCTAATCTATTACCTAACTCTAGAGATATCTAGGACTAGGAAGATAGAGTAATAACTGCCGTCTTAGTAATGCCTACACTAGGTATAGGGATGCCTAACTCTAAGGAAGTTAATTACTATAAAGTAATTAAAGATATAATAGTTATCTATACTAATACTCCTCTAAATAAGGGGGGGTAGATGCTTAAAGAATTAATTTATTTAGGATTAGTATCTATAAGCAGTACTGACTAGGGATAGAGATTAGTTATAAGTAACTAGGACGGCCTAGATAATAATACTGTCCTAATTTAGTAAAGCCGGCGTATATACAGCCTTCTACCTAAACTAAGTAGAAGTAGCTGCTATAATATAAAAAGGAGCCCTATCTTCTTTATAGGTCTTACCTATTTAAAGTAAAAGAGATAAAAGGACTTCTTTAACACTTTCTTACCTAACTAGTAAAAGGTAATTAATAAAGAAACTACTAGATACTTAACAGTTTACTATTATATCTATATATTAATTATCTAAGTAAAGTATATCTATAAACCTATAAACTTAAATAAAAAGAAGTATATAGATAAGCTTCTATCTCCTCCCCTTAACTAAAAGGGATTTCTCTATCTTTTAAAGACTATTTAAGACCGCTTTATAAAAGTAATAGTCGTTAAGATTTAGAAGCTTAAGCAGATAGGCGTATAGAAAGTAGTAGACTATAATAAAGCTTTATTTAACCCTATTCTCCTTAAGTAGGTATAGACGTATAAGTTAGACCAGTACAGCCTTCTTAATAGATATAAGGTAAGGTTATATATATAGGGTAATATATAAAAAGAATACCTACTTAAATAGATATACGCTACTACTCTTATAGTATAAACCTTTTACCTTATTATAGTAATTATAGCTAAATTTAACCTTAAGATATATTAATTTAATATAGTTAATATATTCTTAAATGTAGTATAGGGGCTAAATAAACTGCCTATTATTTACTACCTTCCTAACAGATTTAAAATATTAGGTAAGGTAGTTAAACTATACTATATACTATACAGCCTTTAAGATATACCCCTCCTTTAGTATAAGGAGTTCTTAAGCATGCTTTATTATCTAGGTATAAAGCCTATAAGTAAAGACCTATACCTCTTTTAGACCCCTAATAAAAAGGTTCTTTTAGTTTTCTATATTAATAATATCTTTATCCTATACTATAAGTTGTATGCTAATAAGGCTAGGAGAATTATAAAAGGGATTAAAATAACCTATAAGGTAAAGGACTAAGGGTTAGCTAAATAGTATCTAGAAATATAGATCCTATATAACTGTAAGGTAAAAAAGATCTTTCTATCTTATAACTAATATATTAAAAAGGTTACTAAGAAATTTAACCTTATTAACCTAAAGGCTCTAGCTATCCCTCTTTCTATAATCCTGCTTAAAAAGAATACCTTTTAGGTAACTTTAGATAAAGTTAAACGTTTCTAAAAGAAGGTTAGATCTATCCTCTATATAGCAGTAATAATCTAACCTAACGTTACTTACGTATATACTCTACTTTTATAATTCCTAATAAACCTGT
Organism: Colletotrichum zoysiae; assembly: GCA_030867305.1. Classification (NCBI taxonomy): domain Eukaryota; kingdom Fungi; phylum Ascomycota; class Sordariomycetes; order Glomerellales; family Glomerellaceae; genus Colletotrichum; species Colletotrichum zoysiae. Next base: position 59,122 of record MU842817.1, on the reverse strand, counting down.
TATATACCTATTATAAGGCTGCTAACTAAATAATTTAATACCTATACTATACCTACTACTTAGTAATATACTATAGCACCTTAGGGGGTGTATAGGTACTACTAATTATAAGTAATATATTGTTTATAGATAATAAAGAGATATAAAGGTTGTCCTAAGGGTATATTATTTTACTCTTTAGCAGCCTAATCTAATAGAAGGCTGCCTAGTAAAATACTGTTATAACGTTAACTACTAAGGCTAAGCTTCTAAGCCTTAAATATATTAGTAAAGAGATAATTACTCTCTAGCGCCTGTTTTATAACGTATAGCTTAAGCTTAGTAACGTATAGCGTATTTATTATAATAATTAATAAATAATTCGCCTTATAGTAGGTAAAAAGGAACGTATTTTAACCTATCTATATTATATTAATATTTAGAATATATAGCTTTAGTAAGAGGTATTATAGGGTTTATTTAGTATAATGTATATACCTATAGATAAAATACTTACAGACGGTCTTATAAAGAACCTTTTATAGGCTAAGTTTAAATAATTTAGGTTGTTTCTAAACTTATAAGATATATAAATAATAGTTAACTATATAAAGGAACTAGGGTTAGTAAAAGATAAATACCTAAAGGCTGTTTAAAAAAGCTATTTATACCTATAGGCTGTTTTTAAATCCTATACTAGCCTATAGGCCCTAGTCTATAGACCCCTTTACTCCCTTAAGAGCCTAAATATATATAAATTTTATTTATAGTGTATGTCTACCCCTTAAGAGTGCTGTATAACGGTCTATTAAGATGCAGTATGTAGGTAATACTGCTATAGGAAGTAAGCTATTAATAAGGTTATTAATTGTATCCTAAACTTCCTTTACTGCCCCTTTATTTATAATAGTAATAGCTATACTAAAAGAGGGGGCTAGGCTGAATGGAATAGGACTAACTAGCTAGTTTAGCACTGCTATACCCTTATAACCTAAAGAAGGTAAAGGGGTAGTAGGCTAGCTTACTGTAGCTACCTTATTATAATCTTATGTACTAATATAAGGATCCTTAGGATTAAGGGTAGCCTCCTACTTAGTATAGCTTTATAAGGCACTACTTATTTAGCTAAGGTACTAAATAAAAGTTAGTAATAAAGAAGTATATAACCTTATATAATAACTTACTTTATAAAGCGTATTACCTCTCTTAGTAGCTAGGAACTCTCTAGCTAGACGTTAGAGCTTAGTACCCTTAAGGATAATAAGGTAGGGGACCTTACCTTTAGCGTAACGTATACACTTATTTAAGCGCCCCTTTACTGGCTTATACTACTTAGAAAAATTACTATAAAGTGTGCTTAAAATATACCTTAAGTACTTAAAGTCCTTCTTCTAGGTAGGCTTAGGGGTCCTAGCGTGCCTGTAGGAGGGACTAGCTTCCTCCTCCTCTTCCCCCTCCTCCCCCTCCTCTCCCTCCTTTATAGTAATAAGAGCTGTAAGGTCTATATTAAAGATAGGTTAGTAGATAAATATTATATAATTAGGTAGGGATGGAGACGTACCTGTAAGGGACTAATTAAGGGTAGCGTTACGCTGCGCTAGGGTGTTAGGGGATTAAGCGGTATAGTAATACTCTTCCTTTCCTTTTTTTTTATTTAGTCCTTTAGTACCTATAGTAGAGGGTCTAGGTTAAGGAGGCTATAAGCTGTCCTCTCTACTATTACTTCTACTAACCTCCTCTTCTTTATTAAGGTTAGTCTATATATAAACGTTAGCTTTATATATAAAGAGATAATAAAGTTAAAAGGGTAATAGTAACTTATAACTTCTCCCTTATTAGAGGGCCTAGTAGGGGGATCTAAGGCGCTACTGCCTACCTCTTTACCTTTAGTCTTATATTACTTAGCTAGGGCAGCTGTATGTATAGCAGCAGTATGCTTTTATATGAGTTCTTTTTTAGAGAGTATCTACTAAACGTTAGTATTATGTAATAACTATATAATATAAAAGAAGAATATATATATGTAATAAAGTTAGGGAAAATAAGGGTATTATAACGTATAGTTAGTTAGTTAGTTAGTTATTTTATTAGTTAAAGAAAAGAAGAAAAAAGGCTCCTTTAAGGGGCCTTAAAAAGTTAATAATATTTAATAAGGTAAGAACTAGGCTGTCTAGCTAACTGGCTAATTAGAGGCCTCTATTTTATTAAAATATTTATATATAATAATAATAGGAAGATACCTATTATTACTTTACTAACTTTAACTATATATAGTATTATATAACTTTTCCTTTATATTCTTTCCTTTAAACCCTTTTTAAAACGAATATCTATAGTTACACTCTCTATTTATAAATAATTCTTTTATATCTAGCTAGTATTAGATATATATTACCTAAATACAGTTAATAGCGTCTAAGGGGGTGTGTTATAATACCTTTAGGCATCTAGTAGATCCTCTAGAGACTAGAATAACTATTATTCTACCTACTTTATCCTAACCTATTACTATAAGACGTATTTATTTAGGTTAGGCCTTACTTTCTTATACGTACTTATTCAAGCCGTTTTCCTATATCCTTTCCCACCCATAAAGTGACTCTGTGACAATTCCACACCAGTTGCCAAAGTGTATGCTTCTCCCCGCACCAAGCTGCATGGCATGGTGAGAGACCCAGACATGTCCACATGCTGGTAGACGCCTTAGCTTCCCCGCAATTGGGCGACAGTCTTGCTGGAGCCGTAACCAGGATTGGACGAGAGACTAGACTGGATGGAAATAGCACTTATAGGCTAATTTGAACGAGACTCGCAGCAACTGGCCGGAGTGAAAGGTGACCTCGGTTCTTGTAGGTACCGTCAATGCCCAGAGCTCAATACGAGTGCACGTCAGTTATTGTGAATTCCGAGCTGCACTTCCCCAACTTGGCATATTTCGTTGTTGCTCATCAACCGACTTGAAGACCTTCCCAGTCCCAAGAGTTTCTTTGCTTTCTTTCTTTTCTCGGCAATCAAAGGGCGTGGAAGTTTGGACTGACAGAGGACGTGCTGTCGCCATCATATGTTTATTAGAGGCTTTGTTTCACAGCGCTATCAGACTTCATGCGACCTCTGATACCGAAGCCCTATACCATGTTCTTGTAATACCCAAGGCATTGATGGGATGGACGGATTTGAAGAGAAAAGTCGGTGCTATGAAGTTTTAGCGTTTTCTGTATCGGCATGTTGACTTTGAAGACTTTGAGTGGCCATAATTGATGTGCCGATTGAATTTGGGACAGGCGGTCAATATGCTTCAATCTGTACCTGGTCAACCCACCTTGATTGAGGTGTGCGAGAATGAGTAGCATAATGTTGATATTGCCCATCGTCTGAATAGGGCTGAAACGCGTCTGCTACGCATATCACGGAAAGTAATTCTGATCATGGTAAAGATGAAATCTCATTGAAAAGCCCATCCAGGTATATTACTTTCACAGAGCGAACTGCGTAACTTGGCCAATTTCGTGGTAGCCGAATGCCGTGAAGCTCGAAATAGCTTTACAACGCGCACCACACATTGCATATGGGTGTTTCTGCTCAGCCTCTTCGCACATGTCGATTCTAGATAGAAGAAACACGTTACACTGTTTTTAGCAGACATTACGGTTCATCACGATGGATTAGTGTTAGACCTTTATAACTGCTATCAGTCTCAGTCAAGACTTTTGAATCGATCCCTTGCTGGTGAACACATTTTCCTGTTGAAGGTGGAGCTTAGTTCCTCCTGGCTTGTGGCTGTTTACAGACACCGAGGCTTTCTCTTCTTCCTGATATGGTCAGTCGACCTGGTCTGTGTCTTGAACACACCCTGTGCAATCTACTCCAAAAATAAAAATAAATAATAAATAATAACCCAGAGCCGCAAGGCCGCGCATCGACGTTATCTTGAGACGTGTGTCTGAAGCTGTCACTGACTGGCTTGTGAAGACTCCCTGAGCTAGCCTATCTCGCAATGTTTTGCTTGATCGAAACAAACCACTCAATCGCCATGACGCAATGTCCTCTCGTCTCGGCAGTTCGTGGGCAAACCCTCTGTATCCCTATCATGTAGGGCTGAGCAGCTGTTCATCCGATAGGTAATTCCCGTACGGAAAACTCTGCCGTGGTGCCGTTATCAGTCATTCGGGGCCCACTGGCTTATCAAGTTCCTTCATTACATGATGACAATAATGCCGCTTATCGCCGCTAAAGTCAATTCAACAGGACAAAGAAATTGGTTTCCCCACAAAGTGGATATTGCACGACGTCGTCGTACAAACGGAGCTCCCCTGCTTCGGCGACCCCAGGATTTACTTGACTCGTAATCGTAAGCGAGAAGCGCGCCCAGGATAAAGCTAGGATGAGATAAAAACAAAAGTTGGAACCTGGCCGTCTTGTTTATAACACGGCAACGGCCGGGCCGTCGCCATGGGAAAAAAACTTGATCTCTTTACCTGTCTCTCCTCGGTCCGTTCCTCGTTCCCGCCGGTCAAGCACACTTCATTCTTTGGTCTTTCTGGCTACCTAGGCGCAGCTCCCGTCAAGCACTAGCTCAAACCACCAGCATTCTCAACATGAAGACCTCAATGAACCCCGTCGTCGCCTCGCTCGGGCTGGCCATCGCCCGCGGCGTCGCGCATGCTGCTCCGTCCATGTACGCCACCAACCACACCGCCGGTCCCGAGCTGAAGCACTGGCCTGCAGAGGCGGCGAAGGCGCTCAACACCATGATCGCGGCCAACGCCAACCAGAGCAACTACGCCGTCTTCGACATGGACAACACCAGCTGGCACTTCGACATCGAGGAGTCGCTGCTGCCGTATCTCGAGAACAAGAAAGTCATCACTCGTGATACCATGGACCCTTCCTTGAAGCTCATTCCCTTCAAGGACACGGCAAACCACACCGAGTCGCTATACAGCTACTACAACCGTCTGTGCGACATCGACATCGTGCTTTGCTACCCGTGGGCAGCTCAGATCTTCAGCGGCATCCCTCTCTGGCAGCTCAAGGTCTACGTGGACGAGCTTATGGCGCTTAACCACACCATCAGGACCACCTACTACGATGGCGATGTCGTGACTACCGAGGAGGTCAACCCTCCGAAGCCGTTTACCGGCCAGCTGGAGCTCTACAACAAGTTGATGGCGAACGGCATCGAGGTGTACATCATCAGTGCCTCGCTAGAGGAGTTGGTCCGCATGGTTGCCTCCGATCCCAAGTACGGCTACAACGTCAAGCCTGAAAACGTCATTGGTGTCACCCTCGTCATGAAGAACCTGACTTCGGGCGAGCTCACGACCTCGCGTCAACAGATCCAGGACGGCAACTACGACCAAGGGGCTAACCTCGGGCTTGTCCTGACGCCTTACCTGTGGACTCCCGCTGTATGGATGCAGGGCAAGTGGGCGGCCATTCTCACCTACATTGACGAGTGGAAAAAGCCTGTTTTGGCCGGTGGCGATACCCCCATTAGCGACGGTCCTATGATCTTCCAGGGCGTTGACGTTGCCAAGGGCGGTGTTCACCTCTGGGTCAACCGTAAGGACAGCTACATGGAGCAGATGGACGACATGATCGCGGATAATACTGCCGCCCAGAGGAGGCTGGGTCTTCCCGTGACTGCAGACAAGAACTGGGTTATCGTCACCCCTGACGAGATCCAGTAAGTACTTTGAGTTATTACTGTACTAGTAAAATGATAGACATAGAGTCACGAAGACATGACAAAACTAGACGACCAATGTAATAATGTCTTAAATACAATGCTACATAAATGCACATACATACTGAGTCTTGACATATGTCTTATTCCCCCAGGATTGCAGTCCAGCGAGTGGATTTATAGTTCTTTGCGTGTCTTTTCTTCAAACTCATCTAGTCCTTAGAATATCAAGTTACGTAGAAGCGTCAGAGCCAAGTGATATTATCTTAAAAGTTCAAAGTCCACCACATCATTGCCGTTCTATATTGGGGTACTTGTAAAAAGAGACGGAAGAAACATATCACTGAGTGCCACCAGATGATGCTGGATAGTGCCACAAGTCTTTTATGGCACTGCCTGCCTTTTGCTATCTTGATATACGTCTGCTGTTGCTCATAGCAGCTGCAATCCTTCAATGGTCTGGCTAGTTAAAAAGAAAAAGGCGTGATGGCTTAATATTCACTAACCTGTAGTGGAGTGCCTGTGGCTCCAATCCTTGCGAAAGTCAGTCTACAGCCAGAGTTGCCAAACTGATCTTGCGTGATAGTCTTGTTCACTAATAAGCACACTCCAACTGTCAACAACCCAGCCGCGGGATGACCAAGTCGGCGTTTAATGGCAAAATTCAGAACAACGGACTTGATGACATTGAGCTCATCGTGATTGATGTGAAAAGCCAAGCAGACACAAGATAGCTTTCTCACAGACACATAAATGTATATAAGGTTTTTGCAATAATGCATGATGACTGAGGATGACATTGTCCCCACCACTGATGACAGCACTTTTGAAAGCCGATAAAGCTTTGGATGACTGTTGAGCTCTCACCCAACCCTGCCCTCCGTCACCTGGTTTTGCCTTTATTCTGAACATGATTACTGCATCGTTTTTGCGTTGGAAGCAAGTGTTTCAAGCTGCGACATAACCAGGGTATATGTAATGGAGACGGCCTTGGATGTGGCCCTATCTTGGCTTTTGCGGTTGGAGTGATTCTGTTCTTCGTCTTGTGCATTATTAGACACCATCTGCTCCGCGACAAGAACTGCCAAATTAAAATGTTGGTAAGCGGATTCAAATTGCTTGTGAGACATGTGTCTGGCTCATTTTATACAAGATCATCTCGTCTGAAATTGGGAATCACCGTCATTTGGGACGCGTGTGTATTGTATCCGCAGGCTTTGTGAAAAGGACGGGTTTATCATACGCGTTGCACTGAAAGATATTTCATGTGTCGATCTTCAATCCGCCAAACTTATATAAGCTAGATGGCGGTTTCGATGAGGCGCAGTGAGTCGGCGACCACACCTGAAGGCTTCCAACGATGTCACTCTCTATGATAGTGAACAAGGACGAGACGAAAGAGACAGAAAGACTTTTGCAAGGCTCTTTCGGTTTATCGGCACTCCGGCAAAGCTGGGGATCAGAGATCAGATAGAAGATCGAATTTGCCGTAATGGGTGTCAGGCCCATTTAACACCTAAAAATGGTAGACCTTCGTAGTAGCTGATACCATTAGCAAACTGTCGTTTACTCGCGTATTACATCTCATAGAACTTAGGAAGATACGCTTTCTTCACCAACTGTTGGGGTCATAACACTGACCGAGTGCCCGTCCCATCACTTGCGTGGTGTATATGTTGTCACGTAACAAAAAGACATCGTTAGTTACGGGCAGTAATTAACGCCTTATATATCTCGTGACATATGTGCATATTTGAACTGTTGAAATAGTTCTGTATGTAAAGGCTTTCCATTGCGAGCTCCTATCCCTCTTTCACTTCTCTTAACTCACACCCATTAGACCCCTTAGAAAATTACGCGCTAACTTAAACGGGGTGCCAACTTGCGTGTTGAGAAATCATGGTAGATCTGACATATGTCCGGGACCCCACGAGTAAGTTAACCCTGATTCTTGGTTTTCAACTCGATCTAAGTTGCCACACTACCTCAATCCCCAAACCATTTGATCAGAGCCCAGAAACGCATATATTGCCACCATATATAAGCTTTAGTTACTGCCCACGTAACTAATAGCGTCGTTTTTGCGTGATACCTATTTCACTAAAATATGGACCAAAGGTTTGTGTTAGTAGGAATTTTGGCAATGATAGAATTACGGCTTGTCACCGCCGTGCTCTTCTTGCTGTCACAGCGCAAGACCGACCGGTAACATGCAGCCTGGCAGCATGGGCATGGTGGATTACGCGCTTCTTTAGCCTAAAGGAAAGATGTGTAATGTATTCCGAAGCTAGCATCAAAGTGACTCTGGATTCACAGGGAAATGGCATTGTAAGATATCTCAGAAGGTCGACGAGGCGTAGAAATCTATACTGCAGGTAAATAGCAACTTGAATATTGAGCACGGTAGAGAGAATGTATGTAGCACGGGTTAAAGCAGTCACTCACAAATGCATAGATAGTAAAACAATGTTGATATAAGGGTGTGCAAAGTAAGCGCAGTATTCTAGGGTAGGCATTAAGCCTAATAGCAACTCTTTGATGATAGGGGGTTAGGTTGTGGTCAATATTGCTGCCATTCAGTCTGGGTCCCGTGTGCATAATCACTGCACGTGCTTAAACCAGGAACATAATAATCAAATCGCCACCTCTAAGAGACCGATCACAGGATGGTCATCTTCCTTCTACATGTAGCTTTTGCCACCAGTCTATTCCATGGAAAATAGTGAAAATAGTGTAGGCATTCCCTACTCGTCATATAACCTGATTCCTTCTTCTTCTCGCGCTTTGCGTCTCAACTCTTCGCTCGAGCATATCACCAAGTGCCAGCTGGCTGCATTGACTTCGCCTCCGGGGTAATAGATGCCTTCGTGGGGGTAGGAGTTTTGCAGGGCATAAGGACGCTCATAGATCCCCGGGTCAAGCCATGTCGTTGTGGGCTCTTTGTCGCGGACCGCCGCGTCTTCACATTCCGAATTGAAGCCGTTACCCATCATGGCAATATTGCCACCCAGCTCTTCTGCCCGCCGCTCTAGGTAGTCGACGTAATAGTTTCTGTTTGGACTGTTGGGCCAATTCTGAGTCTGTTGCTGCCGCGCTTGGTCCCAGAGTGCCGAGCACGGCTCCGGTGCAAGTTCATCCCATAGCACTCTATAGTCGCCTTGGATGCATGCCATTGCCACCTGCAGATTCATATCTGGGCGGCGGCGAGCGAGCTCCCTCAGTGTCTCTTGTGCCGGAATCAACGGCCACCAAATCATGACAGGCATCGGTAATCTTTCCGTGTCATGTTCGGAAGGCGGAATATGCGATAGATCGTTGACCATGATGAAGCGTGCGAGGGTGGCTGCCTTGATGAACCGCCGACTAATGTTATCAAGTTTTTGGAGCGACCACCATTTTGCAAAAGCAGTGTTGTGATAGATACCGCGGATGACAGCGGGTTCCTCGTCGTGGAGCATCTTCGGCCGGCGAAGGCGTACATAGCGTTCCAGGTTGCCCTCATAGGCTGCCATGAGGATCAGCGCATTTTTGTTGATGGTCGGTAAGTGAGAGAGTATAGGCGTGTAGAAGAGTTCAATATGCTCCGCAGGAAGCTCTTGATAAGTCTCGCCCGACGAAACTTCACTGATGTTGTAGTCTTCTGTGATATTGAAATAGTGGTTGCCCCATTCTTCGATCTTATCCAATCCGAGTCGGGTGTCTAACGTCGACCTTACGGCTGTATCGCCGTTCATGAATGCAGGAGACAACGGGCTGTCGGGGTTGCAAGATCGGGTATAATCATCGAGAACAGCATAGCAGACAGGCTGGCGCATAATAGAGTCGAATATTTCTTTGGAGCCCTCCGTTGCAGAGTCTCTGGCCTCTTCAGCGATCGAAACTTCTGGGAGAAGGCCAAGCTCGGCATAAAGCGCGGTGTAGCCTGCAACAGCACAGGCCCGTCCGACCACATAGCGCATATCTGGGTAACGCCTTACCAATTCGCGGTAGGTCTTCTCGCTTGCCACGTCTGGATACCAGATGCAATACGGCTTGTCTCTGTCAGTAGCTATTTCCGGAATAGTATCACTCATAACAAGCCGTGCGTTGCGGGCGCGGGCGACGGCTCTGTTGTCAGCCTCTGCGCAGAATTTCTGAACATCTTCGGACATGGCGAAGATGGTGCTGTGTCGAATGCCGTGTACAATGCATGCGGATACCCGGTGGTCAGGGTTGGACGGTAGCCGTTCGCCACGGAGAGCATCCCGATGGTCGTCGGTTGGCGATGGCCGCGACGACCCGGAGCCAATAAAAATGCCCTGCATACCGACCATGGGTTCAGGTTCGATTGTACGTAGTAAGTCAAAGCCCAAGAGAGGAGGAGGGGATCGGACTCATGCATAATATATACCCGAGACTAATGCTGTGCTGTGGATAAACTAATGGCACATGAGGCCAAAACTAGCAGATATGGTTCCCTACCGTTGAAAGTTCAGGGTCCCATGTCAGCCCCTCCCGTCGATCGATAGAACAGGGGCTAAACAATATAGTACTATGTATACGTACGAGCTAATACTTGACACCATCTCAGCATTCCCACTTGTAGGGAGGCAAGGAGGTCAGGTAGTTGTGTTATACGGGGCTTTTATGCTTGACACATATGACTATTCGTACAATGGCTACATGAACCCGTTCTGCCGAGGGCGAATATGCCTGGCCGTATGCAATTCATTCCGCCACTGCAGTGCCGCATATTGTTTGGCAGACCTGACAGACAGCGTCTGGGCAGTATCCGTGGCTACAGCTAAAAGCGCACAGATCCACAAAGTACTCGTAATCGTCACCATCCTTGTCCAAGCCTGGTGCCGGGCATCCCTGAATGCTCTCGATCGTGCAGGGACAGCTGGTGGCGTCGAAGCAGACCTTGTGCAGACGCATGCCTCCTCTTCACACCGGTCGTAGTCACAGCTGAAGGAGCAGAGGCCCGTCAGGCCAACTGACGCTCCTTCCTTGATGGTGCCGCCTACGAGACAGAAAAGATGGCCAGTTGTTAACGTTGCTTGACAAGGAAATACCGTCGCACCTCCAAAGATCAAGCCCGGAGGTCATGTACGACCAGCGACAATCCAGCGAGAACAAGGAAGAGGGCTGAGAGCGAGACTCAGCAAGGATGCATGCTGAAAACATGTAGTGATGAATCACATACCTTTGCAATGCGATGTTGGAGCAGGAACCGCCAGTGTTGATGAAGAAGAGGCTAGCTGGCTGCTTGTAGGGACGACAGGAGCAGCTGTGCTGGGCTCGCTCAGAACCGAAGAGCTGGTGCTGGTTATTCTACCAGTGGTCGTCGCCGTAGGTATTGCGCTCCAGGCTGGACGCAAGCAGGCCAATTCTGCTACCGGCTCGGCAGGGTTGTCAACGTCCGCACTATGACCAAAAACCGTTGCGATGAGATACGTCCGGTTTGAGGCAGCGTAGTATGATGTTTGATTGTAAGGGTCGCTGAAGCCGGTGCCAATCATCCATGAATACTGGCTAACCTCATCGACGACAACTGTCTTGGAAGTGGTCCTATCCGCTAAGTTCGACGCGTCCCATGCTGGTCGGTAACACAATGTCAAAAATGGGCTCATCAATACGTTACCAGGGTTGACGCGGAACATACCTAACACATCGGCTCGCACAAGGCCCAGTGCATCCCGACAGCTTGGTGTAATGAGCTCGAGGGCGTTGGCGCCGCACATGGCGCCTGTCTCACTCATGAAAGTGCCCCATTTCTTGACGAGGCTGCTCTTGAGATCTTGCTGGCATTGCTTCGGAAGAAACGAGCAATCATGATCGACTTCCTTGGTTGGGTCGGGAACGGTGCTGACAAAGTAGTGCTGGCAGATATACCACGAAGAGTCCATACCCTTTGGGAAACCATCGCTGTTCATCAAGGGCGGTGGAATCCCATATGAGATGGAAGCAACATTAGTCCTGACGTTTTCTGTAGTCACCGAGTCAGGGAAGGCCAAATCATCAGCAATGCGTAGGTGTGTTGAGAACCCAGACAGAGGCGTCCCAGGGTATGGCTGTGTCCAGTCAAAGCCGTTATAAGAGGCCACATCGGATCGATTCGGTGATGCGAGAGCAGCTTTTAGAGAGGGCCAAGAGAATTCGACGACATTGGATGCATTGGCGAGGTATGGAGAGTTATCAAAGTGGATGTAAGATGTTTCCTGAGCCCTAACAGCGCTGAAGAAGCGGGAGGCCAAGGCCAGAATCCCTGAGTTAGTTGTCAAACGACCATAGATCATGGTCAAGCAATTTCTGATCTGGGTTGTAAATGAACGAGGGGTGTGTAAGAGGGAGGGGGGAAGATGGAAACAACAGCTGGATGCAGCGGAGTAAAGAAGAAAAGGCCTAAAGGTCAATTACAGGTTCTGATATCCAGAATTGGATAGCGTTTGTAGCAAGACAAACAATGGGTAGCTTACATCGATATCCGAAGCTGTGACCGGGGTTCCAAGGAGTGATATATCAGCACTACCTATGGATTTGTCTTTTGGGTCGAGATGCGAGGTCGTGAATCAGTAGTCGAAGTGACCGGGGTGATATCTTTCGCTTGTTTGATTAGTGTACGAGTATTCTTCTGTTCGAATCCTGTCTCTGAATGGATACTCGCCGAGAATTGCCCGACCAAATATTGATGTCCACTGTGGAGCTCTTGGGTATTTAGCGCCAGGATGAAGTTTTCTGGACCAACGTCCCTCACGCCGCCATACAGCCAGATTGGGCAAACAAATGTTATACCCAAAACAGACGCCCACGATAAGACATGCAAGCTCGCGGCGCTGCCATGTTATGGAGATTATCTACCACATCGCAAGGTGGTCGGCTGTCGACACACGGAGTCGCCTCTTGCAGAGCTGCAGAATCCAGGAGCCAATCTTGCTTGCTGCAAGAACAGCAAAATGAGCCACAACAAACAAGATACACGAGGCCCGGAGGAACATGATGGTGGTGGTTTCCAGGTCGCTTCAAGTATCTAGCAATAGTGGATAAGGAGTAAAGATTGAGAGGAGCACTACCGCCTGTTGACAGAAAGTAACCGACGAGGAAACATGAAGAGATACCAATGACCAGGAGAAAAGATCTATTGAAAAAGGGTCGGACAAGGTCAAATCGATTGCCTAGGTCAAAAAGCATGCCAGAAACCCAAGACCGTCAGTCATCTTTTCCCTGCCCCCCCTGGCATCCCAGCGGAGACATTCCCGTGGCCCCATGGCATAACCTCTCTCGAATTTTATCTTGGGCTATCGCGTGATCCAACAAAGCCAATTCACGCGAGGGCCATTTTGAGGATAGCAGTCCGGATACTCTGTTGAAAGTTTGAAACCATTGATGACCAGTTATCTGGTCCGAGATCATTGCGAAACTGATCAGGGCCGTTGCTTCTGTCAGTCGGGTGCCACTCCGTCTTGTCTTTTTCAGGTAAATAGTCCTCAATGACTAACCCCGCGCAGTAAAATCCCAGGATAAGATGCGGTCCTAGCAATAGGCGTATCGGCCCGCTCATGGCTACGACAGGGACCGACTTCTGCCTTGCATGGTATATGTTGTGGTACATTCATTAAGGACAAGCTCACCAAAAGAAGCTTGACCAGACGCAGGCGGAGTAGGCCAAGCTGGGATTCGGCTGCTTTGCGCTGGTGGGAACAAATTGAAGACAAACCTGGCTAAGCTCATCACCATTGATTTCTCAAGTTTGGTTTTCCTCGGACCCTTGGGCAATTAATCTCTCAAACACGCCCCTTGCTGCTGCTGTTGGTTCTTCAAATCACCAGGCCAAGACCCTGGCTCTCAGCAAAAAAGACGTCGTTTCTCGGATCCCTCCCGAACTGACCGTGCAGTGTTATCAGCGTACTATCAGCTCGCTAACCCGAGTGCAGCTATCATTTGGCCGTATCTAACCGCTTGTAGTCAGAGACCAGATGCGGCCCACATGCATCTACAAATCTACAACACCAACACATTGACACATGAACAGTGACCACCAACAAGTCTAGAACCCTGCATCAAAGGTGCATTTCACACACCACAACACTCTAGGTTTCCGACCTTTGAGGTGGTGACTGTACAAGGCTCACGACTCGTAGGAGCGCTGTTGGATTGCGCAGTCCCTAGTTCCTGCATTAGTGAACGGCGCAGCATGCCACCGTCGAGATCATGAAATAACTGGTCACATGTTCCATCGTGGTCCATCGCCATCTCTGCGATAGTTATTAATATACACCGGTGACTTCGGCCGTTTGATGACAATGACTCTAACCCAGAAATGGCCACGGAACATTCCCGGCGGCCGCTGCCCCATTCCACTTCTATCATTCTTTTCTTCTTTTCTAGTATAGGGCACTCAGAAAAGCCTGTCCAGACAACTACCCACACGAGAGCCGACTTTTTGGTTTTCAAGGCAATACAGGGGCTCAGGCAGCAGTCTCCATGATACCTGTCGTGTGGCTCACAGGATCAGAACACACAATGGTGCCAGCATGATATCTTGAGTGAAAGTTAACCCACAATATCTCTAGCGGGATTAACGGAGGAGTCCCGCATTTGCTATCGATGTAATAGGTCATCGGTACCACTCGTATCATTGACTCATTGCTCGACTGTTGACATTTCTCAAGCAAGATATTGAAGAGCACCGCTTAACCCTTCTTACCTGCTGTGACGCATCCATGTCAATCTGACTTCACATTGTTTTTATTTGTTGCTTGATACTTTCTTTATGACCAGAGTTGAATCTTTTTGCTACATGAATCACTTATCAACATGAGGTTATTGTTGTTCGCAGTGGCTTTGGCCACTCTCCTAGCCTATGTCAAAGCCAAGGCCGTCTTCGCCCACTTCATGGTAAATTTTCTACTGCAATGGGAGTTGAAGCTTCGTGCTGAAAAAAATCTTATAGGTTGGAAATACGGAGAACTACACCTCCAGTGACTGGGCAGATGATATGCGACTGGCCAAGAGAGCCCATGTCGACGCATTCGCCCTCAACATGGCTCACGGAGAGGCTGTCAACGAAGGCGCTCTAGTTGCTACGTTTTCAGCTGCTTCTGCCGCAGGTCTCCAGCTCTTCTTTTCGTTCGACTACGACGGGAATGGTCCCTGGCCTCAAGAAACAGTCATTCAGTACATCAATCAGTATGCCTCTAGCGGAGCCTACTTCCGCTACAAAGGCAAGCCATTTGTCTCGACCTTCGAGGGACCTGATAATGCCAACGATTGGATCACAATCAAGGCTCAGACAAATTGCTTCTTCATGCCAGATTGGTCTTCTCTCGGCGCAAAGAAAGCTATGGCGTGGAGATCACATTTGGGGTGACCGCTGGTTTCAAGCATCCTGGTGGCAACCCGAGTTTGTCGAGATTATCTCGTGGAATGACTACGGCGAATCCCACTACATTGGACCAGTTAGAGAGCACGCAATGGGCGCGTTCAAAGTTGGCAAGGCTCCCTTCAACTACGGCACTCTTCCTCATGACGGTTGGAGAGATATCTTGCCTTTCGCCATCGACATGTACAAAAACAACGTCAGCTCAGTCGACTTCGAGCAAGCTGTGGCCCGGTACAAGCTAGCCCCTGCCAGTGCTGGAACAGCAATCTGCGACAGAAACGGCACCGTGGCCAACACAACATCCCAGCTGCAGGTTGAGTACTTGCCCGATGAAGTCATGGGTGACAAGATATTCTTCATTGCCATACTCAACAAAAAGTCCACAGTCGAGTGCATTGTCGGTGGTCAATCGTTGGAGGGCAGATTATACCAAGGACCAGAGGACGACGGGCCCGGCATGTACCTTGGTGACTGCAGTCCTCGCAACTACGAAGGTGCGGTAGAAGGCAGGATCACCAGGCCCGGAGATCTGACTATACAGCTTACTGGTGAGAAAGTTTCCTACGACTGCTCGCGCTGGAATGGCTTCAGCAACTTTAACGCCTACGTCATGAGCTCGTTGGATCCCAGCTCCTTACCAGTGGAAGCAGACGACTACACCCAATCTGGTCTGCGTCAACGGAACGGGCATGCCCAAAGCCAACACGCTCTGTGAATTCACCTGCTCCCTCGACTACTGCCCGCCAGGAGCGTGCGTCTGCACCAAGTTTGGCAAACCGCCCGTCAAACCAAAGCCCACGGGTATCAAGGGGTACCCTCTGCCCAAACTGGACGCAAGTTTTGGTGGACTATGCTCCTTCGCGTGCAATTACGGCTTTTGCCCCGAGGATTACTGCACGACTACCGAAGTTGCACTGCCCATCTGGCCCGAGTCTCTATTTGACCCCCCATTCTGCATAGAGGGCAAATCTTTTGACGGTTTATTCGATCATCTCTGCAAGTTCAGCTGCGCTCATGGGTTCTGCCCTATTGGCGTATATCGCTGCCTCGCCACAGGATTTCTCAACCTGCTGGAGCCCAATACCTCTTCCACTGCCAGAACTCTGGACGGCATTCACGACTATGGACTGTGCAGCTATGCTTGTGCTCGCGGCTTCTGTCCTAGCAATGTCTGTTACAAGAACACGGACCTGGGCGAGATTGGCTACGGACCCTACTACGACCCGGTCGAGGAGGAGTACATTGACGACGAGGACCCGGGTTACTTGGGCTGCAAGTTGTCACTAGCGCCGACGAACCTGGACGATATGGTCAGGTCAGTCGATTCAGCCAGCGTGCCTGCAGTCTGCTGGAACCAATGGGCCCTCGACATTTTGTTCAATGCTCTTCTGGACATCAGTGATGAGTTCGCGACTTCCATAAAAGGGTATGACAGCCTGTACAAGGCCTACGTTGAGTGGGTGAAAGACAGCGTCAGTGTACAGCTGCAGTCCTTTATGGCGATTGATACCGGCGAGGGAAACCAGTATTTTGACTGTGTGCTCACCCTTGATGGCCACAAGTATGATAACATGGGCTGCCAGTACCTCGGGCTGAACAAGCCCCAGGACGGGTCTTGGACAATTGATTACATGCTGCGCGACTCTGACGGCTTCTACGCTGCTGTTCTTGACAAGCTGGGCATAGAAAAAGATTGGATTGCCTTTGGCTCCATTGAGCTCCCCTCGGCATACCGTGACGCTGGGTCAGACAGACCAGTCGGCCACGGCATACGGCCTTGCATCAAGATAACGCACAAGAAGACAAATTCCCCTATAGCGGTAAGCAAAGACAAGGTAAGGCAGAGAACACATCTTTTGTGCCCTTTTGTACAGGATCGCTGACCATATCCCCCTTCCATTCCTGCAGATCACGGTAGCCAATCCTAAGGACATCATCGAGGCCGCTATTCCCAACATAACAATGTTGGAAAACTCACTCATGGTAGCACAAGTAGACCTGACGCTGAATACGAATGAAGCGGATGGCCGCGACATTGTCACTGCGGCGAGCATGCCAATCTTCATGCTGGAGCAGGCTATCCGCAGCATGAATAACATCAAGGAAATCGGCGCCAAGATAGTCGAGGAAAACAAGAAGAAGCTCATTCTGGAGCTCCTGAGCATTGTACTCATCGCAGTACCATTCGTTGGTGAAGCCGGTGGCGCTCTTTTCGGCGGCGTGGCCATGATCTCCCGTATCGCGGCCCTCGTCGATATCGTCGGATCAGCGGGCCTCACTGCCTATGATATAGTTGAGGACCCATCTTCCGCGCCATTTGCCATCTTGGGTTTGTTGGTTGGCGGATTTGGCGGTGGCTTCAGGTCTGAGAAGGAGGCATTTGGCAAGGCAGCTAAGGCGCGCAAGGAATTGTCTGCTTCTGACATTGCTAAGTTCGGGGACGATTTTGTCACAAAGGATTCCAAGGTCCAAAGAATTGTTAACAGCTGAGTCAGGGCGTAGGAGTGAGAGGTGGTGCCATAGGGCTGTCGTACCTAGATACAACGCGACCATGGTCGGGTTTGTTTTCCCGCGTCGTCATAGACATGTCACCTATCAAAGGCTGCATGTGGAAGCGCGGACTTCTATTCAATCAAGAACGTATAGACATGAATAAGAAGATGCCTATTCTCGCTCCAGCTTCCTGCTTCAATAACACAAGACATGCTTGAAAAGGCTAAGTAGTTTGCGGCCAAGCGTCGACATCATTGACTCGGCCATGACCAGGAAAGACATGACGTAGTTGATGAATGGATTTAGCGTCATTGCAGTTAATCTTGTAATCAGTGGACGACGGCAAATAGACATCAACCGGGTCTCCACAACTTGTAGTTTGGTCAATCCACAGTATATCAATGGTTCGCCGCTCCAAAATAGCTCCGGCGACTGCCAGCTTTTGTCGAACAACATAGCCCAAGGATCGAATATTAATTGTGAATTTGAAAAGTACGAAAATGGCGACTTCTACAGGCGAGCTGGGCTTTCAGTGTGCTGTTATCACCGGCGGTGCCGGAGGAATCGGCAAAGCGATGGCCCAGCACTTCATCTCGAAGGGCAAAAAGGTTCTCATTGCTGGACGAACAGAGTCGAAGCTCCAGGACACAATGAAGGAGATCGGAGCCGCCGATTATTACGTCCTTGACACTGGTGAGGTCCAATCGATCCCAGATTTCGTCAAGCGCATTACCACGGACCACCCTGAACTGGACTGTCTGGTCAACAACGCCGGTGTACAGCGACCCCTCGAGGTCCTCAAGGACGACGACTTCCTTGCAAAGGCAGACCAAGAGATCAACATCAACATTCGTGGCCCGATGCACCTGGCTTTGGGGTTGCTGCCCCATCTGCAGACGAAGAAGGCTGCTCTCATCATCAATGTTTCGAGCGTTCTCGGGTTTATCCCATTCTCCATCATAAACCCTGTTTACAACGGCACCAAAGCGTGGCTGCACTTCTGGAGCATGAATCTCCGCACACAGCTGAAGAATGGAGGATCAAAGGTCAGAGTGGTGGAGATTGCGCCGCCGATAGTCTCCACCGACCTGCACCGCGAACGATCGGACCCCAACGACAACAAGAAGGAGAATAACCCCGACGCCCTCAGCGTTGATGAGTTTATGGAGCAAGTTGCTAGTAAATTAGAGGACGGAGATGAGACCATCGGGCCAGGCATGGCCGGAGAAGTTATCAGCCGCTGGTACGGAGCTTTTGGAGAACAATACGCAAAGGCAGCCGAAAGCAAGTAGATATTTGTCTGTATCGTCTTGGGAGCAACCGCTACGATACCTATTCATAGCCACTGGAAACATCATCCCCTCGCAGGTCTTTGGCACCCAAAGTGAGAATTGATTGTGAACTACACGTATACATCACAGGTGTAAAAGTACGTGTTTCTGGGTGCTTGTAATCTGAGAAAGAGTACTTGTGGCTGGGAACTTCTTCATCATGGGGAGTCACCCAATGAAGTAGCTAAACTATGAGATAAGACAACATATATGATCTCTGGGCTTATCAATTCATTCCCGTGCTTGTGTATCAAGTCGAAAACGATTCTCTTCACTATTGACTTTGCTTGAACAGACACATCAATGTTTGGGCGCCTAAATCTAGAGTCAGAATCTTCTTTGGAGTATTGATGAATATGGCTAATACAAGACCACTAGAATTATTGATAAGAAACCATAATGCCTATCTACGAGCCCCTGATAACCCCTTTGTTGAGATTGAAGGCCATTCACTTGGGAGTCACCATGAAACCAGCTGGGTGCTCTCGTTCATTAGGGGCCAAGCGAGCTAATACACCAATATAGAAAACCAAACCATTGTCTCAATTACATTCATCAGTATTCCCATCAATGACTTATAATACATAATAAGAAAGAGAACACAGATATTTCAGCTCCTAATATGCCTTACTTTGCGCTTTAACGAAAAGCCATTCGTTTAAATGTATACACAAGACAGACGTTATGGTGAAATGAAGACGTCGGGCATCGGGCGATTGTCCGGTCGAGATACCTCCCGCCAACCGCCACATCACAGGTTCACACACGCTCCGTCCAGGCGTTTCACCCCCGACGCTTCAGCCGGTGCACCAAGTCTAAGCCAACTTCGCCGCATTTCCGTTGCGGAGGGAATGACAACTTGTTCCGACCAATAGGCCGAGTAATCCGCACCCTATTCACTTTTCGTTGCAACACTACTACGCCTGAGCTTAGTCCGCTGCAACGCAGAACACGACTTAAAACACCTAACCCCAAGTGTTCGACTGGTTTTACACTGTACCTACAATTATAAGTGACCATAATCGAAAAGTCACATCTTAGTCTTGGTACACTGTACACACCAACCAATATGGCGCAGCTGATCAATCCCGATACAACCCTTGAGGATGGACTATCAACAGTCAAGGGCCTTGATTACGCAACATCAGACGGCACAACAGAGTTGAATGCTGATAGCGCCACTAGCGCATCAGAACTCAGTAGCCAGCCCCCGGCTGACCACAAGCGAAAGATAGTGCAATCAAAGTCCATCAGGGGGCAACTCAGCGGGCTGTACGAAGAGAACATTGCAGCCAAGATCTTGAGAACAGCTGAAGATGGTCTGGTTAACAACGTTAGTCAAAGTATAGATCTCGGAAAGAATCTGATCCTAACGGCATATAGAACCCCCCAACAGCTTACCCAGAGTACGTGCTGCAGACAGGTCCAGATGCTGGCAAGTACATCCTGAGAGAGGCGTCTTTCTGGACGTGCGGGTTTTTCCCGGGGAACATTTATTCTCTAATCGAAAGACTTGTCAAGTTCCCTCAGAAGATGCCTGGAGGGCAAGAAAAGAAAATCTTGCTGTCGAAACTCTGGTCACTCGGTGCTGCGTGGTCAGAACCACTCCACACGACGGCCAAGCGTACGGATACCCATGACATGTCCTTCATGATCCAGCCTTCGATGAGGGTCCGGTGGGAGGTTGCGCAGGACAGACAGGCATTGGGCTCTATCGTTACGGCGGCTAAAGCTCTGTACACACGCTACAATGCTACCGTTGGCGCAATCCGATCATGGGATGCGTTGACGCAACACGGAGTCACCATCACCAGCCTCACGGATGACTTTCTGGTCATCATTGATTCTATGTGCAACCTTGACTTGCTCTACTATGCATCTTCGCACACGGGAGAGACGGATCTGTGGGACGCAGCCACCAAACACGCAAAGACACTAATCAGGTCGAATCTGCGATCAGAGAAGGACCCTAGAGGCTTGGTTGAGGGTGAACTCTACAGCACCATCCACGTCATCAACTTCAACCCCAGGAACGGTGAGATCAAGGAGAGGCTCACAGGTCAGGGATACGCTGCCGGATCGACGTGGGCAAGAGGGCAGGCGTGGGCCATCTTGGGCTACGCGCAAACTTTCATGTGGACCGGCGACAAGGAGTTCTTGGACGTGGCTCGCGGACTGGCGGAGTACTTCATCCTGCGACTGGAGACGTCTCCCAACTCTGTCGAGCTCCCAGTGGAGGGCGAAAATATGACGAAGGGCCGCTACGTGCCGCTCTGGGACTTTGATGCGCCAATCGAGAACGAAAATTTCCCCCTCCGAGACTCATCCGCGGGTGTAATCGCCGCCAACGGCATGCTGGTCCTCTCCCAAGCCTTGGCCGGAGAGGGTCGGACAGAAGATAGTTCAAGATTCCGGCACATGGCCATCACGATCGTCAATGACACATTGGAATTCTCGTTGGCGGCGGAGAAGGCAAAGCTCGTTTTTGAGGACGGCAAGGTCTCGGTTAAGGACGTTGAGGATGGTAACACATTCGACGCTATCTTGAAGAACGCAACAGCGAACCACAACACACGGGATCACAAGCGATACTGGGACCACGGTTTGGTCTACGGAGATTACTACTTGATCGAGTTCGGTAACAGGCTGCTAAAGATGGGACTGGCCTGACTAGTATAGAAAGGACCAAAGGGGGTATTGGGCAGCACGAATAGACTTGAGACCGGCTTGTTCACTCTCTGTGATGCTTTTCTAACTTCTTACTCCAATCTCGTACTATCAACTTGACCCCATCCATTTACTTGCATAGATGTATTGTCATTGTTCGCCGTCTGCGCTGTGAACATCATGTCATCGAAACTGATAATTCGGTCCATCTCTATGAATCGTTGATCCATTAGCATGTGAGAGATGGCGGAGAGCTCATCAGGGGCATCAGAATCGCGAGGCGTGAAACCGGACATCGGCAAAGACGAGCCTATGGGGCCAACCATGGAGTCCTGACGTAGCTGGCCTGGAGGTTGCTGGTTTGTGAAGATAGGCGGAGGCCGGGGTTGCGATATGGCCATCGTCTGGCTGGGCGCCATCGGACTTGACGACGCAGGAGGCGCCATCTTTTTGGAGTGTTGGGAGAACAGGGCATTGCCCTGCTGGTGCGTGAAAGCCGGTGTTTGTGCAGCCGGGCTACATCCTTGGCTGCTGATGCCACTAGAGTATCCCAGTACGTCGACATTGAACTGAGGATCTGCCTCGCATTTGCCGTGTAGATCACGAAGCTGCGCGGAGTATTTTCCAGCGAGACAGTGGCCGTGCTTCTCTCGGAGAGCTTGGCCGACCCATCGCCCGGCCATCTCCTCCAAGCTTTCAACAAGGATCCAGAACTCAGGGGCGAGCTCGGCATCATAATACCGCCAATGAACTGGGAAGGGTCAGCATAATTCTGAAGTCTAGGCATCAGTCTGGCTTACCCAATAGCACTCTCGCGCTGATGAAGACACAGAATGCGAACTGGCTGGTCACAGGACTATTGTCGGGGGTATATTTCAAGTACTTCTGCGTGATAGTCGCTGTCTCAATGGCAGCTTCCTGGCAAGTCTCTGCACTACAAAAGCTGGGCAGCTTGACTATATTCGACCAACGAGCCTCTGGATAAGCTATGCGTTGGTGGAGGAGAATCATGGACGTGTTGTGAGTCACATGGGCCAGTGTCAGATTGGGATCCATGTTGATGAGAGCTGGCTGGCGGGAGATGTTGGAGTCCTTCCACTTCTGGGGCAAAAACATTTTCCAGCTGTTGCAATGGGTCAGCACCGTTCTTTCAAGCTTGGGTACCGGTCAACATACTGTACTAGGCGCAGATCCAGCTCTTTAAACCTAGTGAGCCAACTGGAGACTTCTCCCCTATCCTGGAAGTTGATCTTTTGTTGGAGAAAGTAAGTAGTGACCCTGCTGAGACTTTCTGTGGCCTCTATACAATATGCAAATGCTCCGACTGTTGTCATGTCGACCGTGTTGAGTCTCTTTTGAGAATTGGCGGTCACCGGTGTCCGCGGCGGTGCATCGGCTGTTTGCTCTGGACTTGGATAGTGTTCAGGCAGAAAGGCGATGGAGTTGCCCATCTTGGCTGCTGAGCGATCCCAAATCCCGAAGAATGGGGTGATTACAGACTCTTCTTTATGCCATAGACCGCCGTCAGCTGGGAGTCTGCGGTAAACGTCGTCAGACGTCAGACTTGTGTTCCACCTGTGAAGTTCAGCTACACTTCTTTGCTCGGATGAATCGTGCTTATTATCTTACCCAGTGGTAACCGAACAGAATCTTGGATACAAGTAATCAGCCTAGAGTACATGTAAGGCGACATGATCGTAAAGCTCACCTATCAAGATTGAAAATGTTCCAAAAAACACGTCGACGCTCCTCTTCTTCGGTCCAATTCTGGGGCGGAGGAATGGAAGGTAAAGGTTTCAGCAGAGGTTCTTTGTCTTGATGATCGGACTCTACACTCAGCTGAAGATACTCAACAGTTCTTGTGAGGGACCCGACAATCGACCAAGCTTTCGACGCATCACCGTTTCCAATCTTCGACATCTTATTAGTGACGCTCGAGAATCAGATGGGCGAGGACTCACATCGTTGAATGCCAATATGACTAGAGCTTGCAAGTTCTCGACAGAAAGTTGGTCCATTGCGTTCAGAATGACGATGTTCCTCGAGCGTGTAGCCCACCTCTCTATCTCCTGAGCTGAAAGATGAGTCTCGGGATTATCGACGTATCGAAGGGCTGCAACCACCATCGCATGCAGCACAACTACGAGTCGCGGAAGTTGTTCTGGATCATGCACTCTTCTCCGGAATTGTGTTTCGTGAAGTATGGGAATCCAGGGCTGAATGATGTTGAAATAGATATTGATTATGTCCTCAAGAAGGTCAGGAGGTGGCAAGCTTGTCGTAATGTTTTCCAAGTCCTCTAAAGGGAACGCGAGATCAATGTTTGGATTTCCGCAGCTGTCTACCCTTCGACGTTTCCTTGGCTGGTTATGAGGATGTGACACAACCTCAACGCCGTCAACTGTGTGTCGCCTGGACGAAGTTGAAGTTGATGGAGTGAACACGGCGTGGTCAGCTACTACTTCGGGTGTGCCGGCTTGCGAGTCTCCTCTGTTCCTAGAGGTGAGTTTGTGCAACTCTCGGGCCAGCAGCGAGAGGATCCCGACGACGTTCTGAGACTCTGCTGATGCGTGGCTTGACTCTGTGCCGCCAGTGTGGCTAGGAGGGCCACCTTCTCTGTGAGATTTCTGTAGCAAGGCGTTCTCGAGAACCTCTGCCTCATTGTCAATGCCTGGGTAACACTAACCAGTTTCCCAACGCAACGTACCCACTCTACGATTCAGGCTCTCGACCGCACCAGGCTTGATGCCCGGCTTGTTCTTCTTCAGGTCGTAGACGCATGGCGAGTCTGCATGCAACCAATCAGCATCATTGCGTTCATGGCCAGAAAGTCAAGCAGTTCTCCACTGGCTAACGTACCCAATCGTTTGCAATGGGAGCATACTGGTTGGTCACGCGAGCACCGTAGCTTGCGACGACGACAACCCTGGCACGAGGGGATGTCGTTCTCCGACGCCCCGTCGTGGGACTGTAGCCCTGAGTCCGAGGCCGACCTGGTCAAGTCCATGTGGCCTCCTGAGAGGATCGGCGGGCAGCGGGTTCGCGGCGGCGGCGGCTGAAGACCCGATGCGGTGGTAGCATGAAACGGGCGCGCGGCCGTGGCGGTGCATTCGTCGGTTACGTGAGAATTGTCGGCCTTGGAATCGAGCGGCAGGACGATCCAAGAGGGGGGCGGAACCAAAAGAGGG
Organism: Colletotrichum zoysiae; assembly: GCA_030867305.1. Classification (NCBI taxonomy): domain Eukaryota; kingdom Fungi; phylum Ascomycota; class Sordariomycetes; order Glomerellales; family Glomerellaceae; genus Colletotrichum; species Colletotrichum zoysiae. The sequence continues at coordinate 34,417 of MU842817.1, read as the reverse complement.
TTTCTTTGCTTATGAGGTGAGGATTTGGGGGAGGGTTGTGGAGAGGAGTGTATCTGGCAATTCAGGTTCTCCTCTTGGTTGGACTTGGCCGAGGCAAGTCGATGAACAGCCAAGTCTCTGAGATCATCTCACCTTCTTCCCCATCCCCAAAAGAGAGAAAAGAGGGGCAGAAGGGGTTTTCCCCGCACACTGGGATGTTGGAACCGGGATTGATACATAACAAGGAGTCGGCTGTCTGTCAGTTGGGTGGGACGAGGTTGGTGCGGAGAAGCAGTAGAATGAGCAGGGATGTTGGGAACAAACACTCGTTCCCGGGCCCTTTTCGGCCGATGCCCGCCGTCACGCAAGAGATGGACTAGGTACTGCCGCTCGACTGGGAGTTCGGATGGAGACAAATCTTATAACTGTTTGTTGTCCGGGTAGAACAAGAGCCGCGAGAGCTGCCTTGTATGATTCCGGTTGTCAGCTCGGTTCCTGGTATGTCGACTTGCTCGCCTACATCTTATTTTTCTCTGGAGCGTACTCTCACGATCAGGTGAGTATTTGTCGACGTCCCTTTGCGTGCTTCATCTTGCATAGGTCATATTCCAGGTGTAATGGCTGTGTTCTTGTCCGCAAAGATCTGTCAGATGATTTGTTCATTCCCAAGGCCTACACTTGATCATCTCTTGGGTTTCATTGCTCCCTTCTGCGGCAATTTTCCCGACATCCGATGCGCAATCGTTGCCAAGGTAGAATCTCAATCCGTAGCCTTCACCAAAACAAAATAAGATCGAAGTAGATTGTTGCATCCCAGCTTTAGGTTCTTTCTCCAAATCAAGACACTTCCCAAGTTGAAATCTATTGCACTTATCATGCCGTTCCTGTCCGGATTCTCCGACAACCCGCTCCGGACCCGATCCGACCTCATACAAGCATCTCTCGCACTCCTCCGGCCGCTTTTGCCCTACTTCTCGCCGGCTAAGGGCAGGATCCGGGTTCCTGTGTCTTCGGCTGCCCATTTTGACGACACCGCCGCTCAGCTGGAAGGGTTTGCACGGCCTCTATGGGCCGTCGGTGCGTTGCTACTTGGGTACGACTCGACATCTGACCCCGAACTGCTCAAATCCATCGACGATATAGTTCAGCCTTGGATGGACGGGTTCATTTCAGGGACCGACCCGGGGGGCATCCTGGCTATTGGGGGAATATTAGCGACACAGACCAACGCATGGTAGAAGCCGAGATCATAGCATTCGCGTTGCTTGCCGCTCCTGACCGGATCTACAAGCCACTGAGCGAAAAGTCTAAACAGAATGTCACCAACTGGCTCCGTATGCTGGGAGGCATGGAAATGTCAGAGAACAACTGGCGTTGGTTCAGGGTCTTCGGGAACCTGGCGCTCTCAAAAGTCTGCGGTGTTCCTTTTGACAGCGTCCGAGACGAAATCAACTCCGACCTGGAGCTCTTGGACACCTTCTACCGCTTCGACGGCTGGTCTGCGGACGGGCCCTGGCAAACCTCCGAACAGGCACAAGCGGAAATGCAGCACGGAAAGACTGCGAGACGCGATGCTGTTGGAATTAGTCGCAAAGCAGATTACTACTCGGGAAGCTTTGCGATTCAGTTTAGCCAGCTGCTCTACTCTCGATTCGCTGCCGATATCGACCCCGAAAGGGCCGAGACTTACCGCCACGAGCGAGAGACTTTGGGGCCAGCTTCTAGAAATACTTTGACGCGGAAGGTTCGTCTTTGCCCCCTTGCGTGTTTCTCTTGCGTTTGTCCCAACCTTGCAAGGGTCCCGGATCGGATCTGTCGCAACAGTCCGAGATGAGCAATGACAGCAAATTATTAAGGCTTACCTGTCTTCTCCCTCCTCCTTCGTTGCCCTTGAACTCTGGTACTGTATGGGTGGTTATGGGCTGGCGGGATATGTCTGTCTTGAAAGAAGTTGGAATGTTGTTCTATATCACTGATTCTGCATATAGGAGCGGCCATTCCATTTGGCAGGTCTTCAACCTATCGCTTCGCCTGCAAGGCCTACTTTTCTGCCTTGGCCTTGGCTCAGGTTTCCGACATGCCGGGGCCGCTAGGCTCCCCTGGAGCAGTGAAAGGCTTCTTGATGAGGCATCTCAGATGGTGGGCCAAGAACTCTGAAGACATATTCTATCCTGACGGAACTCTAAACATTGGATGGCTTTACCCGTAAGTAAAGCCCAACCCATGACGAAGTCCTGGTGTCTTTTCTTCAAATTGAGGTGCTGACTTTTCGTGGCCGATGAAAGCGAGCCAGGCCAAGTACTGCAAGTTTGCCTACTCTTCCGCGTTCGCGTTTTCTGTTCCTACAGGTCCGTTGATACAGCAGATGGCCCCAGACAATACGCCTTCCCTCAGTCGTGACTACGGGGAGACGTAGGCTGTGAGATGGAAATCGGAACAGGTGCGGTTCATGACTGCTTATGTCCGAGGACCATCGGGAACGGAGGAGGTGCAGGCTGCGAGCGCCAAGTGGTATCCTTGGGGTGATCGAGCCATGAGCGTCGACACTACTTTGATTCCACCGACGAATCGATGGCCTGACTGGCACGTCCGGATCCATCGTCTCAAGGCGCATGAGAAGATCAAAACGCTGCACACCATTGAGGGCGGGTTTGCTATATCCGGACGCAGGAAGCGTGGCTGCATGCCTCTACCTATCCTCGAGACAGTCCCAGTAAACTCAGCCCTGGGATCGACGGAGGGCGTTGTACAAGAAGAGCACTCCGTCTTGGTCCTGTCCTCTGCGGGTGCGAGTGGAGTGGTCACGAAGTTGCTGGACCACCAGACGACGTCGGAATGCTTCCCGCTGAAACCGGATTCCAACACAAATATAGCATGCCCAAGGACATTGATTCCTGTTGCTTCCCACATCATGGTGAGCGGGTTGGACGCAGGGGCGGAAGTCACTCTCGTAGAGTCCATCTTTCCTCTGTCTACAACCGCGAACGGTGGCTGGTCGGAAGCGGGAAAGAGTTTGGCAGAGCGCTGGTGGGACAGTCCAGTAGTCCACATTGATATGAGCCAAGGTCACGCGAAAGCGACTGATTCGTTTTATGTTAGCGTGATCGGCTGATAGAACCGTTTGGCGGGCAATGTAAGAGAAGCGTTCCGCCAAACCAATCGCTTGTGTGTGGTAAAACACGGTCAAGACAAGGTTTAATTGACCACCGACAGCCAAACCTCAAATGGACATAATGCAACTTAATACCGAGAACATGAGTCTACAAAGGTAGGCCAGAATAAAAGCGATTGTCAATACGGCGGAACCGGATTGGTAACAAACACTGAACACAGAGATGCCATACCGACCTGCCTGAACGACTTGCTTTTGCGGTAGACTGGCCATGGTTCAAGTCAGGTTGATGTTCCAGCTACCATGGAATTCCTCATGGTCCACTACTTTGACTATGGAACCATGCTTCATACCGTTCCGTCGCTAGTTCACACGAACTCTCCGCATCACATTTCGGAGACAGCTTTCAGAACTCGGAAAACATCGCCATATCGGAGTTACCTCAGTGGCACTGCTATAATGCTTATGGGAAATACTGACATATGCATAGAAGCCTTCTTTTCACATCACCAGCATATCGCTTCCATTCCAAGAACTCGTTTCGATTGCCGGTCAATACCAAACACAACCAACAATGGCATCGTCTCCTGTGAAGACAGCCTCCGAAAGCAGCGATACCCCTCTTGAATCTACGCCTACCGAGTCCAATCTCTCATCGGACTCTCCGCCGGAGGTGTGTGCAGACCATGACGGAGATCGTTCCCCCGCAGCCCTTGCCAAGGAACAACAACGGGGTCTGGAAGAACTGTGGGATAAGAGGGAGACCAAGTACGAGCGCATAATGGTCGAATTCGCCAACCGCAGGTATCGTACCCACGAATACTGCGAAGGCCAGATATTTCTGGCCAAGAAGAGGTATGAAAATGGCGTGGGCTTCTGCACGCTCAGACTCTTCTTTGGCCGGTTTTTGAAGCGGGAGATCAAAAAGCTGAAGGAAAAGGAGCGCAACGGGATGGCTGTCCTCCTCGAGGGAGCAAAGATCGAACTCGGGGCAGTCACGAAAGAGTACGATTACCTGGACTATGCATACATCAGACAATGCAAAATAGAGTGGGGGAAAAGGTATCCTGTAACTCCTTTCTGGTACGACAATGAGGATGTCTCGTCCTCGGACGGCTACCCCAGATCCACCACCCGATCCAGCACATCCACCACCCGATCCAGCACCACTCCGCAATCCTTTGTTTAGCGAGGCTCCCAGCTCTCCAAAATGCCGGTATCAATGAGCGCGGAGTACAGGCTCGTTGTTCTCATAACGAGTTCAGCCTCCTGCATTCGAGGCTTCTTCGAGATGATAGCAACGGGCTGCTTCTCAACTTCTAATGTCATTCGAGGACATATCTCTCGGTAATCTGGTATTGGCCAGAGAAAAGACATTAGAATATGTCAGAGAAGCTGGGTGGCCCTGCAGAAGTTGACCCATCCACACTACACATGAACCACGCCCACGTCTGAATCACCATCATTCACTACCACTATCACCATACATTTCACCAGGCCTATCACCCACCCCGATGCATATTTTGGATGCAACGGATTCCTATGCGGTATAGAGATCGAAAAGAATTGGTGAAGTGGCTAGAATCATCTGCTATAACGCTCATTACAGACAGATATGTGTAATAACGGCGGGTTATACTAGCGGTGCAGCAGGGAATAGAATACTCTTGGTCATTGTACTTTGGTTTGACATCAATGTGTCTTTTATGGGTGTTTGCCTCCCCCTTATCTCAGGTTGCGACCAGAGATAGAAAATGAAATACCTTGCTTGATAGTCCGAGATCTCTCATCTGAGAACCACGTAGTCTCAATTTGGCTAGGGCAACCTCCAGCGCCGGTCCCTCCACTACTCTCAGAACCTTTCCACTATCACTATAGCCTCCGCTTGGATTTAATAGCTTGTCAACTAATTTCAGGTCGAACTTGTCCGCCATCTAGCAAGCTAGAACAACGACATACGCCTCGTTCTGAGGCTCAGGCTAAAAACAACGCCACGTCGAGAGGGCTTCGCATCAAAGGATTGTCGTTGCCGAACCAGCAACAGCGCTGTTATATCTTATCGGGCCTGGCCTTGACTTTGATCCATTAGAACTGACGTGAGTGCTCGCATAGAGGTCGCATGTGGTATGTTCTATATAGTTCGAAACGGCTATCGTACCCAAGTCTATTGGTTTACTGCGGAGCTGCCACGGGCGGTTCGCAGACTTAAGCAAACAGTCAACAGGGCGCGCGCACACATAGCACGTCCGGAACAGACGGCTGCACTGTCGCCACCCGTGGATAGCGTTGTGGTTGGCATAATTGCGTATATTGCTCGCCTCAGCTCATTTAAACGTCATGGCACATCGTATATTTCTCATGACACACCCGTTTTTTTCGCCAGGGAATGCTTTTGTATAGCTCAAATTCGCGTTCCGGCACCGAGCCAGACGTCGATTGCCTATCATCTATCGGGCGCAGATCCCGTCACTCGCTCCTGTACAGGAGTCGCCGATCACAGCTCGTTGTGCTCCTGGGCGTCAGAGTCGGTGTCGGCAACAATGGTCTTGACGACTTCGGCAGCCTCGGCGACCTTGCTAGCGACCTTCTCGGCGACGCCCTCGGCAGCCTCAGAGGCCTTTTCGGAAGCCTTGTAGACGATCTTATCGGGCTTGGGAACGCCTTCAATGCCAACGAGCTCGGTCTCGAAGACTGTTGCAGAAGAATGTCAGCAGTGTTCCAGGCCACCCAAACAATGCGGGGGGGCATACCCAAGGTCGAGCTGGCGGGGATAGGTCCCATACCGCGGGACCCGTACCCAAGCTCGGGGGGGATGGTCAAGGTCCTGCGAGGCGTCAGCAACGATTGGTGTCGGATGGCTCGATTGACTCCAGCGTTACCTCTTCTCGCCAATGCACATGTCCAACAGACCCTGCTCCCATCTACGACATTTTTAGGTTAGCCAGCCACCGTGGCGCGTCCGTATTTGTTTGTGGAGCGGATCGTGGACCAACTAACCCCTTGATGACCTGGCCGCTGCCAATCTTGAAGGAGAAGGGGGTTCCCCGGTCGTAGCCTAGAAAGAAGATGTCAGAAAGCTGGCGGTTGATGCGGAGAGCAGCATGATAGCTTACTGGCGTCGAATTGCGAGCCATCGGACTGCAAGGTGCCGCGGTAGTGCATGGTGAGCTTGTCGCCATTCTTAGTCTTGCGGTCACACTCGACCTCCTGAGTAACGTCGATCTTGAGGTCGGCAGCGGCAACAAAGCTGACGGCGCTGGAGGCCAGAAGGCCAAGGGAGAGAAGGATGCCCTGCATTGTTTCTTTGTGGCGTAAGGCGAGGCGAGGCGGGTTAATGGTGGTTGAAGGTGTGGACGATGGGATTGAGCAAAGGCAAAGGGCAGATGGGCGGTCAATCGGTCGAATTGGAGACGGACAGCTGGCGGGCCACCAGGGCCGGGAAGATAGCTACACTACATTACATTCAAGGAGGGGCACGTCCAACTGCAACACTACACTACCTATCCGTACCTAGGTACACTACAACAGAGGTGTGGGTTGAAGACACGCCGCCTCAACGAGGCGATTGTCCGATTGGACAATGGGCTCCGACGCTGCGGTGGAGACCCTTATCAGATATTCCGGGGAACAGGGGCGCCATGGCTTATCGATAAGCGATAAGAGCATTTGTGGCTACCTATAAACTCCACTTTGCCTACCTACCCACAGTACCGGCTCAAAAGTCTGTTTACAGCAATAAGGATAACACAACGAAGAGTCCAAAAGGGGACCCATTAATAGTTCGAAGTCACTTCACAGTGCGCCACCAAAGGCCCAGTGTCTTAACCGCCTACTGTATCTTTTGATTGGCCATTATTATTGCTGTAAACAGACTTTTGAGCCGGCACTGTAGGTAGGTAGTTAGGTACAATGTACAGGTTCTACGCACAGATTTACAGTTGGTCTTTCCTATTTAGTGACGTCGAATCGAGCGCAGTCAGTCGTCACTTCCTTCTGTCCTCACGATGCGAGTGGTGGTGTTGGTGGGGGAACATTTTAGCAGCACGTGAGACGGCGTCGACAGCCTTGGATTTCTCCGTTCCGTTATCCAGGCAAGATCTACGATACAATACAAGGAAACCACAAGTTGCTCGGCGAGATTCCGGGTCACTTGTCCGCCTCGTCTGTCTTGTGCCAGAGTCTCAACATGCCTGCCCGGTAGCCTAGGTAGGTAGGGATACTGCTACTATGCACGACGCACACTGACTGCACTTCGGCCACGATTGTTTTTCATTACAAGAACCTAACCTCGATACTGTGAGCAGCAAAAGGCGGCGGTGCGAGTCAACAAATCGGCATTGCAGCCCAGGCAGAAAAAACACTACCACGGCTACCCTCACCGAATACGAGCAGATGACGGACCAGCAGCCGCGAAAGGAACACATTGTCGCCATTCGACCTAAGCTAATGTACGAAGTACACAACCATCGCCGGCTTTTGGACAAGCTGCCAGCCACGGATGTGGGCGCCTGTCAGACTCGTCTGTCTGCCTGCCATCCAGCTCATCCACTAATACTGCAAAGTGAAGGCGGACTGGGCACACACACACACACACATACACACATGGAGCGACGGAGGTTTACGCAAGGGTACCTTGCCTATCCGCCCACTGCATCAATATGACAGACGGTGGATGATGCCATACAAGCTGCGTGAGGCCCGACCAATGCAAGCCAACCTCCTCCTCCTATGCACACTAAGAAAGGCAAGCGACGCTGGGTGTTCGCGGCAGCTCGGTCATCCTTACAGAGGGGAGAGAGGGTTTGCACTGCATTATACGTGTCGCATACCTAAGCCAACGACCCCTTCATCGTCCGACCTCCAGTGGCCGATCAAGCCCTGCAGCTCGCCCTGTCTGTCGGCTGCACGCAAGAAACACGAACCCACCGCGCCGCGCTGTTGGCCGCAGACATCCACGATCTGTTGGATTTTCGCTGCAGGCAATTTGGCCATCGTGGCCAGATCGCTGCAACATGCATGCCGGCCTATTTGGAGTCCCGATCGAATGGACGGCGCAGTGGACAGTTGAGTCCCAGGGCAGGGTATCCCCAGCAAATTTCTCAAACATCAGGCTCGATCCGAACTCTCTAGCCCGTTGGGGGCCCGACTAGCCCGCCACGCCCAGCTTCCAGAAACCACACAGACAGTGTTTTTACTCCCGCGGCCGCTCCCGTTGTGGGAACACCGAGATGAGCGCAAAAAGAAAGAAACACAACCGTCAACCCAAACATCATCGGGCCATCAGTTGGGCAGCGATGGCTTCGCTGAGCCAGGGGGGGCTGTGCCGGGTTCTGTTTCGACTAGCCGTAAAGCAGAGGAGAAAAAAACTTCTTCGTCTTCGTCCATTCCAGATTCGGCCGATGAATTCTGGTAGGACTGAGTCGCAGTCGTCGCCAGAGCCTTCCAAGATGCTGCTGCGCGGCGCTTACGGAGGCCAACCATGGGAGGAGCACACAATGCAGCCAACTGAGGCCCGCGACCATCAGCCAATGATGCGTTTTTCTACTTACACAGCAAACACATGGCATTTCTCGCCCCCAAAGCTGAGCATACACCAAGACCAAAGGCATGGCTGGACGCGTAAACTGCTTCGTAATAGACAGTGAATCTGGCTGACACGCAAGTGCAGTGACAATTGACGGCATGGTGCCCTCCCTCCCTGTGTCATCGCGCGGCACGATGACAGACTGGAGGAGGATAGGCAGCGCTCGAGGCAAGCAAGTGCAAAAGGAAAGGGAGGCTCGCAAGCAAGTGAATGCGCAAATGGGGCGAGACAAAGCGGCAGTCCATCAATCATGGATGACCCTGACGAATCCGCCCTACCTGTGTCGTCCGACCCAACCCTGTCTCACCCAATCGACGAGAGAGCGTCGCCACCGCGGTATCAACACCAAGTAGTGTGCTATCTTGGAAGGGATGAGCGGACCTGCAGCAAAGGACTTTTAGGAGGACTTTAGACGCAGACACAGACGCGCAAGTCTGCCATGCAGTCCCGAAAGACCCGCCAACCCACACCCCTCGTAAACCCCCCCCCCCGTTCGAGTTCCCACGGGCATGTGCAACATCGCAACAACCGTCTTCCCTGCTTCCTTGGTAATCCCAGGACTTTGTCAAGCCGGGCTAACCAGTATGGTGCTACCCGTGCCCGACGGTCCCTGCATTTTGAGAAACCCTGAAATGACAAAGCTGCCCAATGGTCTCCCCGTCGCCCTGCGACACACGCACACGCCCATACCTCTCTCTCTCTCTCTCTCCCCCATGGTGTATTAGGAGGTACTCGACTCTCCCACTGTCAGCCCCAGCTATCCAGGGCTACCACCCCCACCCCCCATCACACTGCCTCCTTAGTTAGTCCTTACACCTGCCCAGAACCAAGTTCCAAGCTTGGTTTCGGTTGAGTCACGCTCTAGCTGCCTCGCCGACACAGCCAGCAATACTTTCCGCAAGGCCTTTTTCTACTTGTCCCCGGTTCCGGGTCCGGGTCCAGGACCAGGTACCTTGCTTACCTAGGTAGGTAGGTAGGTAGGTAGGCAATCAACCCAATACGAGTCTTCTCTCGGTACCTTGGGACTAGCATGCCCTGCCCATGGCAAGTGTCAATGGCGCACACGTTCAAGTACAAGTATACATGATGGAGGCGTCCCATATCAAATGTTTGCGAACCACTTCTCGACTATATATGCAGTCCATGCCCGCTGTCTTTTCCCATTCCCCGGAGTCTGTCTGTCTGCCTCTTCTCCAGCCATCATCACCTTACCAAACAATCAATCCAAAGCGCCTACATACTTCATTATCAGACTACACTACCCCACATCACAAAGCAATTCCTACCCGTTCAACGCTTGTCTTGAACTGAACCTTGACCAACACTTACCATCCACAAACCCGTACATCAAAACAGAATGTCGTCCAGATACAGCAACACCAAGCCGGTCGTCCACCAGGCTCCGGCGTCGATCAACAGCGGCTACTCAGCATCATCTGGTGGCTCGTACGGCTCTTCGAGGAGCTCATCAACAGTGCGCTCCGTATCACCGAGCGACGAGGCCTACCTCCGCGTGTACGGCGCCGCCGACCACCAGTCAACGATGAGGCACACCAGCTCGGGCGTCACCGTCATCAACCGCCGTCAAACCGGCTACGAGGCCCACGCGCCGTCGCCAACGTATACGGGCAGCTACGCAAGAGCTTGAAGCATCGCGGCTTCTCCTCACGGCAACACACAACCTTTCATCTACAATGTAAATGTATCACTCGGCGTTTTTATATTCTGTTGTATCGTATGGAACTCGACAAGGCGGATGGATGGGATAAGGGGAGCACCTGTACATCATATTGTATCATCATGATTAGACGTCTACTGGGATGGGATACGGAAAGATAACGGGGCCAAGGAACTGTATGACGGGGATACTCTGCCACTCCTTCGGGACGAGGTTGTATGGGTTGGCTGTACCTGGCGGGAAGGGCCATTGTGTCTTGTATAGATTGCCATGGATTGGGCGGTTTTGATTATGGGGGGCGGGGGGGGGGGGGGGCACTAGATCTGGCGTACTATTAGCCAGCAGCCGCAGTGGATTAGGTAGCATCCCGAAATTCATGGAGGCGACTCGACGTTTGGTATTATTAATGTAAATGGCCTTCTTTTGCTTTATTCAATGACTTCTCAACGCATGTTTTCGACGCAGCTGGCATTAACTTTTTGGTACCTGAAACGGCAATGGTGTGTGCATGTGCGTGCCATTTTGTCCCTTTCGGGGGGGGGGGGGACCTATTATAGGTAGAGTCGGGAAAATTGGAGTGCCAACCGGCCGCCGGGGCGTTTAGGGAGAAACCTCCTCCCGGAACCCTTCCTTCTCCCTTGAAGAGTCTCACTGCATGCGAGAGAGATGGGGGGACAAGAGGGAGACTACCTACCTATGCTTTTCTGCTATGGTATGTGTGCTGCCACCACTACCACCACCACCGCCTACCTGGGTTGCCCACACGGCCGCAATGCAATCGCCATCAACGTGAGCTACCTGGGGCGCTTTAGTGTGTCCCCCCCCCCCCCTGTATCTGCAGGATTTTTTGTTTTGTTTTCCGGACATGTCGTCAGGTCAAGGGGGGTAGGGGGGAGGAGGAGAGTCGGGGCCTGCTCTGCCGTACATACACTACTTATGCATGCAATGCAAGCAAGGGGCGGGAGCGAATACGTGCAGGACGCAAAAGAGGAGCCAGACGGACGGCAGGCTGCGCACGCCCGCCGACCCGGGGACGAGAGCAACACAAGACGAGACAGAAACGAACAGAAGATGAATGTGGGAAACTCCAAACGCGTGAACTCGCCGAGGAGACTGACTCTGCGACGAGGCGGAACCGTCTTTCCCTGGGTCCGGGAGGGCCACCAGGCGACCAGGCGACCAGGCAGCTGCGGTGGACAGGGAGATTATCCGAGATTTTTTTTATTCTACCTTTATCGGCTCTCTCACACGTGTCGCTGGGGAGCTCGAGGCGTTGCAGTAATGACGGAGTTCACATGTCTTTTTTTTCCTGTCTGGTCTGTCTGCCAGCATAGTCTGTGAGGAGGAGCTCGGAAGTGGCCCCCGGGTTTCCAAGAATAGACAAATTTCCACAGAAACCAGTATTATGTGCATAGCATACTACCAAAGTAAGGTATGGAGGTCGGACCCCTTCCAAGATGCCATCTCGTGTTGATGAACGTTGCATCGCCATAAGGCTGAGGAGAAGCAAGGTCATGGCATGTCTACTACGTATGTCTTTACTTTTGGGGGGGGGGGTTGTTCATCTTATTTATTCTTTTTCGACTATTTTCGGAAGCAGGGCCGGCGGTGCTATGGTGGCCAAGTAAGTAGCCAAGCGGCAGGGAAACAAGGAAACAGCTTTGCGTGGCCCAACTCCCCGGCCATCAGCTCATCTTGGTTTTTTTTATCTTTCGATTTTCCCTTCCTTTTCAGGTTTTCCATCATCGTTGGTCGTCACGGGGTATACCCCGACACCGATACATCATGCATCAGAACAGCAAACCACTATACTGGAGGCAATAATCCGACGTGGACGCACAATGGTTTCCACTTCCGGCCAATGACACCATCATTCTGACAAAGACACGGCGTGCGTAACCCCCGTAGCCGTTTACCCGTGGACCATCTAAGCACCCCCCTCGCGCTTGGCGTACTCGTCCTCGATGGCCTCGGCGTACTTGTCCTCGGGACTGCGCGGGTCCTCCTTGAGCACGCCCTCCTTGATGAGCTCCTCGGGCGCGGGGCGGTGGGAGATCTTGTCGTTGAGCGAGTCGGCGCGCATGTGCTTCTCGAGCTCCTTTTGGTGGGCGATCAGGCTGGGCGCCGCGTTGGACGCGGGCAGGATGTTCTCTGAGAGGCACGCGAGTTAGCTTTCATGGTCCCGCTCCGCATTCATTCGAGTTCGTGGCGGAGGGGGGAGGGGGGCAACAAGAGAAACAGGAAAACAGGGATGTAGGGGATGCAGGAATGCGATGCGGCGCGGCGGTGCAAGCGGATTCAGGGGTGGGGCTGCACGCCCCGTGCCGGTTGGCCCTGAGTGGTGATCGGCGGATGAGACGAGGCGGACGGGATGTGTGGGGGGCACGCGGCGACCGGAGCAAGGTGCGAGGTTGGAGACGGAATGGAGTGAAAGCAACCCGTTGTAGCATTGGAGGGAGAGGGGAGGGAGGGGAGGGAGCTAGTGAAAAACGGAGAAGCTGGAGGGGACATACTCTCGACCAGCTCGGCGCGGTTGGGGCGGTGTTGGAGGTGGTTCTCGAGCGAGTTCTTGCGCTCGCCGGGCGGGTGGGAGATGGGCGTCTCGTCGACCGAGGGCTGCGAGGTGCTGTTGTTGTCAGCCATGGTTGGGGGAGCGGTTGAAGTCGGGGTGGATGTCGTGTCGTCGCTGTGGGAGTGGAATCGGCTCGCTCGTATCTGCGATTGACTGGGGCCGGATCGCTGCTTCGGGAGATTGGTCTCGCCTTGTTTTTCGTCTTCCTTGGTAGGTGGTAGGATGGATCAGACAAGATTGGCACGAGTGTTTATCGCCTTGAAATCCGGGTATCAGCAATGTGCATATAGGTAGGTACTGTGTGTGTATATGTGAGTTCCGCGATGGGTAGAGGTGTCGGAGGAGTGGACGGGAGGAGGGGCGGCGATGGGTTATGTACTCTCTCTCTCTCTCTCTCTCTTTGTCTTTCACTTTCTCTCCACGTCCAGAGCAAGGCTGCCTGTCGAGGTGTTTGCGGTGTAGGTAGGTAGGTATGCCATACATATTGCCTGGCTACCTACTGTACATTGTTCTGTACTTACCTAGATAAGGTACTTACTTTACTGTGGTACCGACGGCATGAGGGTTGTTGGTATGGCAATGGAACAACGATCAAGGTTGAGAGCAGCAAGTGGCCCGCCCGGTGAGGTGAAGTAAAGTGGGCTTGCTTGGGTTAAGCGGGGGGGGAGAAGCTGCAGGGTTGGAGCTGGTTGACCTGACTGGGCGTGCAGGCAGGTTTTACCCCGCAACCACCCGTGACCCCTCTAGGTACGTACCCGGTACGCCATTGCATCACATCACATCACCGACACCTTACATAAGACAAGACACGTGCCCGGTGCTCCATCAAAGCTCCCATCGGTGCCTGAGGACCAAACCTCGCACCAATCATCTGGATGCCTTGGAGCTTCCGTCATCCCATTTGCTGCTTTTCCCTGCTTCTTCTGTTGTTGTGTTGTCGCTCCGAAGCTCTTCACATGCAACACAAACAATGCTATTCATCGCCCACTGGACCTTACACTAGTCACATTGCCCAACGACGAATGAATGCCAATGAGACACAACCGCCACACCTCTGGGCGGCCCCTGCTGCCATCAATGACGGATGACGTCTAGCGCACGGGGCACGCCGGCCTTGGTCCCCTGCCCGTCATCGGATACCTAGCTTGCTTGGAGCTGAGCTTGCTGTCGCGGAGACCCTGAGAGGCATACCGGAAGAGGACAGACTCGCTGATGAGATCACAAGATCCAAATGGTTGACTCCTCTTCCACTTTCTTCTCTCGTCTTTACCCCGTCGCTCAGCCCGCTCCTCATGACCGGCCCAGGCTGAACCATCGTCTCGGCCTTGTCGCGTCCGCCCGTCATCACCTCAGCGAGCTGGCTTTCAGCCGCCCCGTTCAGGACGTGGCCACTCAAGGGCTCAACCCCTGCGGTAGTCACGGCATCCAAGAACCGAAATGATCTTGCCGCCGCCCTGGAGTACAACTGACCAGTGGCACCGGCCGGCTCACTGTTTGACTCTGGGACTGATGCTTCGACGTCCATCGTCGCACGCATCATGCCTCCTTGAAGCAGCAAAAAAAAAAAAAAAAATCCAAGACGGGAATCGCAGGCCGTGTAGCTGGTTGTCACTGACGGGCCGCGAACAGCTACGGCCGCTGCATACCATACAGTACAGTCTGGCCTATTAACGTGCATGGGCATCGTGGCGGCTAAGCTCATCTCACCAATGAGAGAACCTCTGCACAGTACCCTTGCCCGGGTCGCAGTTCTCTCCCCTCTTCGTGTTATCTTCATGCATCCAGCCTGATCGCTCGTCTTCTCCCTCTCGTCTCTCCACAACTGTTACTGTTTTGTTTGACTTTACTTCGCTTGGCCCTCGACATGCGGCTACTAAATGCTGATACTCTACAGCTCCGAGAGTTCTACGACCGATACGTCCCGGCCTATGCAATTCTGTCTCATACATGGGGGGACGAGGAAGTCACCCTACAAGACTTGACCGATCCGGCCAGCGCAACCAAGCAGGGTTTCTCCAAGGTCCGGGCATGTTGCGCTCAGGCCATGAGAGACGGGTACGAATGGGTGTGGGTTGACACGTGCTGCATTGACAAGACTTCGAGCGCGGAGCTTTCCGAGGCTATCAACTCCATGTTCCGCTGGTACCAGCAATCTTCAGTATGCTACGTCTATCTGGGTGATTTACCACAACAGAGGCCCGGTGATCTTGATGCGGACCGATTCACCATTTCAAAGTGGTTTACCAGAGGCTGGACTCTTCAAGAACTCATCGCCCCTGACCATGTTGAGTTTTACGACCAGGAGTGGAACGACATCGGAACCAAGCTGTCCCTCGGCGACTTGATTCATAAAGCCACTGGTATAAGGTGCGACATGGTTTCTGGTCATCTTCCATTGGCTCTTGCGAGCGTTGCCGAGCGCATGTCCTGGGCTTCGACCAGAAAAACCTCGAGGCTGGAGGACATGGCCTACTGTCTTTGAGGCATCTTTGATATCCACATGCCGCTTTTGTACGGAGAAGGCTCGCGAGCTTTCAACAGACTCCAGCAAGAGATCCTTCGCACGACAGAGGATTTGAGCATTCTTCTGTGGGCATCCGTGTCAACCTCCCCGGAACCAGGTGTGCTTGCGCCTACCCCAGCTGGGTTCCGCAACGCAGCAGTAATGGACGTCAACAGCAACAAACTCGGGGCTCTGTATCATAACTGGGAACTTGTCAAGTCGCTGGTCGACGCTAACCAGCGTCGTATACTTCCGGTTGAGGGCGATGTCGTCAATGTAAACAGTGAGCCCCCAGTCATCACAAGTCGAGGCCTTCGTGCCCACATGACAGGGTATACCTATAGTCTACAAGGTTACTCGCCTACGACCGGTTTGTTCGCATGTGCATGGTATGAAGGCGATGTCACAACGCCGAGCAGCCAGTCTCAAGAGGGATATCTATGCATCCAGCTTCAGCTACCCGATTCATTGGTTGGCATCCACGCATTCAATAACAACACACAGCTTCCTTGGACGAGGATTGACACCAATCACCTATATTTTGTGCCCTGGGTAGATAGGCGCATGTTTGGAGACCCTGCCACCATATACATGTCTGTCAAGCACCGATGGATAGACACCGAATCATATTTTTCAGGACACAGTTCCATCTCACAGCACCGCCCAAAAGACAAGGTCTTTTTCAGAATTTATCTGGATCGCAACTGCTCAATATCCCTCAAGCTATGCCATATTTCAGGCTCGATTTCGCAGACCCCGGGGGCTGTCGACGAATACACCATCGATAGAGCCAAAGTGGGCTTCTTTCGTTTTCATCTTACCGACTCTACTATCAACCCTCGAAATTACGACGTCGAGGTCAGACTCCGCGTGTGCTATGGAAATGACAGATTGGAATGCTGTGCACGTACGATTTCACCTACCAGTTCGCCAGGGCCCATGCCGAACAGATGGAGCGATCGATCTGCCGAGGTCCTTCCTGACCGAAAGCATGTTTTTCTGGCGAGCCTGAAGCTGACCAAGGAAAGCAAAGTGCTTCAGCTTTCCGTCCAGCCATGGCATGGGAGGTAGGAAAGGACGTGATCTTAATTTAACGAATACGTTACTTGGATCTAGAATCCTATGTATCTAACCTGTGGATTCTGGGATGCTTTCCAATCCGCGTCTCGGGTGATTCTACAAAGACTCTATTCCAGTATCGGGTTCGGTTATGGTTGGCCTTTTACAGGAAGCCCGTATTCAACATCATCCCAAAGACCATCTCGCGTGGCCCTCCTCAGTCCTTGTTCCCGACACCTTCACCGTTCCCACAAGCGCTTCGATCCACGGTGGGAGCGGGTGCTAGACGACGACGCTTGACAGGCGGCGTGCTCTGCCCGCCGCCACGAGACTGGGTTCCCGAGCCTCTCCGGGCGCGTCCGCTGTCCGTCTCGGCTGCTCGGCCTCGCTTTTGGGGACGAGCCGCCGCCGCCGCCGTCGCGCCTTTTCCGGTTCTTTTGGTGGGGCGGGGCGACCCGAAGGCATCAGAAAAGCCGAAGATGTCGGCGGGGGCAGCTATACCGTCGGACAGACCGGCGCGAGGCGGCTGGGGGCCGGTGCCCTGCTCGCTGCGAGGCGTGACATCCTAGGTCACGGGGGCCTGCAGACGTAGCGGCGAGGCCCAGATGGAGGCCTCTTGGTACTTCTGAAGACGTGTCAGCGCTCGCCTCTGCAAGGGATGGAAGACGGTGGAGGGTGGGATGTGCTTACCGTGGGAGCGTTGAAGTGGAGAAAGTAATCCATCTGCGTCTTCAGATCGGCTCCCTTCTCAAGCGGCACCTTACCGCGTGCCTTCTGGGCCGCCTGTGGGCGCAGGGTATTGTCTCTACTCTTTGGCGACTTCTTAATCACGCGAGGTACCAGGCATTCCCCTTCGGACAGACGCCCGGCCGAGTCGGGGCTGAAGCCGGCGTGATGGGCCTGGTGGTTCTGGTCAGCCGGCGGCTTCTCTCGCAGCAAGTTCCGCAGTTGCATCTCCGCGGGACCCATAGGCGTGCTCAGGTCCAGATACTGGCGATCCATGGTGGAGAAGACGACCTCGCGGGCCAGGACATCCCAGGCCGTCCCCTCGGCGCCGCCCGACGGGCCGCTGATGATGGGCCCGGTGATCATTTCGTCTGCGGAGCCGGCCTGGGCCAACGCAGAGCTGCGGTCCGGGAGGGCCGGCTGCTCGCGGATGCGCACGATGCGGCCGGGCCTGTATCTGGATCCGGGGTCCTGGCAAGGGATGTTTGTGACGTTGCGGTAGGCGTCCCTCTTCGGCGCCCCAGCTGTCGCCGGGGCCGTCGAGCAAGGCTGCGGTCCAGCGGCCTCCTCAGGGCACGAACAATCAGCGAACGATGTGTTTCCCGGCGGCAAGGCGATGCTATTCAGTAGCCCGCCGGAGGCCAGGGAGTGTCGCGAGAGAGGGGTCGGGGTGTCCGGCATCGGCTGGCCTCTGAGGTTCTCGATGATGGCGAACTCGGCGTCTGTGAAGGGCGCGGCGGGTTGCTGGTCGCTTGGGAGAGGGCCATACGGCGATAGAACCCCGCGCGCTATGATGCCATTGATAGGTTCAGCCAGGTGAGGGCTATAAGCCGGATGGGACGGGCCGGAGAGGGTGCAAGGAGCCGCAGAGGCTGCCGAGCGGCCTGCGACAGCGTTGACGGGGGGGGTCTGCGAGAAGCGGTGTTGAGTATTTTGATGGAATCCATTGGGAGCCGTCGACTTACTTCCGTGTTGATCGAGTACTCGTCGCGTCCGTCCCGAAAGCCCAAAGGGGTAGGAGGCTGTGCCGGGTTGTCCATCTTGAAAGGCCTGGGCTCTGAAATGCAGGAATATTCCTCAAGACGGTACGAGTTCTGGATGGCCTCGCCCCCGTGTCAGCACAGAGTCTGAAACAACAGGTGCGTGTGGATGAAAGTGATGAAGAGGAGGAGAAGAAAAAAAAAGAAGTCTCTGAGTTGTCGGGAAGCCCGTATCAAGCAAGGTGAGACGCGGTGGGCTGTGCTCAAGTTGCCTCTCACCGGGCTGAACTGCTTTGCACTTGCGACAATAGCCAATGAGAAGAAAGGGTCTGGTTGTAGCCCAACAACATCTCTGCCGTGAAAGACAAAGTCACAAAGTCACAGCCTTGAGAGGAAACGCGGCATGTTCGTAAGAAATAAAGAAAATGACATATTGGTCTTCCAATCTGGAGAACCTCACAAGAACCATCTTTTTTCATAATGCTCTTATAACACTGAATACTCTAGTAGCCCTATAAAGCAACTACTAAACTCAATACAATCGAGATTATACGCATTGCTCTTTTACTCTCTGGGGGTCCATAAGTCAGAACATATTAAGCAGTGCACACACAGATCCAACATCTCGTACGGTTCGGTCAGGTTGTACACAATATAGTTGCTATCATGACAGCCAGCAGACCCGTCATGAGAGCAAAGCGACCTTGTGCGTTAGATGCTGATGTAAGAGATGACTTGCCACAAAGAGCTTGGATACTACTGAGCTGTTTGATAGCCTGGGTCCGCTAAGCAACCAATAAGGGAAACACAATACTTCCAAAGGAAACACTTTAAGCCAGCTCTCTTGGTAATGACTGGCGTAACGTTCGTGACTCTAAGGCTAGCTAAGAAGGTGCGACGATTAGGGATTTATTGAATCAACTGACTGAAAGCACCAAACACGATGCGGGCTTCTGACCAAAACCTACTCATAGACCCGAACACTCGAACTTCAGGAGATTTCCATCGACGATCTTCTTTTCCATGCTCACCAATGACGGCATGTCCCACATGCAGCTGATCCATCTTCCGCCGAGCCAATCCCTCTTCTTGCTGGTGAGATAAGCGATTGAATGCGCAGCGAGCTCTGGGGTATCCCTCATCCGAACTGCATCAATTTCAGCATAGGAGTCACGATGAACGCAAGTTGGGTTATCTCAAAACTTACACTGCAGACTCTCGGGAAGTTTGGAGGACAGTTCCGTTGGAACGCCACCGGGGTGTATGGAGAACGCGAGGACTCCCTGGTGACAGTGAGAATTCGCTCCTCCAGAAGGGATCGAAAGGGATCATGATTCGGAACTGACCTGGTCGGCGTACTCGTCTTGGACGAACTCAGTGAACCGTATCAACGCGAATTTGGAAACGTGGTAGGCGCCCCCACCACGGCCCATAAAGTGTGCCGCTACTGATGACATGTTAACGATCGTCTTGTCTCCCCCCTTTAACATCAGGGGCAAGAACGCCTTGGTGACGCGGTAGGTGCCCCAGTAGTTGACGTCCCACGTCTTCATGTAGTCGTCGTCGTCGGCCTCGAGCAGCGGCTTGAAAGGCGTCATGTGGCCGGCGTTGTTCACGAGGATGTCCAGGCGTCCCCACTCGGCCGTCAGCCTCTCCGCCGCGGCCTTCACGCCGGGCGTGCTGCCGACGTCCATCTCGAGCGCGAGGACGGCCGGCTCGGGTCGCCCGGCGTTCCTGGCCGCCTCGAGCACGGCGCTGGCGGTCGAGGAGACGTCCGAACGGGCGGCGACGGCGATCATGGACGCGCCGGCCTCGGCGTAGCCGATGGCGATCGCCTTGCCTAGGCCCTTGCTCGCCCCCGTGATGAGGACGGCTTTGCCCGTGCAATCGGAGGCGGTGACGGGGTTGATCTCGGGGTAGGTGTCATGATGAACGAGGTCCCCTGTGAAGGCGTCCACTAGGCATCTTTCGAGTTAGTATACCGAGAGGGTCATTTTCACTGGAGCTTGGGAGGCCGGGTGTACCCTTGCGAGGCGGGCCCGCGGAGGGCTGCTGAGTTTCGGGGGTCATGGGGGGTGGAGTGATCTTCAGTTGAATTGGCGGGTGTTCGTTCGATGTTGGCAGCGGAACGCGGGTTTCGGTAGGTAGCTGTGAAGTTCATCCAGACTGGCGGCCGTTTCCGGTCGGGCTCTTCCAACGAGCGCTAGCAGAGTCGTCGGACTTCCCCACGGGTGGTGGATGATACGCTCGGTCTGCTCATGTGTTTTCACCTGCATACGTGATTTATTCGAGAGGTTGGTCGCAAGAGAGACACACAATATCGAAATACTCGAGAAACGTTCTTGTAGCCATCACCTGGATGCGACTAGTGCTGATGCCTGTATAGGTGGCAGTTCCTGATCCTCGACTTCACTGACAATCTTACGCTTTCTTTTGGGCTGGCTAGCTTTTCACGGCAAAAAAGACTTTGCGGATGTTTAATATGAAGTCTAGCAGCATTTTTACCTCTTCTACTAAGGCAAGCATCGTCAGCATCTGAAGCATTTAGCTTCATCTAACGCGTGGTTCCATCAAACAGCTTCCACCGGTTGACGGCCGTTCATGATACCGGGCGCTTGGACGGCCTGCTATACCTACGGACCCGAAAAGACGGAGCGCCAGCGGAGTATCCTCTGAAGTACAATGCGACAGTTCGGTAACGCGAGTATGGAACGGCGAGAAGGTCTCATCGCAGACTTCGCGAATGGCGTGGTATCATGCACGGCCGTCACACCAAACCCTATGTCTGTCTTGCTACGGCTGTGAGCCGCACAAGCTGCATGAACCAAGAAGGACTGGCGCTAACCACATGCGAAGTTGCTTTTGCACCACTATTCGTAATGTCTCATTCGTTATCTCGTGCGTCGAGAGGCGCCCCATTTTCTGCGCCAGAAAAAAAAACCTTCTTAGTCCAGGGAGGAAGGATCGAAGTCCTCCTTCATATCAGGCACCCAGCCCTTGGGTCGTTCCGTACCGCGGATCGCCAATCCATAGCCAAGCTTCTCCACCTTGCGCACCGACTGCCGCATAACCTCGATCTTGCCCCTAAAGTCCTTTGTGGGGATCTCTGGGAGGATCTCGAAGCAGCTGCTCAGCTCGTGGATGTCGGCCAGAATGTTACGGCCCTCAACGCCGGCCAGCTGGCCTGTCTGTGCGGTGGTGACGGTGGCGAAACGCATCATCTCGCCAAAGAGGTCGAACAGACCGTACATGTAGTCGTGCTCGGTAATGAGGACATTGGCAGGTACAGCGGCGGCGGTCTCTTCCCGGGTGATGAGGGTCTGGGTTCGGAGGTAGTGGACGAACGAGAGGGCTTCGACGAGCTCCTCCAGACAACGAAGGGAATAGGCGTAGCGATAGCGGTTGATGCCCTGGATATCACTCTCAATGGCGGTGAGGTGCTTCTTGATATCTTCCATTCGTGCGGCGATGTCCTTGTTTGCGAAGCTGGGGAGGTCGCCCAGCTTGTTGACTCTACCTGGGCGTCAGCGGATGACACCAGGAGCGACTTATGAAGTCCCTCAGAGGGTCGGTCTTGAGGTTACCTTTGACAAGTGAAGATGCTAATTCATATCAGTCAAGCCCAAGATACAGCAACGAGGCGCAATCTCACATCTTCTTGCTTAGAGCAGTCACGTCTCGCGACGCCTTGATGATGCGCTCCCTCCGGTCATGGTGCTGGTCGAGCTCATTGCGGAAGTTCATAAACATGGGGGTGAACTGCGACTCGGGCACCGCCGGCTTCTGCTTGGGCTCATGAGTCCGCATGTTTCCGTCGCGATCTCTCTTAGACATCTCGAGCCTTTTTACTGCGGGCCGAATTGAATAAGGTCGAGTGAGCAACACCTTCGTTGTCGAGTGTTGGTGAGGCGAGGTACGGTGCGTCAGAATTGAATTTAGTGGGGGTCGGCGCAGCGAATGGAGCGCCCGGGGTGTGGGTCCAGCACAGCACAGCACAGCACAGTCAAACAAACTCCCCAGGATACCTAGGTACCTAGGTAGGTAGGATCGAACCCAGCCCAGGGGCTTGCCAGTTAGGCCCACGTCACCCAAATTTCGCATCATGGCGACATGGGCAATTCGAAGTCTCAACATCCCAATCCTCATCGCGAAAAGGTAGCTAGCTTCGTGTTTGTTTCTCGGACAATCCAATGGCCCATGGGACCTGTCGATCGATTCAATCAGGAATACGACAATTGGACGACACTCTGAGCCCCGGCAAGAATTACCTTTCCAATTGAATTCACATGGCCGGCCTTGACGCCCTCTTCCGGCCCGTGCCGCTCTTTGCGGCCGCCGCGGTGCTCCGCGTGGCGATGCTCTACTACGGCCTTTGGCAGGATGCCAACTCAGCCGTCAAGTACACCGATATCGACTACCTGGTATTCACCGACGCGGCTCGCTTCACCGCGCAAGGGCGCTCGCCCTATGCCCGCGAGACATACCGGTACACGCCTCTTCTGGCGTGGATGCTCGTCCCCACGGCCTCGCAGGCCTGCTTCGCTTTCGGAAAGTTCGTCTTCGCTGCTGCCGACCTGCTGGCTGGCCACTACATCGTGCGCATCTTGGAGAGGCGAGGTGTGGAGCAGGCAAAGGCTCTCAAGTTCGCCAGCATCTGGCTCTTGAACCCCATGGTCGCCACCATCAGCACACGTGGAAGCTCGGAAGGTCTACTTGGCGTAACGGTCATGGCCCTTCTCTGGGCCGTACTTGAGAGGCGAACAACGCTGGCTGGTCTACTTCTTGGTTTCGGAGTCCACTTCAAGATCTACCCCTTCATCTACGCGCCGGCTATCGTGTGGTGGATGGACGAGGATGCGCTTGGGCGAGAGGCAACCAAGGTCAAGACCCTGGGAGAGAAAATGGTCAAGTTCCTGAACCCTGAAAGGATCAAGCTGGCCGTAGTCAGTCTTGCCACCTTCATGGGCCTGAATATCGCCATGTACTCGATGTAAGTGACAGCACCCGCTATCCCGATCCGAGCTGACCATCGTCCAGCTACGGGACACCGTTTCTGGTGCACACATATTTCCATCACGTCACACGGATCGATCACAGGCACAACTTCAGTCCGTACAACGTCCTCTTGTATCTGACTTCTGCATTTCCGTCGACGTCAACCATCCGCATAGAATCAGTCGCATTCCTGCCCCAAATCCTTCTGTCGACGATCCTGATTCCCTTTATTATGGCCAAAAAGGATCTCGCGACGTCCATGATGGCTCAATCCTTCGCCTTCGTAACCTTTAACAAGGTCTGCACCAGCCAGGTAAGGATGCAAAACTCGCGACTACTGGCGGATCATTCCTGACACCAAAGCAGTACTTCCTCTGGTACATGGTCTTCTTACCCATCTATCTTCCTAACTCGTCGTTCCTGAAGAATCCGAAGCTGGGAGCTACCGCACTGGCTCTGTGGATTGTGTCCCAGGCGGCTTGGCTGCATCAGGGGTTTCAACTCGAGTTTCTTGGCGTCAGCACTTTCTTCCCAGGCCTGTTCGCGGCATCGGTTGGATTCTTCCTCGTCAACTGCTGGATTCTGGGTGTCATAGTCAACGATGGCGGCATGGGAACAGCGACACATATGAATAAAAGATGAAGCAGTAGATAAGCTAGCATCAGGACGGCTTTGCGAAGCAGAGATGAACTCAAAACCTGTTCAAACTGAGCTCGCTAGAGTCCCTTGGCGATGTCCTTCTTTACGTACCGTCGAGGTGAAAGTGCGGAGATTGAAAAGGCAAACATTAGATTGTGGCACTATTAGATTGGAGTCGAGACGTTTCAAAAAACTCATATCCTTCGATCCACCACTAATTAATCAGTTTCTCGACTTCACAAACATCTTCTGGAACCAGACAGGGAGCTGCTGCCTGGAAGTGGACACGTGACCCGGCGTTTTCCCGCGATCCTTGGGACGCGCGCGACGCCCTTTTATCTATTGGCCCCCCCCCGCAACCTCTATCCAGTCGCGACACACGACATTTTGCGTCACAGGAGCAAACCTGTTGCGCAGAGATCTGCGAGCCTTTCAATCGCAATGTGGCTCCTGGAGACCGACGGCGATGTATTGCAAGGTACTGCTGTCCGCAAACACTCTCACCAACCTCAAAACGCGACACAGCTAACATGAATGAATTCAGGCCGGCGACTCTGGCTTCGACCTGGCAAACGATACCTCTTCGGTCGGACCGTGTCTGAACGTATGCGCACCCTATCCACGACTATCATCGAACCGTACCGCTGACAGATGCAGCTGGACAGCTTGCGATCTCCCACAAGACCATTTCGCGCAAGCACCTGACGATTGAGGTCGGCGCTGTGGCGGATGGCGACAGTGTATGCTTTCCCGCGCCAGAGCAAAGGCATTCAATTGCTGATTGGCAGCGCAGGAAAACCTCTCGAGCCGATCGAAAGTCACCATCGAAGACTTGGGCACCAAAACCGGGACGAGTGTCGACGGGCACAGATACAAGGGCGAAAAGCATGTCATCACCGAAGCTGCGGTCGAGATCAAGATGGGCGGCTGCCCTGACATATTCCGGTACGAAGGAATGCCGTGGCCGACTCTGTGGGACTTGGCTGACAGCATGCTAGGTTGTTGTGGCGCCCTGTAGTGCTGACTTTCAGCTTTTCGAGCCGAGAACTGCAAGCTGATCCCTTCTCACGGCTGCGTGGCGAACTCGAGCAGCTCGACGTCAAGCTGGCAGCGGAATACAGCATTCAACACACTACGCACGTGGTCACCAAAAAGCGCAATACCTCCAAGGGGCTGCAGGCTCTTATCAATGGAAAGTATATCGTTACCGACTCGTTCATCGACGCAATTGTTGCAGCGGCAATGCATCCGTCAAACGGAGATGGCACAGCTGCATCTGCGCTGGAAGATGATTTTGATGGCAGCTGGCCGGATCCGCTGAAACATCTGCCTCCCCGTGGCGGTGAGCCTGTGGAACGGCCATCGTCTGCCTACGCACCAAATGAGAGCCGCCAGGAGATCTTTGAGGGCTACACCTTCATCTTCTACGACAAGGGACAATTCAACAATTTGTTAGCGCCAATCACCAACGGCAAAGGCAAGGCGCTGTACACCAGCGTGAATCCGAACTCGACAACAGTTGATGATTTTATTCTATACGTCAAAACGGAAGCAGGTGAGAAGGGCCTCGGCTCCTTTGAGGACGGTAGCGAAGGAAGAGGGGTGGTTGTGGTCCGATTTGTTCCCAACAAAGGCGATTCAGTGGGCTGGTACGCCGATTTCTTCACCCAAGTCTCCCTCCGTCTGGACCATAGACCTATCGAGCAGAACGAGTTCCTCGAGGCTATCCTCATCAACGACGCTAGCATCCTGCGTCGGCCGCTGGAAGTCGACCCTACCCAAGGGCCTCCAGGTACAGCGCCCCAACAACAGGCGAATACGGAATACGGTTCGATGGACGTTGATCAGCCCGTGACTTCACAACACAGCCAAGGGTCATCCTCGGCGTCCAAAACGGCTGCTGGCAGGAGCAGAGTGCGAAGGGCAGCAACGCGGCGGTTTGCGGGATTCGACGCCGACGATGACGAAGGGGAGACATTCATCCCCTCGGTGACGGAAAGTCTTCCAGCCAATACTCCTGTCAACAACGACAGCGATGAAGGGCTATTCGTATCCCAAGAAGTGCCTCCTCCCAATGAGACTCCGGATCTACTGCAAGAGACGACGAATAGGCGATCTCAGAGGAAGCGCCCTGCGGCCCAAGACGACAGTATCGAGGATATCATCCCGACTGCCGCGGCAGTAAAACGGCGACGGATTGCCGCTGGTGAGGAGGCGGTTCCCCGTCCAAAGTCGCCGGAAGCCCCGAAGGTCCCTGAACCCAAAACCGTACCCAAAACCAGGAAGGTTAAGAAAGAGATTGACGTCCTCGACATGGCTCGGCAACAGCGTGAGGAGATGGAGGCTCGCGCCAGGGCAGAAAAGGAAGACCTCGCCAATCTACCCGACGACGTCGACCTGAGCGAGATCCGTCGGCTGCACATCGTCGAGGAGATGCCTATGCGCCAGCCAACATCAAACAGTAGTCACGACCCAGATGCCGAGAACGGCAGATGGGACCCACGTTGGAACGGGCGGAAGAACTTCAAGCGCTTCAGGCCACGCGGCGAGCTTACAGGCCGTCCTCCGCCCAAGGTCATCGTGCCCCTGACGCAGGTCAAGACTAAGGAGTTCGGCATCGGAGACGATTACTGGCTCGAAGACAGCCAGTGCAAGAAGAAGAGCAACGAGAGCCAGAAGAGCGGGACGAACCAGACGGGGTCCGCCGCGCCGCCGGCTTCCCGGCCCTCGTCGCGCCCACAGCGCATTGTTCTCAGCGACGACAGCGAGGATGACCAAGCGATGCCCGACACCGAGCCCGAGATTGAGCCCGAGCCCGAGCCGGAACCGACGCCGGCGTCGCGAACGAGGAGCACCCGCGCGGCGACGACGCAGTCGCAAATCACCAGCCAGAGCCAATCGCAGAGGCAGACCCGGGGCAAGAGGGCGGCGCCGGCCCCGGCCAAGGAACCCCCGGCGAAGAGGGCCCGACCAAGCCAGAAGGCCATCGAGATCGCCGATAGCGACGACAGCGACGATGATGAGCTCAAGTTCAAGTTCGGTCGAAGGCGCTGAAGCAGGTGGGGTTGGGGTTGGGGGGGACCAGTATCAAGGACGATGATTACGATAATGTATGACTTTGCATCCGCTTGTGGGCGTTGCTTCTAATTATTTGGGGGGGGTATCTCTCTATCCGTATTTTTTCCGAATGCGGGCGGCTCAGCTCGTGGAAAATAAAACGCCTTTTTCGCTTTCCGCGGCATGCACATGTGTGTATGTGCCTCTCCGGCCCTTTGAACTATGTGATTGAATCAAACCATGACGGCGCTCCCATCTCAATCCATCTCTTCCATCGCGCTCGGCCTGGAACCCTCGTCCTCCTCGACCAAGAGCCCGACGAGGCAGGCGGAAAGCATGGTCTCGTAGTTGACCCAGGGGTGGATCTCGCCGAACAGCTTGGTGCCGTCGCGGCCCGCGCCGCGCAGCAGCTCGGGCACGCCGGCCGGGTGGTAGGGCAGGTAGGGGGTGATGTTGTAGACGCGGCCGCCCAGGGCCATCCAGGCGTCCTTTCCCTTGCGGCCGTTCATGGTCTTGAGCTGGGAGGGGGTGACCTTGAGGTAGGGCGTGTCGGGGGGGAGGTTCCGCAGGTCGGCGTTGGGGCCGGAGATGCGCGCCCAGTCGAGCGGGGAGTGGCCCGGGGTGAGGATGACCTTGCGGGTGGGCTTGGGGGCCTTGACGGAGTGGGAGGGGGGCGGCGCGAGGGAGGCGCCGAGGGAGGAGCCGGAGGAGGAGGAGGGGCCGCGGTTGGGGACAGGGCCGCGGGCGCGCTGGGGCGAGTTGGCGGCAGGGAAGGCGGCGAGGCGCGGGGGGACCGCGGGGACGGCGCGGGAGCCGGCGGTGGCGGGGGGAGGAGGCGGCGGCGGCGGCATCATGTTGATGTTGGTCGAAGGCGCGGGCGGAGGGGGCATGCTCCCTCTCCCGGGGGCTGCGGCGGTCGCGGAAGGGGACAGGGCGGTCGAAGGGGCGTGGGATGGCGGGGATTCGAGGGTGAAGGAAGGGACGGGCGCCGCGGGGGCGGAGGGTTTCGCTTTCGGCGTCGTTTGTTCTTCGGGCTCGGGCTCGGGCTCGGAGAGGGAGAAGGCGGGAGGCGGGGTGGGATTCGGGGACGAGCGGCGGATGAGGGGCGGAGGGGGAGGGGGCATCGCGGCGCGGTCTTGAGCGGCGACGGGGTCTGGGGGGGAGTTGAGCGCCGGCGGCAGATGCTCTTCCTCCTTCGTCGTCGCGGACTCGACTGGGCGCCCGTTCTTTTTCTTTGCCTCTTCACCTCCGGACGCAGGGGATCCGGAAGCCTGCGAGGGCGGCAGGGCGGGCGGAGGCTTCAGATGGCGCCACGCCAGGAAGAAGGGCGGCATGAAGGGGTGTATCCATGGCGGGGGCGCGACGACGATCCAGACGA
Organism: Colletotrichum zoysiae; assembly: GCA_030867305.1. NCBI lineage: Eukaryota > Fungi > Ascomycota > Sordariomycetes > Glomerellales > Glomerellaceae > Colletotrichum > Colletotrichum zoysiae. The sequence goes on along the minus strand of MU842817.1, from coordinate 6,155 downwards.
CGGAGGCGAGGATGAGGGAGACGCCGACGTAGCCCATGATAGGCGGATGTCGGGAGATGCGTTGGAACGAGTGGGGGTTGTGTATTAAGGCCGAAGCTGGGGGGAGGTTGTAGTTGGAAGACGGGCCGAGGATGTCGAGGTTGTGCCCGATGGCGAACAGCGTTTTGCGACTGCGGCTGCGGTTGCGTCGCGGCTGCGCCGGTAGGTAGGGAAAGTAAAGCACGAATGGATGGAATTCTTTGTCAGCGGGTTTTAAGCGACAGGGGTGCACGGGGTTCGCTGGCGGGGTTCGAGAGCGCGGAATGACGCGCTAGGAAGGAGGGAGAGCGCCTCGAGGAAGGAGAAGGGAGCATAAGGAAGGAAGGAAGAAAAGAAGGAAGCGAGCGGTACGTACCGATGCGCGCTAGTCATCTGCGCCGGGCAACCAGCCAGGGCCTCGGGACGTGGGAAGGAAGGAGGGGGGACATACAGGTATGTACCTAGGGGACCTGTAAACAGGTACAGACAGTACGAATACTCCTCTAATACAGAGACTGGACTGCGTTGTCGACAAGTGGAATCCCAGTAAGCAAAACAAAAATGAAGGCAGACACAGGAAAAGTACCTGTGGAAGGGGGGAAAGAAGGGAAAAAAGGAGAGAAAAAAAGAGAGAAACGCATGAAATGTCACCAACGGCCCACTGGGGACGTCTCGAGCCACTCTCACCCGGTTGCTCACGCATCGCATACTACCCAGATTAGGTATATATCTGCCTGTACTAAGTAGTATTCCACGAAGTAGGTAGGTATACCTGGTATACTAGGTACGTACAAACACTCTCTCTGTAAGGCGCGCCAGGATTGGGGGTTATGTGCGCGGGTTGTTCCAAAGTTACGCAGAATCGCAACGCATGAATAAACAATGCGGCTGGAGATGAGGGACGGGGAAACCACCGCACGATTATGACGGCGCACATAGCGACGAACGCCAACAATGAAAGTCATTTCGCATGCCCGCCTATCGGTACACTAATTACTTGTGGTTCTGGCGGGCGGGCGGGCATCCATCGTCGTCTTGTCTGTCTGTGACTTTTCCCTGCCTGTAATACATAGAATAGGTAGGTAGGCAGGTACGAATAGTCATCTGTCATTCCTCCACTCCCGTCTTTTTCTCCCATCATTCCTCCTCACTCCTTCATCAAGGCGGCATGGCATCTCTTCTGCAAAGCTTTTGAACGCGTTTCGTTGCCATTTTGTTTCATGCAGACCACCCGACGGTGCGTGTCTCACACACACACACACACTCTCTCTCTCACCGATCAGCGACCGGCGAGCGTCCTGTTGATCGGCCCTCTGTGTTTCAATCGGAAGCCGAGGGGGTCGAACTCGTCTGAGAGACATCGGCACGAGACAATTCTCAACAGAGACGACAACGACGACGACGACGTCGACCAAGACAGAAAACACGAAGCCGCCGTACTGGACTGGAGCACATGCGCCCACCCACCCGTGCCCGGCCACACCCACACCAGTCTCGTCCCTCGCCGAGGCAACTCTCACCGCTGCAACAGTCTGTACGGATCAGCTTCAACTAGCGACATTCGACAATCCGTATCGTGCCTCGAACCGGAATTGCATACTCCCCAGCAGCCCTGAAGGATCCCAGAAAGACCCTCCCAATCCAATCCAATCCCCCCCACTGCACGCAGGCCAGCAAGAAGTTGGAAATTGGGCGGTGCACGCATACAAAGGGCGGGTTTTATTTCCAGAAGTTCCAAGGGGACGTTGCACTCTCACTTACCTACCTCAGTAAGTAGGTACCTACCTACCTACCTACTTACCTTACTTGGTCAAGTACCCATTCAAGGTACACCTACCTACTTCAACCTTACCGAGGGAGGTACCTCCTGTACGTACATACTCTGTACTACTGTGTTGTACGTACCCGTGGTTCATCCAATGTGGTTTCTCCCGACGGCTATGCTCAAGCGCACAAGTACCCGTCCGCACACCACCACTTCGGAACTGCAGTACTCCCCAGGGAAGGTACTTTCTCGTTCCCTTTTTTCCCACCCAGCAAGCATTTTACAGGTAGCATAGGTAGCACCTGCCCCCCTAAAATGCGTTCGCTCGTTTCCGTTGGAGGAGGCGGCGGCAGCGGTATCAACAACAACAGCAGCGACGACAGAAACACGCCTTCCCGATGCAGCAACACTCGTTCGACTGTATCGCGTGTCTCGAACTGTTCCTCTTCCGCTTCTTCATCAAGACATGATCTAACGTCAAAGTCACCACCGCCGCCGCCGCCGCCGCCACATACCATCGTCTCCTCTACTTCGTCTTCCACCGCCACTACTACCCGTCCTCAGCAGAACAAGCTGTACCACCACCAAAAGCAGCCGCTGCTCCAGAAACCGCAGCCCGACTCGTCCCGACCAGCGAGGAACGTCAGGCCATCAATCTCGCCCACCATCCGCAAGAACCCCGCCGCCGCATCTGCTCATCACCGCCAGTCAACAACATCGCAGCGTCCATCGCCAGCTTCAGCCTCGTCTTCCTCTCCCTCTCCCTCTTCCTCTTCGCCCGCTACCCTCGCCGTCACCGTCGCCGCCCACCGCACCAGACCCGCGGCGGCCCAGTCTCGAACCACAAATAACCCCACCTCAACTAATAACACCACCGCTGATCTCCCTGTTCCTCACCCTGCGCCCACTGTAACCACCACCACAACCACCACCACCACCACCACTGGCCCACCAACCACGGCCGCGCCCAGACGCATCACAGCTGCTGCCACCGCATCCACTACCGCCAAAACAACAACCACCTCCACCACCACCACCCCTACCACAACCTCCTCCTCCTCTTCCAACAATAACAACAACTCCAACCCAAATACAACAACATCGTCTTCACCTTCCCCTCTTGCCAACTCAACATCAACACCCACCCCGACGCCACCAGCATCACGACCTCCCTCTGCCGCCTCGAGACGACAGCAGCCCGCCCTGTCTTCAAGCTTGCGCAACCCCCTTCGCAGCCGAGACCAAAATGTCCTGAACCCCTCTCGCCCTACCAACGCCGCGCGAGCGAAGCCGTCGCCCACTCCGTCTCCCACATCCTCAACATTCGCCTCGGCTTCCTCCACCCCCACGATGCCCCCCTACGAGAAAGGGGGCAGCACGACCACCCGCCAGGCCGCCATGCCTTCCCTCACCGCAAAGCCAATGGGCCGACCTCCCCTGACTCCCAAAGTCGCTGCCAAACCCTCTGCTCCCGCCGTCACCCCCATGGCTCGTCGCCGCAACGATAATTCCAATAATAATAACAACCACCACACAACTGCCGGAGGCGCCAGGGACGACCTGACGAGCCCCGCCCCCTTCCTGGCCGCAACAAGCGTCACGCCTCGATCGGCCGGTCGCCAGAGCCGTGTCAACAGTGCAAACACAACTCCAAACGGCACTCCGAACCCGGACAGGAACGAGTGGGACCGCCAGCCGACAATCGAGCCCCCGAGACGCCAGGTCGTCACCTTCAGCCCGCCCTCTACCGTCGGCAGCCGGAACGATGCACCGGAATCCAAGTTCTTCTATGCCAGTGAGGCGAAGCCTTCACAGCCTGTTCCTCAGCCTGCTCCTAAGCTCGCTCCCCAACAACGGACCATGGCCTCCGGCCAGCGAGGCTCGACCTTTATGTACGCCAATGGCAGCGCGATCGAGGAGAATAGGCCGACCTCCTTCGCCGTTGGATTCACGCCGGTGCTCGCGCCGTCCCTCGCACCATCACTCTCCCCGTCTCTTGCACCGGCTCCAGAACCGCCCTCGAGCAAGTTCTTTTACGCAAACGGGGCCCCCAACCTGCAGCCCGGGTTCCGCCCTTCATCTGCGGCTTCCGGTACCGGGTCAGTCGCCTCGGGGTCGAGCAGGCTGCACAGGACCTCGGCCGGCTCGGTTGGTGGCTTCCAGATGGCGCCACGGTCTGCCTCGCCCAATAAACCGGCGCAGCCTCCGACATCTGCACCGCTCCTCAAGAGCAGCAGCATGCCTCATCATAGCATCGGCCGAGCTCAGATGGCCAGCCCGCCGCCACTCGCACCATCGTCGCATAAGCGTAGGACGAGCACCGACACGGTTTCGCAAGTGGCGAGCTACGTCGGATCCGAGGCTCCAGCTACCGACGCCATGATCATGTCCAGATTCATGGCCTCGCAAACATCGACCCCCTCCGAGTTGCCTTCCCCGACGGCATCGAGCTTCTTTCCCCAGCAGCCCATCACCATTGCATCGATACTGCAGGCGGCAGACGACCTGGAGGAGGAGGAGGAAGACGAGGACGACAACGACGACGACTCGGCCGACGAATCCAAGGACCTGGACCGCCCCCACAGCTCCAGCAGGTCATCGCACGGCGACCCTCTCAACGACATGGTCCTCAACGCGAGAAGAGAACGCAAGGTGCAGGATTTGGAGATCACCACCGCCTCTCTAGAGGCCATCAACAGGTCGTTGGAGAGACAGCTACGGAAACAGACTGCAGAGCTGAGGAGATACAAGAGATTGTCGCGATCTGGTCGCCTGTCAGTCCCCACCTCTGCACCGTCCAGCCGCGTAACTTCGGATACCCAGCCCGCTGGTCTCGGCATCGACGGATTGGACCTGTCGGACCTCAGCGAGGAGGAGGAGGCTGGGGATGCCCCGGAGGAGATGGAGGATTCCATGTTTGATTCGTCTGAGCTATCCGAGACGGAATCGGCCTCGGCGGCCAGTCCCAGGCAGGAAACTGACCGGGACGCACGCCGCCGGACCCGGGACGAGAAACGCCTGCAGCTGGATCTTTCCAAGCACAGGGAGTTGCTTGTCGACAGCCAAAAGATCAACCAGAGCATCAAGAGGTGCTTGAACTGGACCGAGGAGCTCATCAAGGAGGGCAAGAAGGCCCTCGAGTACAACGTGCGCCCCAGCGACGTGGAGCTGCCCCCGCGGGTGCTCCGCCCGGCGTATCTGGAGGAGAACGAGGAAGGCGAGCGGGGACAAAGGAACGAGTTCTCAGTCTCATTACCGAGCAGTCCGTCCGAGTCCTCGAGTAGCCTTTCACCGCATTGGAGCAAGGAGCCGCAGGACCGCGACAGCGGAATCGAGTTGCCTGCGGACAGCGGATAACTGCTCGCAGAAGCATACCATTACGACATAATCATTTCGGCAGACCGGATCTCTCCCGTCGCAGCCTGGACGTTGCGGCGGCGTCGCACAACATCACCACTCACGGAACACACCCATCTTCTTCACAAAGCAACCCAATTCTTTTTCAATTTTTTCTTTTTTCTTTTTTTCTTGCATGGCAACGGAAACAAACTCGGGTTAGGATAAGTCGGAACCACGGCGTTTCTCTTTTGTGAAAAACTGGGCCTTCGAGGATGAAAGGAAGACCTTACATACCCACACCATCGGCGAGGCATCAGCAACCCTCCCTTCCCCTTTCGAAAAAGGAAAGGGGAGGAGGGGGGGTGGCGCCTCCAACACTGCTTTATTCTTTTCCGATTTTCCTTTGTCGCACAAGTTTTGTGTACCAACAGATACCCCAAAGCACTTTACATACAACAACGGAACATATTGAGCGGCCGAACGGGGGGACGCATGGCGCCTCGGGTCGCGTTTGGTTTGGCTCGGGATGTGTTGAACTCTGCAAATGAGCGGAACACGAAAAATAACAAGACAGAGGGAGAGCGAGGGAGGGGGGCGCCAGTGGTTGATGGCGAGCCGATTTGTACTATACCAAATCAAAGTCGACAAGGCCGGCGAAGAGCTGGCGATGATCTACATATGTCCTGTGTATGTTGTGCAACTTGTGGCTAGAGACGTCCGTGACCCTTGGAAACCGTACCTTTGTTTATCACCCGAGGCGATTGTAACTTGGGAGACTGGAAGCGGTTCGACAGAGTGTGTGAGCACTGATTGTCACTCGAGCCTCCTAAGGGATGGACATCATTCTCCCCCCCTTGATTTATCTCTCCTCCCATCTCCCAGGCGCCTCACATGCAGAGTGGGTATAAGTCACCATCCCCACCCCTCCGAGGTGAGACACACCCCTTTATTTGTACCTTATGCTTTAAGCCTTTAAGCATTGGCTGGGTTCCTAGACATGGGACGAGCCGAACCCCCCCCCCCCCCCCCCCCC
>MU842816.1:125932-417616 GCA_030867305.1 Colletotrichum zoysiae | reverse complement strand
GGGGGGTTGGATTGGATGGCTTGCTGGCGGGCTGGGGCTGGCGAGGAACCGGGACTATGAATAGAACAGGGAACGGCGCAGTTGGTGAAGTCGACGCGCAAACAAGGCAAGGAAGGCAATGATGGGGGAGGGGAGGGGAGAGTAATTGAGAAATAAACAATAAAGAACAAATAAGGATTTGGGACTGTTGGGTGGTGAATTGATGATGTTGGACCCGTCACAATTTTTTCTCTACGACTACCTAATCAAGGGCGGTGGAAAATTTGCCCAGCACCAGCATCAGGAACGGCAACAACCAAGAAACTGGAAGAGAACAGCGTGTAGGCTGTGGAACGAGTATCTGCCCAAAGCGTGTGTTTGTGTGTGTGTGTGTGTGTGTGTGTGTGTGTGTGAGTGAGTGTGTGTGTAGGTACGTACGTACGTATGTGTGCGTGCGCGAGTACAGGACGACGCAGCAGGACGAGAAAGACAGAGAGAGGAGATGGAGAACACTCACTGGTTGGTTGGACGGAACCCCTTTGCTGTGCCGCCGACGCTAGAACAGCCCAAGATCCATTCGATCTGGGGCGGGAGACGCTCCAGGGCGAAGACAGGTTAGAAAGGTTGGGCTTTGCCGGTACATATCCCAAGGTACCTACCTACCTAGGTAGGTACCTAGGTAGGTAGCTACATAGGTATCGTATCCGTACCACCCTGGTAGACCACCTACCTATATATGTCTGTATCTTTCATCGTACTTACGATGTATATACTGCTGCTGCTGCTTCGCTGTCTGAGATGCCGCTGCTGTGCTACTCAAAGTCAGGCACACGCGCAGCACGACAGAGCAGATCACCTCCTTGGTCTTGCTGGTGGCGCTACTACACCCAGGGGAACGGTATGACTGCCCAATCCAACTGAGAAGACGTTCGTCGTCAGCCCAACAGTACTTCGTATACGGGCTGGGTCAGCTCAGCTACATACAGTACTTTGAACCATGAACTGGCAGGAAACGAAACCAAAACACAAAAGCTTCAGAGTACCTGTGGAACAATGGCACAGTGCATCCATCCGTACGAAGTATAGAGCAGGAGTAAACAGGGCAATGAGCAAGTAGTCCGTGGACTTGATTTCCCAAGGCTTCAAATGTGTAGGTATCTGGGTATGTAGTGGATACCCTGCAACGTCCTTGGGCAGGGGTTTGACGGACTTGAAACAACTGGGAATCGACAAGGGGGACTCCAGTCATTTTTCAAGATTCCGCGTCTCCCTGTCCGATCTCTCTCCCTGCAGTATCATCCCTCCCCTTTTTTCTCTTCCTTTTTTCCCTCTCCTTATAGTAGGTATAGTATCACTGCAAGCCCCCTCTATGCTACCTAGTACCTACCTAGGCTACTTCTATGCTTGTTGCTAAACCTGCGTTGTGCGGTGGCCCGTTCGTGAATATCATACCGTAGTCCTTTCACTCGTTACTGCATACTAGGTACCTTGGTCATATTGCAAGCAGGGAAAGACTACTTGATGCTGTTAAAGGAGGTCCGGCCCTGGTCCGCAATTAAGCTCTCGGGGGGTCCGGCTGTTGCCCACTGGGACAAACGGTCACTTCGCATTGGCTGCCTAGGCAGGTACGGATAGACCGTCCACCCACCTACCCACCTACCTGAGTCGTCCCGTCATTGCTTACATAAACCATGAATCTAGACCCGTACCTGCCTGCCTACGCCATGTCCGGCCGCTGCCGCAATGTCGACCGACCGACCGACCTACCTACTACCTACCTGGGTAGTTATTATCCACGTCCATCGCAACTTCACTCCCACTTCGGCACATCTACATCTACACTGGGTAGATCACCGAACAAAGCGTCGTCCGCATTCAGCTATTTAAGCACATGGATGCATGAACTCGCCATTTTCACTCGGTGCAATCAATCCCATTAGCCTGCCTGCCCATAGTCACGACCTCGCGAACCGAGCGGTGTTCCCCTCCGTCGCCGACTTTATCAACCCACCCTGACCGTCTTCGGCCACCGACAATGGGAGCATCTCAGGCATCCCAACGCCACACATTAGGCCGCCAGTCTTCTTGCATCTAGAGTCTTGCCATCTCCCAACCTTCGCTTCATGCGGTCAGCCACCCAACCAACCTGTGACCGACCGTTCCCCCTCCCATCATCCCCCGACGCGTCAGAGCGGTTGGCCCCGTCGATGATATCAGCCATCGATCGACCTTCGTTCGCCCTGTGGCATGGACCGGCGCTTTCCCCGTGGCTTGTTCAGCTCCTTCTTTAGCTTCCTTCGCCGCCGAAACCATCCCTACAGAGCGACTGGGGAAATTAATTTAGGTAACCCATCATCGTAGCATGCCATCTGCTTTCGCGAGGTTGGTCATTCCTTAGGTGGCATGCCTCCTGAACAATGCACCGCCGGCAACTTACTTGTCGTTTTTGCGGCCACCATCCCGCCGTCCCTGATCGAATGAGCTGATTCTCATCGATTGCGGCATAGACCAACAGAGAGGGACACACGTTCTTGTCGGCAATCCGTGCGGCGGTGCATCCCCCGGAAGCTTGCTGAGCACTGCCAGAGCCCGATTGCGGCTCACGGCTGACGGCCGAGCCCGCACCCGCACGCCAAAGTCAATTGCACACTGCATTTCACGCAAATGTAGGGGGCTAGGACAAATGCAGAACAGAGGCGAGGATGCCTACATAGTAGAGCCCTCGTTTGAAACCCGGTCCCTCGGGACCGAGGCTTCAGAGCTACTGGCGCGACGCAGGTTGCTTGCTTCTTTCCCGCCTGTGCCCATGCTCACCCTCACCGGACGGCCCAGCTGCTGTTCCAGCCTCCGACTAGTATTGCAAGCTGCCGACCAGTCCGATACCTTGTCGAACATTGGTTTGGCGATGGGCACTTCCAGCCTCTCGGTATACGCTACCACCTCCTACGATGATTTACCACGGGACACCGCTCAGGCCCTGCATCATCTGCCGCGCGGGATAGACATGCACAACAGAGCATCCCCCGCTGAGGACAAATTTGTCGGATCCAGGTCTCCCCAGAAGCGTGAGTGCCTGACTAACCACGAGTGTCGGTCAATCTCTGCATGCCGGTGTCTCACCGAACCATGTTTTATCCGCGACTGATATGCTATCCTCAGGGGCGGAAATGGCAGGCTGTCTCTCCCTGCGCCATGTCTCGGCACCGAGGTTTATGGCTGGCCACGCTGGCCGTCAACAAGGGGGTCCACGCCGAGGGGCCAAGATGGTGATGGTGGGTGCTTGAAATCGAAATCCGCCGCGATACGTGCGTTGTCTCTCAGTGGCTTGCCTAACTTTCAAGGGCTTGCCCAAGCCGCAGCGATGTATTCTTCATCCTCTCTGTTGAGTGCGCCCTACCTCCGAACTTGTCATGCCGCCAACCCGTTCCGAGGGTTGCTTCATGGCTGCGAGATGTTATCGCAGATCGTCTGAGCATATCTGAAACAGTCTTTTTTGGCAGGAGTTGGTGGGACTTGATGCCGTCACCACGCGCCCTGCGTTTCTCCTTGGAGATGCAAAGCTGCATATCCGTCCCTGCATCCGGCTTACCGCGTCCACGCCATGGGGGATCGGAGCACGGCAACCCGGACATTGGAAAAGGTGCGCGGTCGCGGGATACGGGAGAAAAGGAGCGGCTGAACATCAGCCCGATTGGCCGATGTCAGACAACAGCAGCCGAAGCTCGAGTAATTGCCTCACTAATTGACGCAGCGGCCACGGGTCTTGATGTGTTCCCAGGACTCCAATGCGAGGCGGGAGTGAGGTGGTTTCATGAACATCACTGCTGGCGGAGGGCGCAGAGTAGACCCTACCAGTGTAGCCCCGCCGATGCTGCCCTCGTCATGATCAGTGTAGGGTGCAGGCCGCCTCGGCCATCGCTGCTTACAATCGCATCTTATGAATCAGCTACTTGCCGCAAATAGAATGGCCAAATTGCAGTCACCGGTTTACCAAGGTGGACATATATACACAAGCACGATTTATGAAGTTCAAAACCCGAGGGGTGCATGGAGTTGAGGTTTCCGTCTTTCCAGATGGAGAAATCCAAGCATGGTAGAACCTTGGATGACTATGCAGATATTCTGTACTGCCCTGAGCCTGGCGTTTACAACAAAAAACGAGGCCGTTTTCCTTTGGTGAAAGATCCTTTCACGGCCCGAAAGCGCGAATATCTCTCATCAGACCAGGTTGTCAACCAGACCGGGCCCCTGGTGAGTATTCATGAGATGTGCGTATGCCTTGGCAAAACGCAGGAATAACGAATCTTCGTTTTTGCACCTCTATTGCCTCGTCACTTACCTTGCCTCACATTACTCACTGTAGTTCGGTATCTTCTTAACAACGTGAACTCGGTTAACGGTGCTTTGAGATCTAACCCCCCTCACCCTGAAGACACCTGCAGTGGCTCCTTCTTGGGCAACCTTGAGTTTAGTGACCTTGTACCGGTAGTTATTGCCTCTTTGGCACCGTCTGAACGCCACATGATGCTTGGACATCATGAATGACATGATTGCTTCGCCCTTACTACCTTTCCGGGGAAGGATTGAGTAAGCCGATAGGTATGACATGAGACGATTGCTGATATAGGCATCATCACATCACACACTCTGGGACTTTCTGGCTCACCTCATTGCCTTTTATGTACCCCGTAACCGTGCCAGGGCAATCATATATGCTACTCAGGAGTGATGTATTTGACGATTCAGAACAGCGAATATGCAAAGCCCGGACAGACGACCGTTTCATGGTTCTTAGCCTACTGTCCGAAAGGGGTACTACGGTTGACGGCCCCAGCGACAGATAATTTACAGGCATATTATCGTAGGATCCTCAAGCACCCCCTCCCGTCCGGTTCCGCCACTCCGCCCTCATGCCTTTGCGCTTCTGTCGTGCATCCAGTGCTTAGCGGTGTTGGACCCCCATCTCCAGTTATGTACGCACGAAGAGCTTCCGGGACCACGGAGCCCTGAGTGAAGTGCAAGCTGACGTGTACATAATGAACCCCACCGCCTACCCTAGGCAGCCCCTGCTCCCTCGGCCCGCCTCGTGTTTGATATCTTCCTCTGGAGATATACGACACAGCGGCCAGCGAGTCCTCTTGAAGGAGGAGCGGGTGTGCACATAGGTTTACCATTCAAGATGGCGTCAATCTCTACGAGGAAAAGGTGCCCTGCAGAAACCACATTTTGTTGGAACTGCCAGCCAGACCAAAGAAACGATCCCACATGTGTGAATGTTATTTTACGGGATTCAAACCCACGTCTATGTATTCTTGGTCGTCCTGCGTAACGCCTCGCCAAACTGCTCCACAAAGTCAAAGCAGTCCGCGAACGTATTGTACAGTGGCGCCGGCGCGACCCGGATGACGTTCGGCTTCCTCTCGTCGATTACCACGCCGACTTCGTCGAAGAACTCCATGACGCCATCGAGCAGCCCGTCGGCGAGCATCAGGCTCAGCTGCGCGCCCCGCTCCTCCGGCCGCTTCGGCGTGATGACGCGGAAGAGCGCCCTCTCCCCCTCCGACATGGCGCCGAGCAGCTCCTCTAGGTACCCCGTCAGCCGCAGCGACTTCTCCCGCAGCGCGCCAACGCCGCCGGCGAGCTCGAACACCTCGAGCGAGGCGCACAGCGACGTGATGTCCAGCACGCTCGGGTTGCTCAGCTGGAAGCCGGCGGCCCCCGGCACCGGGTGGAACTTTGTCTCCATGGCGAAGCGGGACGACTTGTCGTTGCCCCACCACCCGGCGAGCCGGTTCACGTACCCTCTTTCGGAGTCTGGGTCTTGGACGGACGTCGTCACGGCGGTGTGTCTCGAGTGGATGAACGAGCCGCCGATGCAGCCCGGCCCGCCGTTGAGGTACTTGTACGTGCACCACGCCGCGGCGTCGACGTCCCACTCGTGCAGCTTCAGGGGCACGTTGCCGACGGCGTGGGCGAGGTCCCAGATGACGAGAATGGAGTGCTTGTGCGCGAAGGCTGTAATGGTAGGGATGTCGAGTAGCTGACCCGTGTAGTACTGGATCCCCGGGAGGAGGAGAACAGCGGTGTCCGAGGCGTGATTCTCGATGGTCGAGAGGATGTGCTGAGTGGTGAGAGTTGGTTCCGTAGAGGAAGGGGGCTCGATGCAGACCATCGACTCTGCAGGTGAGAGGCCGTGGTGCCTGACTTGCGTCTCCACGACGAACTGCACGGGCGTTAACCTCGTACTCCTTCTTCCATCTCACAACTCATCGCACATCCGGCGGGAGTGGGGGAGACTCACATGATCACTCGGAAAGGCCTTGCTCTCCAAGATGATCTTATGCCTGCCTTCCTTCCGGGGCTTGTAGAAGGCGGCCATGAGAAAATGGAGGTTTGCCGTCAGAGTCTGCATGACGGCGACCTCGGACTCGTCGGCGCCGACAATGGGGGCCATCAACTTGGCCGCCCTAGCGTCTACGTTGAGCCATGTCGGCAACGGGGAGTCCTCGAGAGGTTTGTGATGGCCCTGGACGCCCTGCATAGCCCAGGTGGACAGGTACTGTTGTATCCTCACGGCGGTGCGCTTGGGTTGCAGGCCGAGGGAATTCCCGCATAAGTAGGTGGATTTTTGCTGGCCAGCGCTTGAGGCGGTAGAGCCGTCATCTTCTGCGCCGCAAGGATGCTGTCAGTCCTTGATACTAGAGAGGGTATGAGAGGAGAAAGGCGGACACTGGGAGAGAGCAATGAAGGGTATCGTCTGATGGGGGAAGGGAAGCCCCCAATCGCTGACCTTTCTTGGCGAGAGTTTTGCTGGCGATCTCTTGCTTGGTCGGGATGACGAATTCGTCCCGCGTGTGCCTCAGCGCATCTTTCTGGTCCAGGGCTTCGGCACCTTCTCTGCCTAGAGGATCCATATCTGGAGCGGGAGAATGTTGTGGATGTCTTTTTTGCCAAGGCGAGAGAGGTACCGAACGCAGCTTCTGACCTCGGCTCGAGGTCGGCGGAGAGAAAGGGAGGGTAAGACCAGCGATGGTGGGGAAACCAAGACGATTGTTTGGTTTGTGACTCCTCTAGCAGGTATTCCCGAAGTGACGAGGGCGGAACAAACGGTCCTTTGGGTTGTGTCAGGATCCTTGAGCGGCATGCGACTCCGACATTGGGTTCGTTGTTCAACAGCTAAACTACAAGTCGAGGGAGTGAAGTCATGATGCACCACTCACGCAGACAAATCTTTCCTGCGGCGTGTGGTGCCCCGCATAGTCCAATGAGGGGTTCCCGACGTAGGCCCGCGGCTGGCGGGGCGCATCGAAGCAGCTGGCAACATTGTGAAGCAACGGACGTCACTGCCAGCCAGCGGGTACGGTAGCTACCTACAGGTACATACATACGTAATAATCCCCTCCTACGAAAGCATCGCTTAGGAGCTCCCTAATGCAGCCCCTTGAATAAACTACATAATGTACATAGGTAGGCGGTTTAGTAGGTATATGCTGTACATAATACAAACCTACCTACCGACGAACGCGTGTGGTAATGGCCTCGGACACCACAGGATAAGGGGTGCAAGGGGCGTTGCTGACCACTGAGGCACCGAGGAGGCACCAGCTGTTCCCACCATGGAGTTGGGGGAAGAGATGGAGGCGGGGGATCCTCTTTTTTCTCCAACAAACTCGCCATGTCTTTGAATACCTATGGGAGATGGAATATGGAGGATGGTGTTATTGTTACGACTACTTATAGGTATACTCTCTTGTTTCCTTCTCGTCATTAACGTACACTACCTAGGTAGGTACTTTATCCCAAGTACACATGTACCGGGTATCTACTGCCTGCATGTACCTCCGGTTCGTCAATGTCGGTCGGCTGCCCAAAACCCGGATCGTGATCATGAGAAAGAAAAAAAAAGTCTTCTCGCACTCTCAATCACTGACCCAAATAGCGTGCTCGAGCTAAGCTGCCTCGAATTACGAAATAGGGCAGTTTCCATTACCCCCTCGAAACCCCGATATTACCCCCTCATTACCCCATAAACTGGCCACATGCGGGGTTTGGCTGACTCGTTTCTTGGCTCGCCTTGCCAAAACATGCACGAGGTGCTGCCCGCGAGTCCGGGGTAGTGGATGCCGCTCTCGACAACGGACAGGACGAGACAGGCCAGGCCCAGGCCGGTCAGGTACGCCGCACGCCCTATGCATGGCGGGGGTGGCATCTGTGGCATCTGTCTTTCTCTCCCCGCCTTCATCTTGAACTCTATGTAGTAAGAGTTGGAGCGTACACTCGGAGCAAGTACACTACTGGCGTATGCTGGTCCCTGCTGGTTGTTGGTATCTATCTGTTGTACACATAGTACACTCCATCCGCATGGGGAAACCCTCTGAATGGACATGGGAACACATGAACGGGCTTCGAGATGGAGGGGCTGGGTGTGACGGGGTTGGACGGACGGACGGCGAGCAAAACCGCTCCCGCCATGTTCGGGCCATCACGGCGCTGGTTCGGCGAAGGACGGCTCCAGGGTATATGTGTGAAAAGTCCAACCAACTCTACATCTATAAGGTTGACATTCTGTGGCATCCGGTCTTGGCCGAGTACAAGACGGAGCGTTCACCCAAGTCAGAGGAGACGAGCCAAGCGACCGTTGCCGGTCTGCAGCTTGGTGGAAAGCATCCCCGGGGCCCGGATGATCTTCGTGCATGTGTTCTCCAGCTTCATGCGTCCCTCTTCGGGGGAAAAAGGGGGGGCGAGTGAGACTCTGCCCTCGCAGGCTCAGCCAGGGACTGTAGAGAGTTGACGAGCTGTCACCGTTCGTGTCGCCAATGGCCATCGATCGGCGGGCTGCCCCTACGTGTGATTCCCGACCAGAATACCCAAGGAAGGAAGGGCTCGGCAGGTCTCTGCATTGTGCCATTCACGGTCCCGAGATCGAAATATGACCAACGAACCATGGCGGTCGGCCAGCAGATCAGGCAACATTGACTGGGCAGTACTGACTTTGCCGAGGAAGAGTTGGCTTGACGTTGGGACAGTCTCGGGTGGAGAACCCGACGTGATCACCACAGACTTTGGTAGGGAACCGTAGGAGGCTCTGCTTCGCCGCCGCTTACACATCAACTCTCGGTTGTCAAGGTCATAGAGTTTCTCCCGGTAGATCCAGGAACAAGTGGCCGAAAAAGAAAAACACTGTTATTCAAGATACAGCAACGTACTCCAGGCGGCAGAAAAAAGTGCCCGCCGGTGTGCAAATTCGACGGTCTCTCCCGCCTCTTGTGAATCGCCGGCCACGAACGACACAGTCAACCTCAAAATCTGACCGATCCGCCAGGCGGACGGAAAGCAAAGGGGCGGCGCACGTACGAATCCCGATGCCGTTTTGATGTGTCAAGGCTTCCTCAGACATCAAACCGTGTCTCCCATCGTGACCTTGGGGTGGAATGGTGCAATTACCATGAACCCTGAAAGGAGAAGATTGGAGAGAGGCATCGTGACCTCTTTTGCCCCTCTCCCTCTCTCCTCCCGTGCCTGTCTTTTGGCCCAAGCTTCGGGCGGGTGTTGTAAAGGGACCCGGGGACTTGGGGACGGAGAGGGGAAGGGGGGACCTTGGGGGAGTGCGAAGGTGAGGAGAACAAGAACAAGTGACGATCCGACTTTTTCGTCCCCTTGTGCTGGTACAGGGGTTATTTGGGTCACGATCCAGTTTAGAGACACGGTCACCGTTCCCTCCCACACATTCCTCCCGTGCAAGGGTGAATTTGGACAAGAGACGGTCGCTTGCATGTACAGAAGGGTACATTATATGCGCCCGCATGCCTTGAAGTTGAAAAGGGGGGGGGGGGGGGGGGTCTAGAACCCGCCCCCACCCCGCGCGGTCAATCAGGTACGGTGAGGGCGGAATGAAGGCATCGTGATCCTCTTGGGACTTCAAGATTCGTCTCCTTTCCTGTCCTGTTCTGGTAACGTGTGGATACCACGGGCAAGGATTCTATTCTGGGTACACATAATGTATGAATCTATGTACCCGCGAAATATCCGTACTCGGTGGCTCGCAGGTAACTTACTTGGACATGCATTCCAAACACCGCATCTGGCTTCTCAACGAACTTCTTACCCAATAACACACATCTTTTGTTGACTAGGTAGGTAGCACGCAACACTGACGCAAGCTCGCGGGCGACGGCGGCGGCAGCGGGCAGGATCTCGTTGGCCGCCTTTGCAACGGCCTTTGGACGAAACAAATAACCACGCCGGACCGCGTGACGGAAGGCGAGGTAGCGGTGGTGTCAGACGCCGGTAGTTTTATAATGGCCGTTTCCATTTGGTAATGGCGATGCGGCATCGCGGGGAACCGCGAGGGTCGGGGCCCTGGTCTGCCCTGACGCCGAAGCGGGCTGGAGCTCGACGACAAGTAAGACTCGGCCAAGTACGAATATTGTACATGCATGTCTTCCCCCCAAAGGAGAAGGTCGGGTTGCCGAGATAGCTGAGGCATCCCGCCGCCCTCACGGATGAGGTTAGTAGGTAGGCAAAGAACGAAAAACTAGGTTTCGCATCATCCAGAATTCCCCAATCAGGCCAAGTCGGTCTGTCCCGTGGCCTCCTCACCCTAGAGACCGCAACTATGCGCCGCTGCACGATCAAGTAATCTGGGGGTAATGGAAACTCGACGGTTCCGGGCCCGGCTTGCTGGTGAACGGGCTGTGTCTGGCTTGGGGCGGCTGTGGGGGCAGCCGCCGCGCTCCCGGGCCACTCGGGGAGGCGGAGGATGAGTGAGGAGGGGAGTAAACGTGACCTAGGCAAGGGCCATCCTCAACGTATGCCGTCTCGTGATCTGGCGCATTCTTCCTCTGGCCCTGTACCGTGGATACACATGTCGTCCTACTGTTGGGGCATCCCTTGGATAAGTGCCAGTAGTGTGCGGTCTGTAAGCTGACAATAGACGGACGGGCCAAGTAGCGGACAGAAACCTGGGGTAATTGCGGGAAGCGAAAGGTCTTGGGTTGTTTTCATTACCCTCTCGTAACGAGGGCGTGCGTGTTGGTCTGCTTGGGGGGGAAGGGCAAACTGGGCAGCGTGTAGTAATGGAAACAACGTCAGGGCGAGCGTGGCTGGCTCACTGCCGGTATCCGCAGTTCGCATTGGGCTCCGGGTCTCCTGGAGGGGAGCTTGGTGTCTTGCTTAGAAGCTTGTCGCGACCCGCAGGAGAGGTACGGACACGCCAAGAGGTGTATGTTTTGTGTACTTGGCAACGGATTTCGATAGATCCACGCACTACTAGGTAGGTAGGTAGAACCCATTCGTAAACTAGGTACACACTAGGAGACACTTTTTAGCGTGCAATGGAACAAGAACCGTCTTCTTACCAGGGATTGTAAGGGAGGGGCGCTGGCTGGGTCGGCGCTCGATGAGCGTGCGTTTTGAGCTGCAACACAAGACGAACAAGCGGTAAAATAAGACACAGTCAGAAGCGGACACGGAGCACGAGGTACTAGAGACCTCGACCGGATGCGTGACGCGTGCCGTCAACCATGGGCAAGAGTGGCAGGGCAGGCCCGCAGGTTTCCAGGTTTAGGTTCTGGAAACGGGTATTGTGGTACCGGGATATTCTCCGTCACCGACACTGTCCAATACCTACCAACGGAT
Source organism: Colletotrichum zoysiae (assembly GCA_030867305.1). Lineage (NCBI taxonomy): Eukaryota > Fungi > Ascomycota > Sordariomycetes > Glomerellales > Glomerellaceae > Colletotrichum > Colletotrichum zoysiae. The sequence goes on along the minus strand of MU842816.1, from coordinate 406,000 downwards.
ACCTAGGTAGGTAGTGATATGTATGACCCGGCCATGGCAGAGCCCCGTGCGTTGGGGTGCGTTGGGCTGCTGCATTCGCAATTGCGTTGTTTATTTGCGTTGTCTGTTGGCGCAATGTACGAAGTAATAGGACAGACACTGTCGGTCACTGCATGTAGGTAGGTAAGAAGCACCTAGGACGACGGCTGCCAGTGCCGCGCGTTATCGGTGCGTCCTGATGGAGAGACCAATACAAGAGGATAGAGCGGCTTGGGTGCGTATTCGTACCGGTTATCCGCCCTTCGTAGGTACCTAATCAATCAATCAATCAATCAATCCATGCACAGGGTACCCGCCTGCCTGGAGTGAGTAACCAGGTGCGCTGCTCACGGGATGCAAGGCCGTGTCGAAAGACCGGCCGCCCAATATTACAATTCGCGGCCCAGTTGTGCGATGGCCCGGTTGACAGATTGCACAGCCGATCCAACCGACCAAGTTGTCTTTTGAGCTGTTGCAAGGTGACCGGACTGGCCGACGAATATCTACATACCTTAGTATGTTTCGCCGAAGAAGGCCTCCCCCATCGGCTTTGGCTTGCGGCTGAAGGAGTTTGTTAGTTGGTGGGCGACCAATCCCGTAACCCACAATTGAGATCTTTAACCCAACCGGGCCGGTTGAAGCAGAGGAGAGCGACCTATACCATGGCATGAGAAAATTTTCTGTCGAATTAGCTAGGGCCGGATGGCTCCTCCGACACTATGTGACCGGATACGATACAGCAAGAAACAGGGCCAAGAAGGAAAGAAGATTAATGAAGAGAAAAAAAAAGGTACAAGGAAAATAAAAAAACAATCACAAAAAAAAAAAAACCCCATACGAATACTTACGTGGATACACACAGAAACGTGTGGAGAGAAGAGCCTCGAATAGCCGTGTCATGCAAGAGATACGTACATCGTACTTTATACAGCAACAAGTGAGGCAAGTACATTGTACTCGGATCTGTACCTGACCTTTGGATCCAGGTACAAAGTACCGAGTACGTACCGATGGGATGCCATTGTGGTTCTCGCTCACTGGAGGTTTTGCGCTGTTCTTGGTGGTTCCTTGGTGCCCCTCCTTTGGGTTGGCGCATGTGATGCGCCGCATGTGGCAGCTCCCAGGCCTCACTTGCCTCAGCTTGTGCCCCAGCCCGTCAGCCAAAGAACGTCTGTCCTGGCTGCTCCGCCGTATACTAAACTACCTACTAATGTACTGTTTACACCAGGACAGGTAACCGACCTACCTGCTGTACATCGCACTACCTACCTACCTAGGTATACATGCGACGACAGTACGTAGACTAGATACTCGGTACCTTTCACTTGGCCTCCAGTCTCCAGCCGGTGACCCAACCAGCGACACGAATTGGAGTCTGCTGCCTGCCTGAAGTAGTTTAGCTTTGTCTTCACTTGGTAATAGCTCACCAATTGCGCTGCGGATGAAGTCTTCATCGTGATCCAGCCTGCGTGTATGCGTGTGTGCGTGTTGTAGGGTAAGGTACGATGTACACTACCTACAGCAGGAACCTCACAGAGAATGATACCTGGTATCCGTATTCCAAACAACACAGCGGTTTTGCAAGGATGCATGTCGACATGCCTCGAGCATGCATTTTCCCGTCTAACTAGTTAGTACATAGTATTTTCCTCGCTCGTTGCGAGTCACCTGCCCTTGCTGGGGGTGTGTGTACATGAAGCAGGGAAGGGGGGGAAGTGGGAAGCAGAATCATAATTGGCAGGCATTTTACGTATCCGTAGGTATGCAGAGTATACCTAGGTAGGTAGAGCAGAACAGAACAGAGCATGAATGAAGCATGAACAAGAAGACCCTTCGTCAAGTCGTCTAGCAACCCGAGTATAAAGGTTGGAGCCGCGCCTGATGGATCGTGAGTCTTCCTGGCCTCTGATCGACTGACTTTGCCATTCCATCCTCATCCTCATCCCATTCCCCTTTCTTTCTCTCTCCCTCTCTCACCCCCCCACCTCCCTATCATCTAAGCCATATATATACCCAGCATCGGGTCGAAACATCATTATTGCCATCCAATCCCTCTTTGTGTTGCTCAGCTCTCACCTCAGCAACCGTCTCCGTACTCGCCTCTTTTCCCTCTCGCGTCAGCCACAAAACCCCCAGCCAACAAGGCCGGCCCGGTGCCCATCGCTCTCCGGCCCCCTTTCACAGCCCAGCCCAGCCCTGTGGCCACCGCCCTACGACCATACCTACCTACCCTGTTGCTATTTTCAGCCGAACGCAGCAACAAAGCAACCCGAGTTCAGGGTCCTTATCTCCCCAAAACCTGCCCCTCGGTGTCGCCACATCACACAAAGCAAGCGTCACTATCGCACCTTTTCTGTTTCTTCTCGAACCCAACAAGAGAGCAGAAACCTGGCGGATTGCATTTTGCATCTCCGTACCATCTAAGCCACAAACCGAGTCTCCTCGATCATCTCGCCCCTGGTGCCTGAATAGAAGCAAGACTCTCCCCTGTCGAGGAAGAGAGTACCGTAAGAAAGAAAAAGTAAAGAAAAGAAACGTATCGGTACATACCAGCGAATCAACCCGGAGCTGGTCGAATGGCTGTGTTGCTTGGGGTACCCATCGTCCGTCCACCTTTTTACGTCAATTGACGCATTTTGATCCCTCACTCGCCCCAAGCAAGCAAGCAAGCCGCCCCCAACTTTGCGGGCGACGAAAATAAAAATAAAAATAAAAGGTACTTACTTCGTCCCCGATAAAGCTACCTGAACAAGGTCGTCGCGCCTGCCATAGCTTCCACAATTTTCAATACGGGCAATCCGGCTGACTTCCAGGCACAGCCTACAGGGAAGCTCCTTTCTCGCTCTGCCCGTTGTATCTTTGCCCAGGTATACCTACCTAGTTCACCACAGGAGGAAAGGAAATACGTATATATCGACTGCTTCTGGGCTTCGAGACATCCCCTCCTCCTCCTTTAACCACGTTCCTCCTATCAATTATTCCTTTCATCCCGTCTTCGTCTACCGCCAAAAGCTTTCTTTGCTGCCATTGGCTCCCGCGAGACACTCGGTCCTTTAAGCACTCACCCGTCAACTCGAAAACCTGGGCCAAACACAAAATTGCACCTCCGGATCACCTTTCCGAGACCTTGACGTCGGTCAGATCGGGCCACACCTAAAACTACACCCTCCCCCTCGACGATATCTGCACTCCCTGGGAGCCAGAATAATTCGACTCTCTCTCTCTCTCTTTCTCTCTCTTACTTATCACGCCTTTGTTCCTTCTACCCCTATCCAGTCGGCGAACCCATAAACAACAGGCGTTTGAGCCAGCTGCTAGCTCCGCCCGCCGCTTTGCACCCGATCCAGTATATCTGACTCGGATCAGCATTGCACACTAGTTTGCCAAAACGCAAGGTACGCCCCGTCCGAGTCCACGTCCATTGATTTCAGCACCCTCCCCTCCCCTTCACCTCGCATGCCCCTGCCCCTCCCTTATCAGTCCGCCCATCGCACGAGCATCCAGCGGTGAAGCTTCAACGCATACACGTTGCTCTCTCGATTCCTCCCTAGTGCGCACGTGTGATGCCGTCGGCACTCCCCTAGCACTGCTTCTGCTGTCTGGCCCAGTCTATCCCAAACAGCCTTCCTTTTAGCAAAGCAAACCTGCTCTGAACCCCCTACACTGACTGACCCCGGCCTCCCCAACGGGCGCTCGAACCAAGCTGTGTTGCAGCTATCCGAGTTTGACTCACAAACATCATGTAACTCTCCTCGTTGCTGCCATGTTTTGCTGTGCCGGGCTGCCTACTTAGACCATTCGGTCACCCGCCATGAACGCCCATCTTCTTCCCTCTGCTCTTCGCCTTCACAGCATCCGCACAGACATTTCTACTGTTTCTCTTCTTGCTCTTCTGTGGACATGTCACCCGCCGCCATGTTGGCCCTGTCCATCAATACTGACCTTCCTCTGGATAGGTATTCTTCCGAGCCAGATCCTCTCGAAGAAACGCCCAACATCATGGCGACTGCCGCACCCCCTCGTAACAAGATGCTGGGTCAGGTCCAGGCCGACTCGGCAGAGAGCAGTCGCGGCCCCTCTCCCCAACCCACACATTTCAGTCTTCCCATGGCTGCCCGTAGCAATGGCAACGGACACAGAGTCCTGAGGTCAGCGACGGTCGGCTACATTGCGCCGGAATTCGGCGGCAAGCAGGAGCAGATGGAGCAGGGTGAGTTTGCCAACCAGTTAGGTCACTGAATGCCACTAACACGCGTCATCTAGTCAAGGAGCTCATCAAGACCAACGGCTGGATCCCCGATGCCCTCATTGAGGAGCAAGTTGCTTGGTTCTACAACGAGCTCGGCATTGACGACGTCTACTTCAAGATCGAAGTGCCCGAGGTTATTGCCAGCCAGATTACCTCCTTGTTCGCCGCCAAGGTGGCTGCATTCGCCCGCGAGGACAAGCGCGAGGAGATCCGCCTCGACATGGAGGCCCACGACCATGCCATCTACATCGACACGAGCGAGCCCGGCAGGACCTCCACTACTGGACCTCAATACGAACAGCGCCTCGAGGCCAAGTACCTTGACCACACGGGCAAGACCAAGTTCCGTGTTGAGACCTTCCGCTCTCCCGGCGTCCTTGGCGCATCGCCCGCTTCCAAGGCGACGCTGCGCTGCTACTTCGTTTACCAGTGTCTCTTCAAGCAGAGCCCTGAAACGACGGACCCCAATGAGACCCGTCTGGAGGTCATTGCCGATAACGGCTTCCTCCAGAAGGCCACCAGCAACACCAAGCAGATCTACCAGGAGATTATCGAGCTCGCGGTCAGTAGAACTGGCCCCGTAATCGAGGTGTTTGACATCGAGGGCTCTCCTGAGAAGCGCCTGGTTATTGCCTTCCGCTCGCGCACTGCTCGCGGCTTGTTCTCTGCCCTCAGTGATCTGTATCACTACTACGGCGTCACCAGCTCCAGGAAGTACGTGGAGCAATTCGCCAACGGCATCACAGTCATGAGTATCTACCTCCGCCCCGCCATGAACATCGAGGGCAACCTCCCCTCGTTGGACCAGTCGATCCACCAGATCACCAAGGAGATCTCCCTCCTCTACTGCCTGCCCCAGAACAAGCTGCACTCGCTCTTCACCTCTGGCGAGCTCAGCCTTCAGGAGACCGTCTACGGCCACTGCGTCTGGGTCTTCATTCAGCACTTCCTGAACCGTCTCGGTTCCGAGTATGTCTCCTTGTCCGAAATTCTCGACCCCAAGAACCAGGCACACACGGCGCTCCTGTCCAAGCTGAAGCGCCGTCTGAGGACGGAGACCTTCACCCCCGATTATATACTGGAGATTATCCTGTCGTACCCCGGCTTGGTCCGCGCCTTGTACGCCTCTTTCGCCTCAGTGCACCTTGCCGTCGGACCCGACTTCGATCGCCATTTCATTGCCCCCACCCCTGCCATCGAGGTTTTGTCCGATGCCAAGCTCAAGGAGCGCATCACTCGCGATGTGTCTAACGAGCACGATGAGATGGTCATGACCGCCTTCCGCGTCTTCAACAACGCGATTCTCAAGACGAACTACTTTACCCCCACCAAGGTTGCCCTGAGTTTCCGCCTGGATCCCTCTTTCTTGCCTGAGATTGAGTACCCCAAGCGCCTCTACGGTATGTTCCTCGTCATTGGCGCCGAGTCGCGCGGCTTCCACCTTCGATTCAAGGATATTGCTCGCGGCGGTATCCGTATCGTCAAGTCTCGCAGTAAGGAGGCGTACGGCATAAACGCCCGCAACCTCTTTGACGAGAACTATGGTCTTGCAAGCACTCAGCAGCGCAAGAACAAGGACATTCCCGAAGGTGGCTCCAAGGGTGTCATTCTCCTCGACCCCAAGATGCAAGACCGCGCCAAGGAAGCCTTTGAGAAGTACATTGACAGTATTCTCGACCTCCTCCTCCCTGCCCAGACTCCCGGTATCAAGAACCCGCTTGTGGACCTGTACGGCAAGGAGGAAATCATCTTCATGGGGCCGGACGAGAACACCGCCGACCTTGTCGATTGGGCGACCGAGCACGCTCGCGCCCGTGGAGCACCTTGGTGGAAGTCTTTTTTCACCGGCAAGTCGCCCAAGCTCGGTGGTATCCCCCACGACACGTACGGCATGACCACTCTGTCCGTCCGCGAGTATGTCAAGGGCATCTACAGAAAGCTCAACCTTGACCCTTCCAATGTCAAGAAGATGCAGACAGGTGGTCCTGACGGTGACCTGGGCAGCAACGAGATCCTGCTCAGCAACGAGAAGTACACTTCCATTGTTGACGGATCCGGTGTCCTCGTTGACCCTAACGGTCTTGACAAAGAGGAGCTTATCCGTCTTGCCAAGTCGCGGTCCATGATTTCCAACTTCGACATGACCAAGCTGTCAAAGGATGGTTACCGCGTCCTGGTTGATGACAATAACATCACTCTTCCTACCGGCGAGTTCATCTCCAACGGCACGTCGTTCCGCAACACCTACCACTTGCGCGACACTGGTCTGACCGACTGCTTCGTTCCTTGCGGTGGTCGCCCTGAGTCGATTGACCTGATTTCTGTTAATAAGATTATCAAGGACGGCAAGTCGACGATCCCTTACCTCGTTGAGGGCGCCAACCTCTTCATTACCCAGGACGCCAAGCTCCGTCTGGAGGCCGCCGGCTGTATCCTGTACAAGGATGCCAGCGCTAACAAGGGTGGTGTGACGTCTTCGTCTCTGGAGGTTCTTGCCTCGCTCTCGTTCGATGACGAGAACTTTGTCAAGCACATGTGCCACGACGCCAGAGGCCAGGCCCCCCAGTTCTACCAGGATTACGTCAAATCCGTCCAGGCAAAGATCCAGGAGAATGCTCGTCTCGAGTTCGAGGCCATCTGGCGCGAACACGAGCAGACTGGCCTCCCCCGCAGTGTTCTTTCCGACAACCTTTCCAACGCTATCACCACCCTGGACGAGGAGCTCCAACACTCCGATCTCTGGAAGAACGAGAAGATCCGTCGTTCAGTCCTCCAAGATGCCCTTCCCAACCTGCTTCTGGAGAAGATTGGCCTCGACACCATCATTCAACGCGTTCCCGACTCGTACCTGCGTGCCATCTTTGGCAGCTACCTCGCCTCGAGGTTTGTCTACCAGTTCGGCAGCCAGCCTAGTCAATTTGCATTCTACGACTTGTAAGTTTATCCTCATTCACCACCTTATAGGTACACTTGACTAATCTCTCTCCTCAGCATGGCCAAGCGTATGGCAAGCGTAAACTAAATCGTTTGGTGCCTTTTGAATGGGGCGCTTTAGAATTGTGTTCTTTTTAATACATGGCTGGGTTCTGGATACTTGGGCAATGTCATTATTTCGAGGGCCATACACGCATGTGAGGTGCGAGAGAACAAAACAGAAAGTGGAAGGCGTGGGAAGAGCAAGACAAAAGAAACAAAAGGACTACTTGGAAGGTCCCCCCAGTTGGTGGGGATGACTGCATATTAGGCGTTATTGGGTATGTTACTACCTGCTGTAAGGCATGATGAGAAGCCTGATTTTATAATGATCACGGCCGTTGTTCAATATGACCTTTTATCACTTCAAATCGCTACCGCTCGAAACCAGCGATAGCTCGTGACAAGGTGTGTGTGTATGTGTGTTTTGTAATTTGCCATTAAGGGCGACCACGTGCAATCCGCGATGAATTCAGTCAGATCCTCAGGAGATGTATGTATCTCTGCCTTCTTTATAGATGGTGGCAATTTGGATCCTAAAATTGGCTTCGAATTGTTCGTGTTCGGTTTTACGTAGCCCGCCAAATCCCAAGCACTCAGTGATAGATGGCCTCTACTCCTGAAGCGTTGCAATAATACCCTGTGGCCCTGGAGGATCTGTCGCCATGATAGGGCTGGCTGCCTGTAACAACAGGATGACGGAAACGTGGCAAGGTCCAAGTCGTAGGCTTCGGCCAGTTCCACACCCGCACAGGAAGCAGGAGAGATGTAGTTGGAACCAGAAGCATGCCGTTCTAAGCTCACGCCCTCTCCCCCATCCCTCTCCTCCTTGTCAGATCTGCAGCTGCAGTCTAGCCGGTCCGTTCCGAGGGTGCGTGGGCGCACGAGGTGGACAGAAGTGGTCCGCTGCTCTGAGCGGTCGTTAGTCTGGTCCAAGATGGGTGGGCACGCGACCAAGGCGTGGGGGGGTTCTCTATCGCAGGTACTCACACACCCCTCCATCCTGCAAACCCCCACGCAAAATGGATGCACAACTCGAAACCCCCTGGTGGCCAGTCATTGGTATATTCTCCGATGCGGGCACGTCGATCCGGCTCCGATGGGAGGCTGGAACCCATACGCTACTGGTCAGCTTCTGACCTCCGTTCCCATTAGGGTCACGCACAGGAGACCACCAATAGTGATGTTTACCAACAAAACACAACCAACGCCGAACATCCACTCCGATTCTGCCTTTAGAACCAACGACCAGCCGAGACGAATCGAGCAAAGCAATCATATTCCGGCAGCCTTTTCCCCTCTCGCACCCGTTGTTTCCTATGCATAACCTAGCCTGACCTGCCGAGGCATAGCGGGACAAAGGCCAAGCGGCGAGTGGACACATCCCTCGCATGCAAGCATCCCACAAAAGAAAGAAAGACTTAATGCGACGTAGTCCACGCGCGAAACCACTCCAAGGCCTCGGGGTTGGCGACGCTCGCGTTTGTCTTGACGTCCATGCCGGAGAGGATCTGCTTGACCGCCACCTCGATCCTGTATCAGTCGTCAGCTCTCGATTCGACGTCAGCAGTACCAATATCATTCAGACAATAAAATTTCTGTGTGACCTACTTCTTCCCGTTGCCCGTCTTCGGGATGCCACCACCCGCCTCCTCAATAACACCAGGAACGTGTCTCGGACTCAACTCTCTCCTAATAATACTCTTGATCTTTGCCCGCAGCTCATCGTCGAATTGGTGTCCCGCGGCGCACACGACGAATAGACAAACCGTCTCGTCGGCGTCCGTGGCGCGTCTCCGACCTACACAGACAGCGTCCTCTACCTCGGAAGCGAAGAAACGCGTGAGAATATTGTAGATCTCGGCGCTGCCAAAACGCACACCGGCGGGCTTTAAGACACCGTCAGATCGGCCGAGCATGACGAGCGACCCCGTCGCCGGGTTTGGGATCTTCACAAAGTCACCGTGGTGCCAGACTGGGCCTTTGACGCCGCACACGTCGGAGAAGCGTTCAAAGTAGGCCGACTTGTACTTTTCGTCGCCTCCGGCGCCGAAAAAGGTTAGAGGCTGGCAGGGGAAGGGAGCCGTGCAGACAAGATCGCCCGGATGGGATGGGTCGGGGAGGGATTCACCCGAAAGGGAGTCGACGGCGTGGATTGCCATTCCAAGACCGGCACACTGGATTTCGCCAACACGGACAGGAAGGAGAGGACACGGAGCGCCAAACAAGGAGATGATATCGGTTCCGCCCGTAATGGAAGCGAGGTTGACCTCGGACGGGAAGGCCTTGTAGACAAAGGAGAAGGTGGAAGGCGGGAGGGGGCTGGCGGTGGAGTAGATGGCCTCGAGGGGTGAGAGATCGATGCCGGGCTCATTGAGGGGGTACACGGCGTTTGCTTCGAGGGCGGTGAGGTAGGCGGCGGATGTGCCGAAGTGGGTCACGCGGAGGTCAGAGAGGAGCCGTGGAAGCGATAGATGGCCATGGGGTTTGAAGGGAGAGCCGGAGTAAAGGACGAGCGTGGCGCCGACGGCGAGAGCAGAGAGGGACCAGTGCCACATCATCCACGAGGTGGTCGTGTAATAGAGCATGCGCGAGGACGAGGTAAGGGAGCCGTGCAGGGCGTGTTCCTTCTTGTGCTGGATGAGGGTGCCCAGGGCCGTGTGCACAATGGCCTTGGGCAGGCCCGTCGTGCCGCTGGAGTAGAGGATGTAGAGGGGGTGTGAGGGAGGGAGCTGCTCAAACTTCAGGGGCTCGTCAGGGGCGCTAGTTGTCAGTCAGCAGGGAGAACAAGGGGAGAGAATGGGGTAAGTAGCCCCCAGACCTTTGCAAAAAGGAGTCGTATTCCTCTGCAACAACTCCCGTAGCCGTCAAACCATCCATGCCAAGATCACAGCCAACGTTGTTGATGATAAGAACAAGCTCGAGACCTTTTTGCATCAGAGCCCTGACGATCTCCTCTGTCTTGTCGGTGCTGCTCCACTCCTTGCCGTTGTAAACGGTGCCATTGTCGGCAAAGAGAACCTTGGGTCCGATCTGGGCCAGACGGTCAAGCACGGCGCTGACGCCGTTGTCGGGGCTGATGCCGGTCCAGATGGCCCCGACAGAAGCAGCAGCGAGGGAGGCAACGACGGCCTGTACGTGATTTGATACGAAGCCCGCAACGATGTCGTCAGGCCGGACGCCGCGGGCTCGGAGGCCGGCGGAGCAGCGGCGGACCGCATCGCGAAGCTCGGTCCATGTTGTGGAGACGGAAGGGCCGAGTTCGGTAGTGGTGATGGTCGCGACGGCTGTGGGGTCGACGGCGGCGTTGGCGGGGAAGAGCAGATTCTCGGCGAAGTTGAGACAGGAGCCCTCGAAGAAGTCGGGACGTGGGTACATAGGCGCATTGAGCGGCAGGACCTAGGGGTAACCGGGCCGGGTCAGCGACTGGTCCGCGGAAGAATGAAATATCATGGCAGGCGGTGCGGGCGCCGCTTTTGGAGGTAGGTTGTTTGGTTTGGGCAATAGCGTGCCCACGAGCCAATTGCATGACTCAACCTTTGGGAGCGATGATCATGCAAAGCTATGTGCCATGGCCGCATAAGCATCCGCCTTGCTCAATGCCAGCAACAAGGTTCTCGAGAGATTCTGATGAGGGTTCAAGACACTGGCGGGGTAGTATTGACGATTTGGGGCGCTGCATCTTATTGGGGACATGTCTGGCACTCGCGCAGAGTTTGGGTCGTTCTCTCTCTCACACTGATGCCATACAACCTGGTTTTCTTCTCCGCCCTCCGTCTTGATCCAGGTAGTCAAGGCGCGCCAAGCAGAGCGAAGCAAGCCAGGGTGAGGGTTGGGTTGAGTTTGGGATATGACCAATGGCATTGGCTAGCGTACCTTGTCGAAGGGCTTGGAGGCTGTGATGCCAACAAAGTGCCAGACCTCCTCCCAAAACTCTGCCACGTTCTCGATGGACCACTTGTACAGACCGGGGTAGTCTGCCAGCTCGAGGCCGTACTTGGAGTTCACTCGGAGAAGGAATTGCCACATTGGAGTCGAGGTGGGGTCCGGGTGCCGCCAGAGCTCGTTGCGCGTGACACTGGTGATAGTCATGCTGGGCGAAAGAAATTTGGACGGATTGAGGGTGGGGTGGATGGGACGGTGTGCAAGCGAGAGCGGGAGATAGAGAAAAGACGATGAGCGACTGACGCTCCAAACAAAGCCTGAGCAGTTGTTATCACGGCTACAAGGAGATAGGGGCAGGAAATGATTTCGAAATTGTTGTATGCGGTTGAGATGTTGACCAGAATGGAGGGAGGGAAGTTTGGGCCGTTGCAATCCGAGGGGTCGATTCCGAGGGTACGTTCCGAAAACAAGGGGGGAAACAGCCGAGAAGGCAGTTGTAAGTACCTACCTACCTACCTATCTAAGGCAGGTACATAAAGAGCCGGAGTCCGGGGGTGGGGGAGGAATTGACACCATCTAGGTATCCGTACCTGCCTACCTACGTACCTAGGTAGGTACGATGTATATAGTGCCTATCTACCTACTAATGCAGTAACTATCAGTGAGCATAAGCAAGCTCAGTAGTCAATACTTGTGGGAAGCCAAGAAGACAGACTCACTCGGCTCTCGTCAGCTGATGAAGCGTAACTACCTACCTGGGCATCTACCTACCGTACCTACCTAGGTAGCTAGGTACCTACCTATGTTTCAGTTTCGAACTGGAGCTCGACCGTTGCCCGTCCCAGGGTACCTTCTCTCCCTCTCTCCCTCTCTCTCTCTCTCTTTCAACTCAACGGAGACTTTGACGACCCTCTCAGCATCTCAGACACCAAAACCATTGACGCTCTGTCGTGATCGAGGGGCCCGTGATGTGCGTGCTGTGCCCTCATTCTTCACAAGGTAGCAAATCCGTACCTGCGCTCTCTCCACATTCCGACTCCACAAGGCATGTGAAGCCATGCAAGGCACACCTTACCTAAGACCTTCAAAGCCTTGAGACACTGGACTGAGGCGTTTATGGCATTGGACGTTGAAGACCTGCCCATTCCGTGCTGTGGCTAGTGCACCAATGCAGCCCCCCGATCCATCGCACTGGACTCGATCAAGGTACGGATAGCACCGCCTGCTATCGATAACGATATCCCAGCGGACGGACAGGATACCTTCTCAGAATGGGACGCTATGCTGGGGGTCGTAGGTAATTCACCACACTGTTCAGACACACTCCTTGCGCAAATCCACGCCGCCGGAGTAATCGAGCACAGGAACCTGATGTTGTGCGCGACTTTTGTCATTGGCTGCGCCGAAGATCTCGACTCTCGAGTAAGCATCTTCTTCATCTGGCGGGGCCGCGGCAGGCCATTCGGCCACCTGGGGATCGAGATTGCCAACTAACGCAGCCGAACATCGCCTCGGTCGAGTAGCCGATGCGCCATGGGTCGGTCGTACATGCATACATACATGCACACACGAGAAAGATGAAAGGGGAGGCCAAAGGAAGAAGCATGGAACAAAGAAGCGCAGCGTCTAGTTGTTGGCTTGCTGTGGACGGACGCACTTGCAGCATGGCTTTGTGCAACGGTGTATAATTCCAAGTCAACAGACGCTCCGTCCCGGTTCGTTCGACATTTCATCAGCCGATCAACCGAGCGTATCGTTGCTTTGCCTTTCCACCCACCTTCGCAACGTCTTGCCCACATCGTCCAAGTCGCGTGCGCCGTGCGCGCTGGCTCGTGGCAGTTGGGGGCTCGCGCGCCGCGGGAACAGCACATTTGAGTGTGCCGCAGCTGGGCTGGGATCAACTCTGCTGATGTGCCGTCGGTGAGTCCGGCTTGCAGGGTAATCGATGCCTCATCATGCCCCAAGGAGTCGCTGGCGGATATGGCCAACGGCATTGAATTGGGCAGAGATGGGCCATCAAGCAGTTATCAAGCTGCATTGTGTTTGAGCGCATTGCCAAAAGGATTGTTTAGGCGGTAACGTCATTTGCAGCCCCTCCCCTTTCTGCACCGCCATCGGACAGCATCGATATGAGGAGAGGGCTGTCGATGGGCAGGCGAGCAGGGGGGTTCCATGGCGCTGTGCTTTGTTGGCCAAGCAAGGCTGGCTGACAGCCCGGCTTGGAACCATGAACAGGGCGGCCAGAGAACATGTTCAAAGTCTAGCAAGAGCGGGCCGTCGAATGGTGAGTGTGATTGATGGCCGGCAGTAGCGGGAACGACGACACTGGGCTGGCAGCTTTTAGCTCCTAGCCCAGCCCAGCTCTTCCCGTAGGTAGTCGTGCACACGATACACCCTGGACGAGGAGAGAGGCTCCGGGTGTCTGTCTGCAAAGGCTGCATTAGGGCAGGAGGGCGAGGGTTGCATTGCGTTGTATTCTTGCAGCTGTATGGAGTACGGAGTAGTGAGATTCACAAGCAGCCAATGCAACGCCATGGGCTATTGCGCCGTTGCCATTGCCAGTGCATCCGAGAGCGAGTGAGCGGCGACTGCAGTGACAGCAATGTCCGATTATCAGTCAGCGACAGATCCGGTGCGTCCGTTTCGGCCGGGCAGCCTCTTAGGCTTCGACCCTACCTACCCTCTTCCCTGCCCATTTTCTTGCGCGTGATCTACTATATGGGCATGATGAGTCGACTGTCTTGCCAATAGATGGATGAATGGGCGAGCCCCGAGAGCAGTAAGGCGCAGGGGCCAGGCAGGGTATGCCCAATAACCGAAATCACGTCGACCGGGTCAGAGTGGATTGAAATGGCGTTCGCTACACTATTTGATGGGCTCGACGACAGGGTTAGTGTTGTCTTGCTTGAACAAGAGTCCACCAAGGGCCCTGAACTCGGAGCGAGAACCAGATGTTGGACCATCAGGGGGAGGGGACAGGAGTTGAGTTGCCAGCCTCGCTTGGTGGGCCGGGCAGGAGTTTTTACCATCAGGTACACCACCAAACATGTTGTTGCATTATACATTGTACGTGGCCGGTCATCGTAGGCCAGGGCGAGAAAAGAGAGGCAAACCAAACCAGTGGGGAGGCAACCGTGCAAAGACGAACAGCGTTGAGCCCGGACCTGTCGGGGAGGGCAGGGGTTGAAAGGAAGCAGTCGTGTCGTTGTCGATCATCAAAATTGAATGTTACGCTGACTGGGAGAGGGAAATGTCACTTGCACTGCAGCAAAAGGCCCCATTTATAGTCGTGGCAGGAAAAAGAAGAAGAAGAAACAGATGAGGGAGAAAAAAAAAGGAGTACGTATACATTGCAATACATTGGAGCCATCGTGGCACAGCATACTAACCTACTTACCTACCTTAGGTATACTTCGGAGGAGAGAAAAAAGGCCGTAAGTGCGGTAATTTTGCCACTCGTCATTATGGATACCATCAGCATTAACATGATGTGTTGTTTTCCCCTGTCATTAACTACCTTGTTCGTCGGGTGAGGGGCTCGTCTTAGTTCCCGACTTGTCCGTCGACCATTTCAACTCTTCTGCTCGACGTTCGCCCATTCCTTTGTCGCCCATCTTCCCGACATCAACCTTGCTACGAAATTGACGAAACCGCCAGTCTCCCTCAGGGACCAAAAGATCGGAATACGCAGAGGAAAAGAAACTGCTCTCTCCATAGCACCTGTTCCCCCCCCCCTCCTTCAACTTACACATCACACACACACACACACACACACCACGCTGATACTTTCAAGTGTGTGGGTGCGTGCGTCTATCTCGATCTCTCTCATTTCACTTTTGGGGCCCTTCCTTGTTGGCGTGTTTCTGCCTCCAAGGCAAAATAGGACATATAACCAACGACAACCATCGGAGTGACGTAGGACCAAGTCGCGGATACAGTTAGCTGCTTCAAATCTCGGCTTGCTGCTAAACTACTATTCCTCGTCTCCTTGCTTGGCTTGCATACCTACCTCACTACCTACCCAAGGTACGAATACCTAGTAAACTACTTGTCGCTTTCCCGTCCCGGCTCTGTTGTCGCCTCGCCTCGCCTTGCCACGCGACTTCCCGAACTGCCCGGTGGTGGGCCAATCACAGACCCCTGCAGGCATCTGTCTAACAAAAGGCACAGGCCACCACAGAAACAAGACTCTCCTGAGTGCTGCACTTGCGGTACCTCATCACCCACTTTCGCTGGAAGAGTACATACTGCCAACCGACAAGGCTCCCGAAGGGAAAAAAAGTCCACCCGCACCCAATTTACCTAAAATCACGGTCCAATCCCATCGCCCGACGACCGGCATCGATAATCCATCTACCTTTCCCTCTCTCCCTCCCTTCCTCTCATAGCTTTCTCTACACGCACACACTTCCTCTTTCCCTCCCTCTCTCTCTTTCCCTCCCTCTCTCTCTCTCTCTCTCTTCACACTCTCTCTATTCGCGCCCCTTGCAGCTGTTGCAAAACCCCCAAGGGTAGCTAGCTGTCTTTCTCCTCGCCGTGTCTCCTGAGTTTTGTGCATCGCGATTCTCCGATCCGATCTCAGCAGCACAGCACAGCACAGCACAGCACAGCACAGCACAGCACAGCACAGCACAGCACAGCACAGCACAGCACAGCACAGCACAGCACAGCACACAACGCGCTCTCTCCACACGCTCCTCGCTTGCATTGAGCCACGCCCAAGCCGCCATCTCTCAATCGACACCCTCAACTGTTCTTCCTTCAATTAGCACCCCAACCCAATTACAAAGCAGAAAAGTTCGTCAGAAACCCCCGCAGGTAGCGTGCCGGGACTTCGTGCACGTATTGCATCCTCTCCAACCTCCAGCTTTCGGCTATCCATCATTTGAGCAGCCGGTAACGGCGCTTCTTGGTAAGTCTTGACCGTTGTTTATCGTCACCCGCCTCCAAACCAACCCAATTCGTGGCTCCGGCACGTTGATGGCCTTAGTGGCCCCTCAAGCGTGCATTTAGTGCTTCCTTTGTCTCGTTTGAGCTTCCATCAAACCTTTCAAGGAGGTCGGACGAGAACCTTGGCTCCCAGTAATCCTAGCGGGTCTATTTTTTTCAGCGGCCGCCGGCTCTGCCTCTGCAACCGCGCGTGCGCCACTGACACCCTGACCGACAATTTCCCTATTTCTCAAACCTCCAACCTTTTTCTACTTCTTCCCATCACTTCTGGCCGGCCTGTCGGACGCACGCAGTCTTTGCTGACCGACTGTTCCTCCTCTACACAGCGCATCCTCCATCCCCGACTTCATCCTTGAAAGCATTGCATCGTCTCCGTCAAATACCTCGATTTGACGCTCGCCTGGTCCCCCTCGGACCTCGACGCCCCCTTTCCAGTCTAATCACCGAGTCATCCGCAGTCGGCCGCATCGCATTTCAGCAATGCCCCGTAGAATTGCGAATCCCTTCTCGACCTCTCACCCTTCCGCCATGCCGCTCACCGAGAAAGAAAGGAGATCCTCTCGTTCCGGCAACCGCATCGCCAACTTCTTCACCTCCCCCAAGGGTGCCAAGGACAAGGACCACCAGACAGCCCAGCAAGCCCTTTTGGCCATGCAGCAGCAAAATATCTCTTCGACCCAAATCACTCCCTCCACAATCTCACTCCCCACCATTTCCCTCTCGACCGCCACCGCTGGCGAACCGGATACCAACGAACCGCCTACCACTCTCTTTTCCCCTCCCTCCATGGTGGAGACGGAGAAGAAGAGACGCTTCGATGCTCAATTCGGTCCTCTCCTCCACCCTAGTCACCGATACGTGAGCAAGTCCAACGATGGCAAGCCGCTTGACCCGCCCATCATCGACGAGCCGCCATACTATTACGTTCTCACCACCTACATCAGCTACCTGATTCTTATTCTCTTCGGCCATGCCCGCGACTTCTTTGGCAAGCGCTTCGGCGACAAGAAGCATTATCAGGCCCTCAAACCTCAGAATGGATATGCCCCCTTAAACGAGGACTTTGACAACTTCTACGTTCGTCGTCTGAAGATGCGTATTGACGACTGCTTCGCGCGTCCCATTACTGGCGTTCCTGGTCGCTTCATAACCCTCATGGATCGCGAGTCCAGAGATTACAACCGTACTTACAATTACACTGGCACCCATACTGAGACCCTCAATATGAGCTCTTACAACTACCTCGGCTTCGCCCAATCCGAGGGCCCTTGCGCCGACGCCGTGGAGGAATGCGTCAAGAAGTACGCCCTCAGCACCTGCAGCCCCCGTGCTGATGTTGGTACTTCGGACTTGGCCCTCGAGGTCGAGAAGGAAATCGCAGCATTCGTCGGCAAGCCTGCCTCTATGGTCTTCTCAATGGGTTTCGTTACGAACGCCAGCTCTTTCCCTGCACTTGTGTCCAAGGGCTGCCTCATTCTCTCGGACGAATTGAACCACGCCTCCATCCGAGTCGGTGCTCGTCTCTCCGGTGCAGTAATTTCCTCCTTCAAGCACAATGACGTCGTCGATCTTGAGCGCAAGCTCCGTGAGGCCATCTCTCAAGGTCAGCCTCGCACCCATCGCCCGTGGAAGAAGATTCTTGTCGCCGTCGAGGGCCTCTATTCCATGGAGGGAACCATGTGCGATCTGCCTGGTATCATGGCTCTCAAGGACAAGTACAGATTCTATCTTTTCATCGATGAAGCCCACTCCATTGGCGCCGTTGGTCCCCGCGGCCGTGGAGTATGCGACTACTTTGGCATCGACCCTGCCCGCGTTGATATTCTCATGGGTACACTCACCAAGTCTTTCGGCGCCAACGGTGGCTACGTTGCTGCCGAGAAGAGCATCATCGACAAGTTGCGCAGCTCCAACGCCGCGACCATTTTGGGCGAATCACCTGCGCCTTCCGTCCTGATGCAGATTCTGGCCTCCCTCCGCCTGATCACCGGTGAGCTCTGCCCCGGCCAGGGCGCGGAGCGCCTGGAACGTATTGCCTTCAACTCCCGCTACCTCCGCCTCGGTCTCAAGCGTCTGGGCCTCATTGTCTACGGCCACGACGATTCTCCCATCATCCCCGTCATGCTCTACAACCCTGGCAAGATGCCCGCCTTCAGTCACGAGATGCTCAAGCGCAAGATCTCTGTCGTTATTGTCGGCTATCCCGCAACGCCGCTCATCAGCTCGCGTGTCCGGTTCTGCGTCTCTTCAGCCCACAACAAGGACGATCTTGACAGGCTTCTGACGGCGGTAAACGAGGTTGCTGATAAGCTCCAGATCAGGTTCTCCACCGGCATTGCGGGCGGCCAAGAGCCTCTTCCTGAAGGCGTCACTCCTGAAAACGAGAAGGAGTGGCGCAAGGCCAACGGCTTGGAAGGCGTTTACAAGCCCCCTCGCTGGAAGCTCGAAGATGTCATTGCTCGCGGTGTTCAGGATGCCAAGAACCGCTTGCGGTAAAAGAACTGCCCTTGTAATTAAAGTTGGAGACTTGCAGCACGAAAATATTTCACGACTAGTCAGACCTTTGGGTCAGACAGCGACGAGGCGCGGACTGAACGGAGCAATGAAGCAACGTCTCGGGAAAAGAGGGAGTTTGGTTCCTTGTAACCAAACCCGCCTTTGCATGATGCTTTCAATGTCGAGTGTCTACTATCCGTATTTGGGAGAGAGCCTGCATGGCCCTGGCGTTTTTTGGGAGTAATGATCGGAATAGCGAACGAATTCATGTGCCACGGCACCGTACCAATATAACTAGTAATATTATGCTCCGAGGAGCTGAGAAATATAGACACCTAAGGCAGCTTAGAGTAATGGACATACCCTCTATTGGACACTCTTGGTCGCACAGCGAGTGATGGGCAACTGCTATTTCCTTCTCTCTCTACCTAGGTAAGTGATGACTTGGGCCTCGAGCAACATGGTCTCCTATGGAGCCTCTCTGGGTAGGCCATGCTCGGGTCTGCGTGGCGCTGTATCATGATTTACATCACTTACACGAGGGCCAGCGAGCGGCCTCCGGCAATCATGCAGCGCTTCCACGCCCGATAGATCACTTGCAGTCCCATCAGCGAGGCGAGATTCTATTATTTCCCTTCCTTTTGATTTCCAAATCTTTTTCTGTGATTTGGCTGCTCATTTTATGTCTTCCTCCCTCTTCCTCCCGACCCATCGTTCCTTCCGTCTTGGGACAGGTTGCTCCTTCCATCCGGACCTTGGACATAACAGAGTAGGTTCTGCATAGGTGCGCAGGCCAGCAATTAAATTACTCTCTGGTTTGGAGCTCTCTTGCCTTTACCTTCATCTCCATGCCTACATGTTTCTCTTCCCTAACCGATTTGTTTACCGCTGCTGCAAAACTCTCACTACTGCCTACATCACCCACCCACCTTACCCGACGAACAGCCTACCCCGTCCCATTCTTACCTGAGCGGTTTTGGAGGATTATTATCCGATGCCCTCTCTGTATCCCTTCCTGGGCTGTCGTCTTTTTTCTTTCCATTTCTTATTCGGCATTCTTCTCCTGCTTTCCAGGATTGGAGCAAGCCGCTCCGTGTGAGGTCGCGGCTTCTTGATACCCTCTATCTTCGACTTCCGATCTCCAAGTACTGCAGAGTTTTCCGAGGCAAGCAACGAAGTTGAAGGGCTTAGTGCGACTGGCGAATCATCATCATGACAAACAATCGTCTTCCCCACGGCCCTATGCCGACTCATCTGTCGTCCGATCATCATCGGTCATCCCAAGAGGTTTCCCAACACCGCCGGGACTCGGCCATCACTTCGCTACCATCCCTTCGCCCTTCAAATTCTGCCCCCCGAAGATCATACGCTACCCACTTTCAACCTCTCAACGAATATGGTGGTGACAGCTGTAGCTTGTGCGGAACCGACGACCGCCGTCAATCGACGACTTCCCAGAAGCCTCATTCAGACACAATATCCTCGCTGTCGACCGGGTATGTGCCAGTATCACAGCCTACGACTCAAGTTCGTCTCAGAGAGACTCGCGAAGTGCCTCGCTTGGAGGCTAGAACCACCAGTGACATCGAAATTCGAGCCCAGAACAGTGACGAAGATCTCTTTGTCAAACAGGACAGCCCAGCCCGAGGCAGCTCTTTTCTGGACCACTCAGCTACGCACTTCCCAGCACCTTCGTCTCCCTTGAGGATTCCATCATCTCCAACTGGCAACTATATCGATAATCTCAGAGTCATGGCCAAGTTACAGAGCCGCTCCTACCAAAATGGTTTCTTCCCTGAGACAGATTCATCTAGTTCGCTTGACCCCCTTATTGACGAAGATGGAGGAGTCATTGCGAATGCTTCGAAAGGAACCCTGGTTTCGGGTTTCATCATTGAAGATGATGACTCTGACAATTCTGCCCGGGAAAACAAGATAACACCAGAGGCCAGAGACAGTGACAGAGGCCTCGGAAAGTCGGAACTAAAGCAAACAGGGAGCGCGAAATCAGCGGTAATCAACGATGCGGACATTTCGAAAGATCGGCCATCGCAAGCCTCTCCGTTCCTGACCGACCTCGAACAAGCAGCAACACCACAAGACACAACTCTGGAGTCCCATAGCTCGCTGAAGGTTTCTGTGCCTAAGTCGGAAGCAGAAAAAAGACCACAAGTGCAGAACCGGAAGTCGAACGCTGCGCAGAGTGCTGCACAGAAGAATGAATTGATGCCTTCGAGGGCATCTCATAGCGGCTTCAGTCTCATGTCCAATATGGCGATAAGAGCAGCCAAGCCTTCCGTCCGCGTTGAAGCGGTGCCGAAACAGGTCTGTATACCAGGTCCTCAGAATCCCCGTCAGGATGCCCGCACTTCCAAAACCTAGAACGCTTTGAAAAGGGACACCCTATCGAGGACCACAGCTGAGCTTGATTCAAGCGGAAGATTTGCATCATCTGAGTCTCCGCGATCTCCGACTTCCACCAAGAATGGTGCAGGAGAATACTTGGGCTTACACAAAACCCCGCCAAACGCGGTATCAGAGGCGAGGAACAATACTGTATCACCATCCACATCACCGTCAAACACTTCCCCTCAAGTCGCTCCAGGCTCACGGAGAGCTACAGCATCGGGCCACAAGCCGAAGGTTTTGAATCAGCGTAGGGTGGACCCCAGCACTCTGGGATTGATACCAATCAAGACGTTACCTGGCCCCCTGGATGCAGAGGAATATCCTGTCCCGAAATTCGCAAACGCAAAATATGCGGCGGAGACAGGAAGCATGCCCTTATCTCCTGTAGAGAAGGATTCCAGGGTCGTATTAAGGATGGGAAGGTCTAGAAGTCGAACACTCCCTAGCCTCCAAAGAGCGGATGCCCCGGATCACGGCATTGCAGTAGCATCCGCTGGAAATCACTCGCGTGGTGAGTCTCTTCCCATTTAGTTTGCATATTTCGGTATGCGTTTTAACCGCAGTGATGTTCTCTTGTCGTATGCGACTTGGGAGGTTCTGTTGTAGAATCGGATTCATGAAATGGACTGACACAGGCTCAGGCGATGTCTCTGGTCGCCTTGGTCAAGCTGGAGAGCTGCAAGGCCCTGTTCTGCAACCCACCAGCCATCGAACACCTATTCTCAAAGGCAGAGCACCAATTCAGCTGGGAAGCAACCCAGCTCCTTCCGAGAGACAGCTTGTTGAGGAATTTCAATTTTCCAATGACTGGTCTGACAGTAACCATAAACGAAGAATATCATCCTTCCTCAGCCCAGGGTCAATCCAGGAAGACGAGCCAGAGAGGAAAAGAGCCCGGGACAAGCGATTGGAGCCTGAGACTGTAATAGACAAGCTTCAAACAGACGGACTTCACGATACAGCAGCGATCTTTCGATCAAGCAATGTTGAATCGCCGGCAGTTATGCTCAAGCACAATATTAATATTGTTAGTAGCTCTAATGACACAAGTGTGGCTAACGCATCTGACACAGACAACCGGATCATCGATCGACAGCAGACCCCTGATGGCTACGCCGAAAACGTTGGGGACCATGTCAAGACTCTTCATAGAAGCATGGGACCGATGAAGAAGAAGAGACTGGGCGGTTTGGCCCAACTCAAGTTGCAACGAGAGTTGAGAAAAGAGCAGCCCAATGAGTATTCTTCAAAGCCGCCGGACACCGTGGGCACTGCAGGCCGAAGAGATGAGGAAGGATGACGAGCCCCGTAGCGTACGCCGAGCCGATCAAACTTCACAAGACGGCGTTGCTCGAATCGGCTACTGCTGATGAGGGAATTCGGTTGTTGGATGCGTCTACTTTTGATTAAGGTCGTTTCATTGAACGTTGGGAAGTTGCCGTTGAACAAGGGGATGGTTATCGTTCTGGAAAGAACAGCACCAAAGTTTCAGTGTGTACGATATGGAGTGTTGGAATAAGGGCACAGGACGGTAGGGAACATGGAGATGGTTGTCTCTGTGAGAGTATACTGGCTGAATACTGGCTGTGGCTAGAAGTGGGCATGAGTGTATGATACCGAATTGGAACAAGAGATCAAGGAATATCGCCTTCACTTCAAAGTCTCGCAGCTGGCTGAAAGCACTCACTCACTTTTCTTGGTGCTTTCTCTGATCTCCATGGAACCTCGATGTCACCACTTGACTTACTGATGGCGACAAGACGAAGCGTGAGAGACGATTGGTTCGACATCGGCCACTCGGGCTTCGAGACAGTTCTTCTAAGCTGTTCCTAGCCATGGATTTACTGCTCGGGTCTAGAAAGAGCACATCGTGGCCCTAGATTCGCCTGGGCTCGCTGCTTCAGGGTTCCCGACTGCATGTAGCCGGCGGGAGGACAGAAGACGGCAACGTGGTTGGTCTGATAACAGCTCTGGTGCGACGTGAGGTCGATCCTGGGAGGTTCCATAAGCTCAGATGGTGTGTGAGCGGCAAGGAATAGCCTTGGCAGTCGACTTGTACGCAAGGCCCCCAACGGCCTAGTTGCAGGATCCTGCCAATGGTTCCCGCATAAGAAGGTATAGGGCCCCTCTCACCGAATAAGAAGCTGCCGGTTCCAAACCTCGAGAATTAGGGTAGAAAGCTTGACGGTAAAGTCTACTGGGAGATGATGAAAGCTCGGGATGGCAAGTGCTGCTAGGCGGGATCGGACTTCTTCGCCACGGACTTTTTGGCATCGGGGATTTAGTCGGGTGCCGGACTTTGCGGCGGGGCCGCCCGGACGAAAAGCCAGTGTGAGGCTGGTCAATGAGCCAAAAGATGAGGGAAGGGAGCGTGCAAAATGGGATGGGTAGAGACTCGGCCGAGCGACCCCTAGTCTGGACCCTGGAGAGAAGCCTGAGTCAAAGGGAAAAGACGTCAGACCGGAGACAGTCTGGTACCTCCCAGGTGTGTGTGCATTTGCTTCCAGGGGATACGCCGTGAAGGGTTAAGGTTGGACTTTGGAAATGAGAAAGATTGTGCGGTAGGTAGATCCGTAGGGATTTTGCCATTTTCGGGGAGATGCGACGAGAGGCATCGTATGGGCGACCACGGGGTCGGAGGCTTGAGATGAATAATATATGGCGACTTGGACTTTCTCTCGCGGCCCTCGGGTCGAAGCGAGACAAGACAAGGTAACGTTTCGCACGTAACACAGATGGAGGGTAGGGAGAGGTGTTGTTGGGGAAAGCCGTATTCCCACGAGCTGGAGAAATGTGGCATGTGCCAGTTACATGGTGATGTCTACGCGGCCGGGGTAGGAGAGTTGGCGATTCAGGACAATATTCACGAAACCAGATGGTCCAAGATAGTAACAGGTGGAGGGGGGATGGTCGGAATTATGTGACGTAAAGACAACCTTTTCTGGCGTGGTTTTGGAAGGTAACCATCCATACGTGACAACCGGCGTGCCGACTGGACCCTTGGGCTCATCTTCCATGTTCCGTAGCGCGGGTGCTGGATCGGCAGAAAGCCCGACACCCAGAACACGAACAACGAAGTGATATTTCGGAGCTCTTTGGTTTTCACTTTTGTTGCCTTTCTCATCTCGGTCTTTCGATCGCGAGGTGTGACAATGCGGGTTGCTGGGACGTTTTCCCACAGACAACCTATCAGAGGTCACATCAGTAAGGGGATCCGGTCGATGTTGAGCAAGCGGGCGGGTGGCCGGGTGGCCGCGGCGTAGCGAAAGAGTTGCGATGAAGGACGGCGAATGGGACGGTGGGGAGACTGGCAGGAAGACGGTGATGAGGTGGGAGGGCTGAGGATAATCGCTCACCAGAGTACTTTTCTGTCCCTAGTGGTAGGTAGTATCCGTATTCGAATCGATAATGGCCGATTGACCTTTTAAAAATTAAAAAAATTCCTGGGGAGGGGACAAGTTATGTGCCCACAGCCCAGTAGGGTTTCTCCGATTAAATTAAATTAAAACCCGAGGGTCCAATGGGTTGCGTGTTTGCCCTAGAGGACTAAGGAGGCTACATAATCACTAGTACACTATTGAGAATGACGACCCATACCTACTACGTGGTGGTAACAGGTATACGAATGATGGCCCGGCTGATAGTCGTCACGCTGGCTGTTGGCTAGCCCTTTTGATATGACGCCAGCTCCCCTACATCTCAAAACGCCTCATTGGGATTTGCCGGGGTTTGGAGATCGAGATGTGCTGGATGGATGGACTGACTGGGAATTTGCGGAAACGGACTGGAAGCTGGCAAACGCGTCGTATGTGAGCGATGCGAGGCTTAAACCGGCGGAATTCCATACGGCGAGGCTCGATGGAAAGGTAAGGTGAAGTGGGACCTGCTCCGTTTGGTCCACTGAGGAGCCGGCGCCCTACGGCCGATAGAATCGAACCATTTTTATTCATGACACAAATTGTTGGTACCATATTGAGATGCTCGATGGTGCCAAGTGGGGTTTATATGACAGAGTTGGCACACTGACGAGAACCAGTATGAACCCTGTGGACACAGTACCAACGCGACAAAGTGTGCGGGGAGTAACGACCGGGCTGGGAGCTCTTCACGGCAGGGCCAGAGGGTTAATGGGGAACAACAGCTGCGCGGAGGTATCCGAGTATCCGCACTGAACGTGTTGAAAGCCAAGGGCAGGCAAGCCAGGATGGATTTGAGACGGATCGACAGAGGGGAGCGGCCATCATACAGGCGTCCGGAAAGCCGTAGTCGGGACTGAGCCACACGGTTGGTGGAAGACCAGACGGTGCTCGGACGGTGAGGAAAAAGCAACGAGGCAGCGGCGAAAGCATCTGACAATGACTTACTTCACTGCATGCCTCCCCTCCTCCCGAGTCCTACTGACTGCGCCAACCGCGTGTTTCTGACTCTCTTTTTTCTCCCGTGTTTGGACTGGGAGCTTGGTGAAAGCTTAAGATTGAGATCCAACGCAGCCTAGTTGACGATCCTGGCGAGAAACCTGGAATATTGAGAGTCATCATTAGACACGGGGGACGGGCGGTCGACTTGTCATATCTTGGCTACCAAAGTCAAAAGTCAATTTCATTGCCAACCAAGCCTGTCCATGTACCTACTTATCTACCTACCTAGGTACTCCGTTAACAGGATTCTACTTCCTATATACCACGAATACATAGGTTGGTAGTAAGTAGGTATCGTACTACAAATCCCTATTATGTAGGTAGGCAGTGGAGGCAGCAAACGGGGCCCACTTCCGGTTAGCGATTGGCAACGACCGGGCTGTTCGGTCGGCGTTCCACGGGCGGGCAGCAGGCATGGTCTCCTCTCATCTTGCAGGCTGCCAAAGTCCGGCGATTCTCAGGGCCAAGTTTCCCCCTTTTCTTTCTTATTTCGTTGGTTCTTTTGTCCGTGTTCTGGTGCGGCACGCTTCCTTGCGCGTACTGACCCAGTTGACAAAGAGAGACATGCAGACGGCTTGGCTTCTGGAACATACCAATGAGGTTTCAACGAAAACCCGTCGACGTTTGCCCGGAGATTGACTCTCTCCGTCTGCTTGCTTCTGTCTCGCCAGACCTAAGACATATGGCAACCGCTTCAGCTTCAGCTGCCCAAGCAGCAAGACGGCGCGGTGCTCCACGCCGGCTAGGTACATACGTGGACCGGTGGAAGACATACATACATACATGCCTCGTCATGGTGATAAGAGCGAGTCCCGTGATGATTGACAGGGCGGCAGGCAGGGAAAGGTCTCGCCAAGCATCTGTTTGCTACACACGGTATCTAACGAACGAGTGGCCGCTTCTCGAGAAGCAGAGCGCGACATGGAACAGGCAATGCAATTGGACCGAGTCAATGGCCCAGGAATAACGCCCCTCCGCTGGGCGCTAACATGCTTTCGGGGCCGCGATAATGGGTCGACTAATGTGGTGGCACGGCGTAACTCGCCCCTTGGTTTTTGCTTGGTGGTCGTTGTGGTAGGTAGGTAGTAATGGCGGTGGCATCCAGACGGACATTGCGTTTTGCAACAGCATGGGAGACGATATTGACGCCGATAACTGCCTGCCATATGCCATGCACTGTTAAGGGGTGCCAGCACAGCAAGAGGGCGGCGGCAAATGCACATATTCGTCGACCGTAATATGATAGTACGAGATAACGGCGGCTTTACCTGTAACATCTCCTCCACCGGGGGACAGTGCCTCATATGTATGAGAAGAACAATGTATATACAAAAACAAAACAAAAAAGTAACGAAAAAAAAAGTAGAGGTCGTACTGGAGATACTCCTACACTGACTAAGTTGCTCGTTTGCTTTTCGTCCTACCATGCCACAATACCATGCGCCACGCTGACCCAGGATCTCTTCCACATTCATTACGTTACCTTTTGCCGCTGGGCTGGCACAGGCACCGGGGCGCTCTTCTCACTCGCTTTCCTATAGTAGATCGCACCCTTACTTACTTATGTACCTGCAGCTCTCCAGCCTTGACCTGGACGAACACTCGCACTAAAACTGGGACCCACACGGCGACACAGGGCACAACGGATTGGGGGGGAAGCATTCAGGAAATGTACCTCCAGTAACGCTTCGCTCTCTACAGAACCACATGTACCTACTGTAAATGTCTATCTACCTACCTACCTAGGTATGTATGGATACTTCGCCCCCTACTTACCTACCTTCCTTAGTACTCTTGTACAGCGGTACAAGTACGACGTACTCCTCCTCCTCAAGTCCCATCACACCAAAGCAGCCGCCCCCACCTGCAGCACGCCAAAATCCAGTTCAGGTCCAGGCCAGGCCCCCCCGCTGCGCTGTAGTTGCTGTTACCACTGTTACTGCTGCTGTTGCCTGCCGCTGCCAAACGGTCTCCTCCACCTTTCTTCGCCTGAGCCCAAGACCGAACGGCGATCCCATCTTCGAACCTGACTTGTCCTTCCCACTCTTGCAGTCTGCCCCGACCACCTACTTACCATCTTAGTCTCTCTGAGTAGCGTGCATCAGATCGAGCCTCTTTGCTCTTACGCCTTTTACCGCCATCCCCTCTCTCTTTCTCTTCCTCTCCTTCTCTCGACATCTCTTTAACGAAAGTCGGCCAGGAACACCGACAAGCCGCGAGAGAGGAACCGATGCTCGTGGTTCCTCCTTTGTCAGCCCGATCCTGCGTGCTGCTTCCACACAAGCAATCTCTTCTGCAACGGGCCCCCGCAGCCGCCGTCACGACCTTCTTACCCTGAGGGCACACCCGGCGCTTCTCGATACTCGACATCCCCGATTCCTCTTCGTCTCCCAGCCTTCTCTTCTCCATTCCGATTTCTCTCTCGCTGACTGCCGCAACCTCCACTGCTGTCGCCTTACCTCCGTTCCACCAGCCGTTGCGCCTCCCCCCCGCCTTCCTTGCTTCAGATCCGCCCGACAACCCATCAACGCTAGCCATGAATTTTGACTCGGGCGTATACGCAGAGTCGGACGCCGACGACGAATACGAGCGCAGTCTTGGGCCCAACTCACCCGTCGCCGATGATGAGGGATCACCAATCGACTCCGAGCTCCCCTCTTCCAGTGAGCACACGCCCACCACTTACGGCCACCGCAGCAGTGCCGACCGCCTACCCGAAACCATCATCTCTGAGTGGACTGCCGACGAGTGCGCCGACTTTATCAGCACAATTGGCCTACCGCAGTATGCTGATAGCTTTGTTGGTATGTTGAACCTTCTTCGCCGCCGTCCCTTCCCCGCGCTATTGTGACGCCTGACTGACTCGTGCCCTTCGTCAGAGAACGAGATTGTAGGCGAAGCCTTGGTTGCTTTGCAGCACGATGACCTCAAGTCCATGGGTATCGCCAGTGTCGGCCATCGCCTCACCATCCTGAAGAGTGTGTACGACGTAAAGAAGGCCCAGGACATTCCTATAGAAAGCGACCACTATGTGCCTTTGTGTAGGTGATGCCGCGTTCTGCAGCCCCATTAACTCCCCGCTGACCTTTGGATTCCCTCTGCAGCTGCCGATGCCGAAGCCCAGTATGCGACAGCTACCCTCAAGGATATCAAACATCTGGTCGAGCAGCTTCGTCTGCGGGACGAGAGGATGAGCCTCGTAGAGAAGGACCTACGTAGACTGTCGGAAGATTTCAGACGGCTGCGGGAGGATATGCTGCCTGCGTTGCGTCTAGCAAAGGACTCGTCACAACCACTACCGAATGTCTCGAACAACAACAGCAGCAACAACAACAACAACAACCAGAATTACGGTTACGACACTGTATCACCACCGGCACCCACGCCTTCGTCCGCCCAGTCGATGAACCTCCAGCGCCAGTACTCCACCAAGAGGATTATGCTGGGAACGACGCCCAAGAACAGCTCGCCGTCACATCTGCAAACAACCCACGAGAGGTCGATGGAACAAACGCTGGATCCATCAAATGCCGCGGAGCGAGCCGTATTGTCATCGTCGCACCTTGCAGCCATGAACGGTTCAGCCACGGCTACCTCGCCCGGCTACCCGTCTCCAAACATGCCCTCGCCAACATCCCCTCCTACGCACAGTGGTACGACGCTGGGTTCTCGATCTTATCGTTCCGACCGCTCGGAAGCCCCTACTCCTTCCTCACGATCAACATTTGCCGAGAACGATCACGGATACAAAGGTCGCGAACAAGCCACTGCGCCGAAACGTGGACCGACCCCCGCCCCCGATACGCCGAGTACGAGCAACGCGTCCGTCGAGATCTTCAAGTCGTTCCGGGTTAGTATGGACGATCCGTGCTACAAGGTCCTGCCAGCCGCCCTCAAAAAGTACCAGATTAATGCGCCTTGGGATCAATACGCGCTCTACATTGTCTACGGTGATCAGGAGCGCTGTTTGGGACTGGACGAGAAGCCTCTTATCTTATTCAAGCAGCTGGATAAGGAGGGCAAGAAGCCCATGTTCATGCTGCGGAAGACGAACAACGCACAAGTCGATCCTTCATCAGAACAACCCGGGAGCGCCGGACTTGGGGCTAGAGGCGCGACAACGGGCTATGACCCGCCCGGTGGTATCATTTAGGGGGCGATACCGTTACTGGTCATACTCGAAAATCGCCCCTCGTCGATTTGACCGATTTCCAAACCGATTGACTGAGCGGACACCAGCCGCGTGTAGGACGCGGGGCTGGCGAGTTCGGCCGGATCAAAGGATACTGGAGTTGGGGTTCACCTGCATAGCGCTGCGCGGAAGAGAGACATGCGACTGCTTTGGAGCACTACCGCGGGAACAGAGTGTGGGCTCAATTGGGCGGGGATTTTCTCCATGGTGTTTCGTCTTGCAGTCGTCCCTGGACTGGTCCGATTTCACAAAGTGGATCCGAGCAATACTGTTTTTGTTTTTGTACTTTCATGTACGAGCTCCGAGACCTTGAACGAACGAGACGCCCGCCCAGGGATTCGTTGGTCTTTTTTGCGAAGCTGTTGGAGTCGGTTGCTCTTGGGGGTGCATGCCCTGGATGGGGCTGACGCTAGGTGTAAGGAGGGGGACGTGTGCAGTGCCTGTGTGTGACGGTCTATGGAAATTGGCTTGAACTGGAGTAGAGCGAGCGTGTAACCAACAGTCGGAAGGTGGCAGGGAATTTTCTTGGGTATTTGGGTGGCGGCATCTGCTCAGTGTGATCAAAGGAGTCGCGGAAGCTATCAAAAAGGAGCTGTTTTCAATTCTTGACATTGACTTTTTCACTATTTGCCGTTTCGATCGAGGCCGTGGCCTTGCAATATCAAACGAATGCTCGTCCCGTCCCATCGTGCCGAACACGGAGGCAAATGACCCGAACCATGGAATGGACCCGCAAGCGTTCAAGAATAGGACGATGTGGCTGGGAGAATGACGGTCACTTGTTGGCGTGGGGGGGGGGGGGGGGGGGGTCCTCAACGCAGGTCGAGGGGGGAGAGGACAATCCCGTCAGGGATGGTCGCCAAACTTACACCTATTACTGACCTTCTAGAAGCATAGGCATCCGCCTCGGGATGGGACGACTCGCGATTCCAGGGTCGACACGAACATGGGCCGAAAGGGGTTGGGGGGCAAGCAATGATGAGATTGTGCTCTCTGGATGTTATGCTTGGGGTGACTGCTCGTTCCAAGAAGGCCAATAGAGAAGCGGGTGATGGCGTACATACAGAGATACCTAGGGGAAGGGTGCGCGGGTATTTCTCCGTCACCCTGGCACACTACCGGCACAGATTCCGGCAGAGAGACCCGGGGGTTGCCCTTGATTGCCTAGATAGGTATTAGTTTGTTGCTGGCACGGGGTTGGAACCGTACTTGTACTCGGGTACGACGGAGGGCCGGGAGGGTTGTCTCAGTGCGGTGGGTTTGGGGGTTGGTGTTGTGTTCCCACTTCCTGTTTAGGTGGTTGCAGTGTTATTTCTTGGAAGGCGGTTGAAGAACGTGGGATGTCCGTTCGAACGGCTGAAGAGGGCGTGGATTGTGAAAAGCGCAGGTAGTTTTGGTGTGTGTGGTATTGATTCAAAGTTACCTAGGGAGGGGGACGAAGAGATCCTGGACGGGACACTGTCTGGAATGGTGCGCGATGATCTACTGTGCAATGCATCGATGCTCTTTGAGTCTTGTCAAGGAGTTTGATGAAGAGGACGGAGATGGACTTGGGCATGTTTTCGTTCAACTTCTTGGCCGGGGGGTAGCGTATGTACCTATTTTGGGGGTCGAAGGAGATTCGGGTACGTTGCCGGGACGGAGCGGAGGTAAGGACCCGGGAATCTTGGACGACCAGTCCTTCAGAAGGAAAGCCCGCCGGCACAGGAGGGCCCCCGTTCACGTTTAGGAAGTAGGTGGTGCTGGTACGAATAAGGCTTTTTGCGGGCGGCGGTGGTGGAAGGGGGAGAGATACGAGATTTTGGAGGGCTGCGATGTATCAGATGCGCCACTAAGCTGTGTGCACCAAGTGTATGCCGATGGGAAAACTCGTTCGTTGTGGTGGCTTTGCCCCCATGGCCCTCCCAATGCTCCCGGCGTTCCTCCCTGTGAAGCGAAGGAGGGGAGGTTACAGCGTACGAGTGGAAAGGGTGGGCGGATTGTTTAATGGTGAGCCGCTGTCCTTCGCGTGCCCGCCCGACAAAGCCATCTCGCATGGACGGGACGTCCTCGTCGATGATGGACAGACGTAAGGAGGAGCCTGGGGGCTGGAAAGGTGACCAGACATCTATATGCACTTCCGGGTGCTTCTATGTGACTTGTCTGTATTATCCTCCGTTTTGACGAGCCGACCGCCCGACCGACCGCCCGACCGACCGCTTTCTTCGGCGCAGAATTGCTTTTCAGACTGGCCTGGCTGGGATCTCGGCGCTTGGGATAAAAGCCCCACATGTTCGATTGATCTCGGCCTTTGACAAGTGTTTGGTGTTTGGGGGCAAGTAAGGGTCGGGATGGAATGTTCGGCCGGGCGAGGTTGTTCGAGGGAGGCGAGACACGGGGAGGCATCTCATGTTGATCTAAAGATCGGGAGGTATAATTGATGTAGGTGGAATCAAGAGATATGACGCCAGGTTGCAGGTATAGTGGTTTGGCGGGCTGTTCGACGGGATCGACTAGGTGCTGTGTATTCGTAACGGTGCATGCCAAATGCTCACGAGTAAGGCGGGTGAGGTTGAGTGTGGTGGGCAAGCTGATCCAGGGACTTTTGAAACGCCCACGTCAAGCGTTTATGGATGGGACTGAATCGTGTGCATAAAAGTGTATAGATCATGTCGTGACTGGTATCTGCGAGTGTAGCATGCAACAGCGTCGGTAATCTGGAGATCTAGAAGTCTCTAACTACCTTAGGTACCTTGTGTTGGCTCGTTCAGATGGCTTGCTCAACAGCCAGGCGTCCGTCCAGCTAGTCGAGTTGTCGTTTGCTGAGCTACTTACCCAATCAAGGTGACGACACGGCTGAAACTGCCTACCTCTTGCATAGAAAGACGGTTTCAACCAGGGGGAAGGCTGAGTCGGATATCAAATTGCCACAGTCAACCAACAAGCTCTCGCTCTGCTGTCTAGCAGACGCGTCTCGTGGGTTGTTCCGTCGACATCTGTCACCTGCCTGGCTTCTCTATGGGGTCCTCCTCCCCAGCGGTACAGATCCATGTCCAAAATCCTCTTTCTGGCCCCCACCCAGCAGCCTCAACGCCATGCCCCTCCAGCCCTTGAAGCCTAATGTTAGGGCTACGATGCTCGCCCCGTTCGCGACCCCGAGGTTCCACACTGCAATCATGAGCCACATTGCCGCCTCGTGCTGCCAGCACCAGGAAGATGCCCGAATGGCTTAGTGGTAAAGCGTCTCACTAGTACTGGCTATCCCAGTCCAAGGACCGGGAGAGTGAAGACGAAATGAGAAGATCGCTAGTTCGATTCTGGCTTTGGGCAGCGTGCAATTATTTTGACGTTTTGTAGCCGTGGCTTTGGTGGTTTTGTTTAGAACTGTTGTTTCCAGATAATGGACGGGTGACATGTATCATTTTGCCCGTTTTGGTCCGAGTGCTCTAGATATCGGACCCGGTAGCCCAGTTGCTGGCTTTTAGTTGTTATGGTTGCGATATTGAAAAGCCTTACCACTTGCAAGCGGCCTAGCAGATCAGATAGGAACAGTGGTGGCTTGGTTATAGAGGACGAAAAGACAACGTCCCAGGCGATTGAGTGCTGCTTCGGTAACTGGCAGTACCGTGGGCTTCAGATGAGACCGGAGGTGAGGTAAGAGCCGACTATTGAGATTGCTTAAAGCTTAAAGCTTCAACTTGAAAGTGGAAAATACACAGCTTAGGGCATGCCGTCATCTTTGTTTAGATGGAAAGATGTCGTGACAGGATCATGCTTCGGATTTACAATTTGACAAAATGCTAGTTAGTGACTGATCAAGTAGTGTCCCCAGAATGGATGTCGTTTATTCGGGGCTCAGTATGAATTCTGTTCTGGAAGATATCGTTTGGGAAGGACCGTATGTCTCGAAGTTCGCGCCTGCCTTAGGTACCTAGGCAGGCACGTAGGTAGGTAGAGTCAACTTGTTGCTCCCGCGCCTGCCCTTCCCTTGCTGCCTGCAAATCTCTCTGCCCTGTCCAGTCACTAGGTACTCGCATTCACAACCTTTCCATACTCGCGAATCTCAGGCTGTTCTGCAGGCTTGTGCAAGGGTTGTCAGAAGATATTCCCACCTCTATACTTCTATCAGGAGAAGGAGCATTACCACACCACCATCATAGAAGTTCGGAGTACCCCTGTGATACGTGGGAGGGAGATCAGCGCAAGATACTACGTTCTGCAGGTGATGTGCGCCAAATTTGACGCATTTCTGTCTAATGAGTTCGTCTCCGTTAGTACTAACAAATTGCTTTTCTAGAAATATGCTTCTTTGGCAGCCGCTAAGAGCTTGATCAACCCCGAACATCAAGGACGTCGATGAAATACAAGGTCTTCTTCCCATTCACCAAGAAAAAATCATCCACGCCATGGAGTCTCGCAACCAGAATGCCTATGCGGCCCAGTCTGGCGGTATAGAAGTTGCCTTCGGCACAGGCGATGGATCTCACTCATTCACGTGGAATCCTCCTGCTTCCATGAACCCCCCAGATAATGACCGCCAGTCATTGTCAAATGATCGCAAACGCCGTCGAGTACAGGTCAATATTGTCAAGCAGGGCGTCGCTTTGCTACGGCTTGGCTCGGACATGGTCTATGACTTCAGCTCGACCCATGCTGAGGCTAATAAAAGACTTGCCGATGTCACCGCTGAGAGAGATCATCTTCGAAGGAGCCTTGATATCGCCAAAGACGGCCTTCAGGATACACTAGGCAGATACCGAGCGAACGTGGAAATGCTTGATGGTATCCGAGGGGAGTTTGACCATTACAAAAAGCACTACAGCCACAGCAACGAATTTTTGCACCGTCTGCAAACAAAACTCGACAAGAGCCATCAGAAATGCCAAAACCTCCTCGAAGATCGCAATCGGCTCACGAAAACCGTCAACAGCATGCGCAAAGAGAAACCGAAGTACGAAAATGAGCAGAAGATTCTTCGCGAGAAGCTTGCCGAGGCCGTGACTGCCCAGGAAAAGATCCAGCGTGAGATGGGTGAAACCAGATGCCAATTTTCAAAGGATCTCGAGCACTTCCAGGAGAAAGTCCGCCATGCAAACCTGCAAATAACCGAGGCCGAGGAGGAAGTCAAAGCGGTCAAGGCCGAAATGAACAATCTTCGAGACCTGGCCCAGGCGGAGAAGATGAATCTCATGCAGGAGCGCGAGGAGCTACAAAAGGAACTGGATAGCGCCGCGAAGGATGAGAAGAGATATCAACATGAGATCACCCAGCTCGAGAAAGATGTCGAAAGCATCAGAAAAGAGCACAAAGCCAGTCAAGCGTCGCATGACAGCTTCCAAAAGGACATCTTCAACGCACGTCAGGCAAGCGTAGAGGCAAGAGCAGAGCTCAGCGAGGTGAAGAAATTACTCGACGACAACCACGACAAGTACGCCAAGGTGGTCGTCGAGATGCGGTTGTTGGAGGAAAAGCATGCGGCCCAGGTAACTCTCCTTGGAAGCGAGCGCTGCGAACACCTCCGCGAGAAGCGGGAGATCGTCGAGAAGCAGAAAAAGGGCGAGGCAGAGATCAAGAGGCTTCAAGACGAAAACTACAGGCTCTCGTCAAAGTTCTGCAGTGGCGCGTTGGAAGAAGAACTGCGAAAGGCGCTCGAGGAAGAACTCATCAACTGAGCTGAGCAAGAGCCAGGGGCAGTTACCTATCTCGGGGAGATGTATAAGTATCGCTCGAAAAGAGATCAAGAAACCAAGAGAGAGAAAAAGTCGTATGGAAAGCTAGGAAGTGTCTTGGGAGATACGGCTGAAAGACGCAAATGATTCGAAAGACTGCGGAGCGTCTGGTGAACCAATTGCAAGGTTCCTCACAAATAGCATTCGATAGCCGATCGCTAGTATGTTGGCCAGAATGTGGGGATATAAAGTTGTATTTTTGATTTCTAGCGCGGTCTGTTGTCACCCTCTACTGTCGCGAGACCTAGACCGAGTGCAGTGGAGTCGTATTATCACTTCCAGCAAGACCGGGAACCTGCTTCCCACCGGTAAGCTGAGCAAATGGAGTGGAAAGCCTTTAGATTATTCCTTTTGCCAATGGCCTGGCCGAGCACAGGCCCGAGATATCGAGCGAGCGGCGGGTGTGATGATGACGATAATGGTGGGAGCTGGCATGTGACTGCCGGTATCTACCGCAAGCACGCCAGACAAAGCATTTTCAGCGTCCCAAAAAGGTCGGCGGCATATCAACTAAGAAGGATCCTCCAGATTTCGACCGCTGAAGCCAGCCCCTGGCAGGGATCCCGAGCGAGCCTCCCCCCCCATCCAGCGAAAATTCTACCCCCTTTCCTGGATCAGGTATCTCGGGGACACACGTGAGTTGCGGACGGGTTGCCGAGGTCCACCACCATCCGGCCCAACCCACATGCGACCAACGCCAGCGCGTGGTCTAGATCAAGGCAGGCCGTCGATCAAGACCGATGACAAAGAGGCGGGAGAGCTCGGCCACGGTTGCGCGCACGTGGCGTTGACGACGCCGGCCAGGCCATTAAGAGTCTCGCGGCGCGCGGCGGGATGACCCGAAAGTACGAGACAGCTTCCCGCGCCCTCGGACTGTGGTGGCGGTCCGTAAACGGACGACCAAGGGCCAGCGCGGGGTTTCCGGAGCCTGTGTCGGTACACAGTCGGCAGCGACATGTTGGCATGTGTCTCACAGGGGATTTTGTGCCGATTGGCGTGCGCTGGCAGGTCAACAGGTCATCGAGTGCAGCGCCCTTCATTATAAACATAATATAGCTTATTGGACGCCTGAAGTTGACCTACCCGGTACCGTAGCCGAGGTTGATCGTTATTCGATTCTCACGCGTCCAGCGGTCCGGCCGTGGCCCTCGATAGCAGCATTGTACAGGTGTTATTGGCAAAAATCGACAACTCATCCGGGGGCAGCCGTGTGTGCGTGTGTGTATGTGTATCCCCTTTGGGATGAGCGTGTGTCCAGTTCTACCCAGTCTATCATTTCCAGCCAACCATTAAAGCCGATCGATCTATCGTTTCGCTTCAGACACAATAAACAAACAAGTAGCGAAGAGAGTACATAGGCACAAAAGAAACAGACAAGTGAGTTATCCCAGCGCCGGGATGCCGAATAAATGCATCCTTAACGCCAAGAACGGTTTGAGCTTATTCTCGTGAAATGTCGCGGCCAAAGACCTTGGACTTGAGCCAGTCGTTGACGACAAGCAGGCGGTTGCGAGCTGCAAAGTGTTAGATGTTGAACACAACTTCCTGGCCAAAAAATATAAAACTTACTGCTAAAGCACATGGAAAGGTAGGCGCTGCGCCAGAAGAGGTAGGTCATGCTGCCACCGCTGGCAATGTTGCCATTCCACCAGCTGA
This sequence comes from Colletotrichum zoysiae, assembly GCA_030867305.1. Classification (NCBI taxonomy): domain Eukaryota; kingdom Fungi; phylum Ascomycota; class Sordariomycetes; order Glomerellales; family Glomerellaceae; genus Colletotrichum; species Colletotrichum zoysiae. The sequence goes on along the minus strand of MU842816.1, from coordinate 369,046 downwards.
CGTCAGCGACGGCCTTCTCACTACCAATGTAGGCCATGCTGCCTTGGTGAGAGTAGTGGAAAGGCTTGATGTCCTTGATGCGACGGAGCTGGCGCTCGTGGGCCTCAATCTCCTTGGCAACCTCGGCGGCGTTGCCGGGCTTCAGGTTGAGGTCCTTGCTGAGCTCCCGGACGCGAGCCTCAACAGTCTCGGTTCTGGCCATGTTGTTGAACAGTCTAGCGAGGAAGCTGCCCTCCTGAGCAGCAACCTGGGCAGTAGGGGCGTATCCAGCGACGGCACAGTCGCCAATGGCCCAGATGTCACGGGTTCCCTGGACAACGAGATACTCGTTGACGGCCAGGCCGCGGCGAGAGTCCTTTTGGGCGGGGATTTTGGAGATGAGGTCGCGGACAATGGGGCGAACGGCATTGCCAGTGGCCCAGACGAGAAGACCGTAGGGAATGGTGAGGGTCTGCTTCTTTCCATCGGGGCCAGTAGCTTCAGCTTGAACGTGGGTGTCGGTGACGTTCTTGACCATGGTCTTGGTCAAGATGTCGATCTTCTCCTCCTTGAAGGTCTTCTCGGTGTACTCGATGAGCTGCTTGGAGAAGGAAGGGAGAACGTTGGGGAGAGCCTCGATCAGGGTGACCTTGAAGCGGTCGGCGATCTCGGGAACAAGGCGCTTAATGTCCTCCTCGAAAAAGTCCTGGAGCTCACCAGCGAACTCGACACCGGTAGGGCCACCGCCGACGACAACCATGTGCATGAGACGGCTGACGTCCTCGGCGGACTGGTCCTTGAAGGCGGCGGTCTCGACGCAGTCCATGATCTTCTTGCGAATAGCCTGGGCGTCGCCAATCTCCTTCAGGAAGCAGGAGTTCTCGCGCACACCCGGGATGCCAAAGGTGGCGTTCTCAGCTCCGACACCGACAACCAGCATGTCGTAGGCGACCTCGGTCTCGGACGTGGTGCCCTTAATTTCCGACGTATCCAGAATCTTGACGACCTTCCTATCGGGATCGATGGAGCTGGCCTCGGCCTCGTAGAACTTGACGGGGGCCTTCTTGTGACGGAGGATGGCGCGGATGGGCTCCATGATGGAGCGATGCTCGATGGTGCCGGTCGTGCACGAAGGGAGAAGGGGGGTGAAGAGGAAGTAGTTTCTGGGCGAGATGACGACAACGTTGTAGTTCTCGGTGTCGAGCTTCTTCAACAGAGAGACGGATCCCCAGCCAGTGCCTGTGGTTAGGTTAGCATGGGTGCACGAGCTTCTGGTCGCGGGTGGCGCGACGTACCGAGAATGACCAGCGTCTTCTTGCTGGGGTCGAGCTCAACCTGCTCCTCGGGGTGTCTGTCCTCGTAGACGACGTATCCGACGTAGGCGACGAGACCCAGGGCGGAGAGATAGGTCAAACGCCAGGTCCATCTGAAGGTCTTGCGAAGCTTGCCGGGCTTCTTGGGGGCGACATCGGCGTATTCTCTGCGGAACTGGCGCGCAGCGGTGGTAACTTGGGGAAGGGCGGCGACTCTCGGCCTCGCGGCGACGGTTCTGAGGGACTGTCTGGAGGTGGTGGTGAGGGTTCTACGACCGGCGTTGGCAGCACGCGGAGCTTTGGGGAGGAGCTGAGCTGTGCGAAGAGAGCTCATGGCTCTGGATGAGGAAGCCATTGCTTCAATTGGTGATGGAGAGGGAGGTCAGTCCCCGGTGACCAACAACGTTGGAATAGTTGACGAGGAAGAGGCAATGCGACAATTGCGGCAAGAGAGGATGATGGAAAGAAGGATCGGACGAGGGAGGGAATTTCGGAGTCGATAAGGATGCGGCGGGCAGCCTGGTTTGGGGGGTGACCGATTGTGTGACGCAGCAAGAAATGAGAGATTTGCAGCTGACGGCTGGACCCTCCCAACCTGGCGGTAATTTTTTTTATTTTGTTTTTCTAAACTAGGTAGGTATCCGTACGTGCAGAAAATTTCAGGTGCCACGGGGGGTGAGGTCAGAGATGGCGCGCTCGGTGGCAGGTACCGTAGTACGCGGTATCGGTATCTGGGAAGCTTTGACGGCCAAGGCGACCCATGATTGGACAGTATCAAAAAGTAAATGTAATCCAGTGACCGACCAGAACGACTTTACCTACCTAGGTACTATAGTAATGTATGTGCCCAACACCTAATTACATACCTTACCTACCTAGGTAGGAGGTTGTATCTGTATGTATACATTCTGCCCTGCCGCAGCAGGTGGTGCGGTCTTGGCTGCGCCGAGGAACCTTCCCCTCGGGCCCTCGTGCGATTTTCCGCGCATCCGCGCCGCCCCCAATGGAGCGCTTGTCATTCATTGCCCTTTCGGCGCCGTGGAGCGCTCTCCTTACACCACTCACACCAGGTAACAAGTATACCAATGGACAGGCTGCCAGGCAGCTAGTCAGTCAGTAAGTAGTCATTATGGGCTCTGCGTGGGTCCATCGCGGTGTTTTCTCGCGTTTTTGACAAAAAGAGAAAGGAAAAGAAGCCACCAGCCCCGGCCCCGGCCGGCCGAATCCCGGCGTTTCTAGACATTGATTTTTTTTCTTCTTCTTCGCTTTCTACGGGCCTCCGATTCAGTACACTTGGTACGCTTGATTGATACCGCGATAACAACCTCAAGCCAGTGTGACTCAGAAATGATCATCCCCATCCGCGCTCTTTCCCTCGCGCATTCTGGCAGGTGTCAAGCATAGTCGGCCTCACTGACGCTATCCTACGACACTGGTGACCCGGTACGACTCACCTCGTGCCTCACGCCGTCTCCTAGGTAGTAGGTATCATGCCTCGAGTCTTGCATACCTATCCGTACCTACCTTACATAGACTGGTACATGAGTAGCAGCATCCTCCCGCGAAACATCACTTGAGCACATGCTTTGTCGCAACCGGCATTCGATCCTCTCTTCCTTTCCCCCGAGAATGCAAGCTCGTGAACTCTCATTCTCTCGCAACTTTCCCTTGCTACACCGTAACCTACCTACCTATCTCCCAACCTAACTACCTAGGTAGATATCTGGGAGGTTTGCCATGCCGCCCAGCAAAGTGCCCACCGAAAGTAGCCCCTCTCAGTGCCGGTTTCCCGAGGTAGCCCAGTTACTCCTCAGCGCCGATGGGATAGCTACTACGCATGACGCCACCGGCAGACATGTGGTCATTCTGCCCGAGATTGCCCCCAATACATACCCGACAACTTCCCGATGCCCCGAGGATGCACTCCATCCGGCCGACGCCACGCCCCCCGGTCAGTTCCGTTCCAAGTCCTTCCTTCCGTTCCCCTTCGATTCCTGCCCCAGCTTTCGCGCCTCGGCAGGACGCCACTACTGCCGTCTCCGGAGTCTCACTCGGTGCCTGTGCTGGCCGGCATATCCGCCCGCGAGTTGAGCGTCCTGTGGGGAAGCCACGCTCCCCCCCTCAAGGAACCATTTCATCTGTTACCAGCTCGTAGTCTGTCCAAAACAATTCATGCAGATGAACCTACAAATCGGCCCAACTCTCCCCCACCCCTTTCAGTCTTGACACCATGACAGCTGCCGTTCTCCATCTCGTCGCACCAGAAACATGTGGGAGCCGGCTTGCTTACGTGGTCGCCTCGGCTGACTACTAGCGACGCCTCTTTGGTTGCAGCCACCTCAGTTCGGCCTCCCTCTGCGCACCCTCCATCTTCCCTTTCCGTCTTTGACTTGTCTGGTCATCCGGGCTCGAGATACTTGGCAATTCATGACGGCAACATTGCAATGGTGGGTTTGTCAGGACCATCATGACACGAACTCACAATGGCTGACAGCCAGTACCATCACCGCCTCCACGGCCATCGTCTGGAGATGGGACTGGTCCTCCGGCCACATGCTCCAAAGTTACGACCCGAGCAAACGGTCTTGGGCATTTAATTCGTCAGTGGTATTTGCAAATTGGGAAAAGTTTCCATGGCCAAGACATCTTCATATCCTTATCCCGAACCCGAACCAGAGGTCCCAGAAGCAAGCGGGATTGTGCTAGTTAGTGTGTGTCGGCACTTTTTTTTGCACCAGAAACGAAACGGCGTCTTGCACACATTCCACCATTCCACCATCGCCATTCCCGATGCCGGGCCCCCGAGCGACTGAAACGCTGCAAGACTAGGTACCTCACCAGCCTGGTAGGTGGAGAGAGTCAATGTGATGATGGTGGACACTTTGAAGCCGCTGGCAACGTGAAACAGGGTCGTGTCTGACTTGAGAGCTCACACAGGAGGAAGTGGGCCAAGCCCCCCCCTCCCCCCGAAATAAGAAGGCCTTTCGAGTTCAACAAGGCTCCAGCAGACGGAGGCTAGGCGTTGACAACCGCCCTGTGATATCCGGCACCTGTTACGATTTTCGGTTTTTGTTTTGCTGCAAGTGATGCGATGGCGCTAAACCGCCAGACTGTCATGCAATACTCGTCAGGTCCATCACCAACCCCGCGGAACCCGCGCTGCGTCGCTGCGTCACCCAGGAACCCCCATTATCCAATAACAGCCTAAACAGCGCATGAGAGGGCTGTAGTGTGGGCGGCGAATAGATTAAATGCCGGCAGATGAGACTGTTAGTCAGCTTTCAAGACCTCCTGTTCTAAACCAACCACCGGTAAATGGGCTACCTCGCTCTTCAGACTGATGGCCACGGCCTCCGTGGAGCCTCGAAGTGGCGATTCGAAACAACCGATATGTTGGGCAAACCTCCAAAAAGCCAAGAAAGCGTTTGGTAGGCCTGGCCACGGGTTCCTTTAACTTCGCCTATCTGGCTCAAATTGGACGCGTAAGTGCGGCCCCTCGGGCGCACCCTTGCAGCGTACCCAGTGACGTGCGCCTTGGTAGAAGATCGTAAGGAACTTGGCGGCCGTCGTTATGGTAAGCCAAGAAGCGGAAGATTTGTCAAGCGATGCTGATCCCGGCACATCAGCCTTGGGTGGTTGGCCTTTTTGGGATCATTTTTTCTTCTTCTTTTCTTTTCTCCCCTTACCCTGAGTAGTCCGCGCCGAACCATGATCGGCTCAGTTGCAATCCATAATCCTCAACTTCGAATCCATTGGGAGGCCGCATTGGAAGAGTAAAGTTTACCCCGGCGATCCCGCGGTAAATCAAAGCACGGTTACTGTTTGTCTCCAAAGTCTCGTACCTACCCGACCTGCCTAGGCTTTCCCAAAAAAAAAAAAAAGGAAGTGCTGTCCATAGAGTGGACTTGTGACGCTATTTTGTTGGCGAATGTTCAGCGTAGCGTTCGGTCAGAACAGACAAGCAAGGGGAGCGGCTCAACGGGTCTTGGGACTTTCCTCAAGCTTCACCCGCCCGAGGGGCTCGCGTGCTCGTACGGAACTCTGGTTTCCAACACATCCGGTCGTGATGGCCAGCCAAAAACCTCCGCGTTCTCGCGCTCAAGCTTTCTGCGGTCCTCTAAAGAAGGGGGCACGAGCTTGGGGTGAGGGGGGAAGAATACCAATCAAGAGGCTCAGGGGAGAGTTGCTCAGATCACCTGTGCAGGTTTTCCGGATGCCAAGATGGGAGCTTAAATTCCACGCCTTGGTGTGGTCACTCCCTCGAGGCGTGTTCCAGGAAGCTTCAGAGAAAGGATGAGACGAGGAGCACTCGGGGCGGCGAGGGGTCCTGGAGGCGACGCGGTTAGTACGGCACACAATGGTCGGTCGAAGGTTATGTGACAGAGGTCGGGTTTGAGATGGGGGGGCCGTGCGGGAGATTTGCAGCGCCAGCAAGGCTTATGAGCTTGCATGGTAGAGCAGAGTGTAGAGGGAGGCAGGCAGGCGGGCGGGCGAGGGAGAGCAGCAGGAGAGTTGCGAGTTGCATCATGTCCAGATTGGGTTGTGGACCAGCCCGTCTGGCTCCCGATCAGGGTCAACACCATAAGGCACAAGATGAGGCGAGGCAGAGCTGGCTTTGAGTGACGAGACAAGGAATGCGGAGCAATGGCTGGCTGGCTGGCTGAAGGCGTGGTTTCTTTACTTCAGCAAGACGGTTCTGCTTCTTCTTTTGCTAATATACTTTGTTTGATTGCCCTCCCTCCCTTTTCATTCCTTGGCAAGGCTTTCTTTCATTGGCATGGCAAATATCCGTACCTAGGGACACTACCTAGGTACCTACGTAGGTACATAGGTACCTACGGTAGGCGGCTGGGCGTTTGGCGCCCAGCCATATGCGTTTCCGTGGCCCAGATCTGGCAAACTAGCTAGATGACGGAATTGAACAGGCGGGATCCAACCCGGTCAGGGCTCCTTCACAGTTGCGCCTACCAATAAATGGACCAAACCAGGATGAAGACGGAAAGAGCCTCAACCGTGATCCTTGGCGAGGCGGTGCGGTGCGGTGCGGTGCGAGGCGCACGCGACTTTCGCGACTTTCGCGAGCAGTTCCGGCCACTGCGCCGCCATGAGGCCTTCTCTGTTCCTTCCTTTCTTGTTCTTCCTCTTCCTCTTCTTTCCGGCCAGCCACTTACGGTCCAGATAGGCCACTCAGACTGCAATGGTGATTGTGATGGCGAGGGCGATGCTGGGCTTCCTGCTGGTTCGGCTCAAAGCCAGTCCGGCGAATGACGACCTGCTGAGATTAGCTCTCGGGAGGGAGGGCGAAGTGTAAGATGGTGTAGAGAGGCAAACGGATGGATGGATGGGTGGATGGTGATGTACTACGTATGTTGTCTGTTCCGATGCTGCCTCGAGTGACGGAGGTAGGTAGGTAGGGGGCTTGTCGAAAACCAAACCAAACCAAACCAAACCCACACCAGACATGTCAGAAGACGGGCGTGGCTTTTCGGTTCGGGTACTCCGCGCACCTAGAGCATGTTATTGATTGGTTGACAGGCGCAGGCCATCGGGACTTTGGGCGTGTGACGTTCGACACCAGTACGTGCGGCGTCCGCTGAACCCGCCCGCCCGCCAGCCACCAACGGCCTGCTGCTAAGTATGTATACTGAGTATCGAAAGCCCATTTTGCTTGCCAAAATACCTGAACAGGGCGGCTGCTATGCCAGCTACCTACACTACCTACCTACACAGTACCGTAGGTAGGTAGGTAAGGGGAGGAGGTGAGAGGTGAGGGAGGAAAGAGAGGTGAGTGGCTACGCTACACCACATACGGCATCTACTGCCTCGTTCGCAACAGGCCCTCCCCTGTCCTGAAACCCGCTCTTTCATACGCTGAGACGCATGGTCCCCTGCAAGTCTCGTCGCAGAAGGGTTCAACGTCGTGTACACCAAAACGGCCCCAGAAAAATCTCGTCGGAATGACGGGCGATTCCATCGGCCGCGTATTTTCGCACTAACACGACCTCGGCCGCCGTTGTGTCCTAGGTGGGTGGTTAGCTACCTAGTTAGGTAGGTAGGTAGTCAACATCTGAAGGCCCTCAAAACATTGTTGCTGCGCGACGAGTCTCGCCTGGCGAACTTGCTTGCCATGGAGTGCCCGTCGTCGACGACTCGACTCGAGTTACTCGACTCGACCTCACTCCCCCTGGCTTCCATCTTGACCACGGCCATGCTGCTTGCTGCATGCGCCAGGGGAAAGGTGTCCGTCCTTGGTGGCCCCTTGATGCCCTTCCGCACGTCTACTCAAAATTACAGCGTAGCGTACGGCCTGCTCGCTCGCTTTTCGTTCGCCAACGGCCGATTCCTCTCCCCCACCCACCGTTGTAATAGTGAAGCGACCCCCACCTCACACCACAGCCAGTCTCGTCTTTCGTTCCCCTTCTGGGCTGCGCCCGTCCGTGTCTCGGTCTCTCTTGCCCCCAAATCTCCTACTGCCGAAGCTTCGCCGGCCGACCAGGGAAACCATTGACCCGACCCTGTTATGAGTGGGTACGTACAAGCTTGAATCTTGGAGCCACCTTGTCGTCCGCTCTCTGCGCCTACGGTACCTAGCCTATTGACTTGACTTGAATCGATGGAGGACCCCCCCATTCCAGACACCTTGCCAATGGTGCCTAGGGTCCTTGTCGCTCTAGACGCCAGGGGAAAGTATGCCTACCTACCGTTCCTACATACCTGCCTCGGTAGTCGGTAGCAGGCAAGATAGGGAGCGAAACCCTAACGCAGGGACACGGGAAAGAGAGAGAGAGAGAGATGGGAGTGCCTATTGGCCCAACTTTACTTTCATCTCGCTTTGGGAAGAGGCGATGATGTGTATATTCTGCTCAGCCGTCGTGCTTGCCAAGATGCCGTGCCATGCACTTACTTGTAAACCCCGACACGACACGACACGATACAACACTCAGCTCAGGCTGCAACTGCGCCTGTGCAAACCGTATTCGGCCTGCAGACCAGGCCAAGCCAGTCCAAGCGGACGCCTGAGCCTGACGTTCGGATACCCAACAAAGGGACGACACGCACCAGGTTGTACGATGACCAATCCACTTTTATCGCGGGTCACGCATCTCATGGCTAGCCTCCTTGGTCTGGTACAGCAGAGCAGCAGCAGCAGCAGCAGCGGCAGCGGCAGCATGACAGAAAGGACGCAGAATGCCCAGGATGGGATGCGGGTCGATTCACGGACCACCCACTAGGGGCGCCGTACCCATCGGCTTTCGCGTGCCAGTTCCTGCACCAGTCCTAGTCAGTGCTGGTGCCCGCATGGGGTGCCTGGATCTATCCCTGAAGCATCTCGGGGGTCACCATCTGTCATGCAGCATGGGTCTCCCCGCGAATGGGCAATGGATGATCGACCCAATCTGATACATACTGTCGCCTCTCGCTCTACTGCTTCTCTCCTTCCCTCCCTTCTCCCTCTTCTCCCTCCGCTCGCCAACTCTCGCCTATTGCTTGGTCTTCACCACTTTTTTTCCATTCTTCCATTCCAAGGCCGGCCTTTTTCCTATTCAATTCTAACTAACCACTAGACTCTTTTGGCTGGCACCGACGTCTATTTCGCTGTTACCCTCGATATTTGTATTCCTACCTCGTACACTCACACACGGACACACGCAACACTCTCTCTCACAAACACACACTTCTTCTCTCTCTCTCTCTCTCTCTCTCTCCCCATCCATCTCGCGTCGTCTGGCAACCGATTCGTCGCCTCTCTTGAACCGATCCAAGCCCGTCCATTCACCCATTTTCGCCAACCCGATCACCGTCTACCCAAAACTCGCTTTCGAACATCGTCAAGCTAAGGGCCATGGTTTGGACTGATTGACAAAGACTACATCTTGGCGACTATCATCGGTCCGTTACAGGATAGGATAGGATAGGATGATCGAGAAAAAGGGCATGGCTCCCCACGCAGTACAACCGGGCCAGAGGTCCGTCAAGAGACGTGCTCGCCCCGCCAACATTGCCGTGCCGCCTACGCTGCGGGAACGAGACGCCGAGTCTGACGACGAGTATGCTACCCAAGTACGGAACGCCGCAGGAGGCGTGTGGAAGAAAAAAAGGACTGCCAACTCGGGCACCAGGTCATCAGATGACAGGCTAGAGCGTCGTTCGGGTAGCGACAGCGACAACCGGGGACAGAGAAATCGATACAGCGAACCTTCGAGCCCTGATACCCCCAGGGCAAGGCCTTCCTATAACCTCCCGGCCATGGGAAGAATTCCTGTGGCATCGCTTCGACCAGCCCTTCCCGCATTTTCGAACCTACCTACGACATCGTTCCCGGCATTGGAACCTGCTATTACTTCTCAACCCCCCACCTTAGATGCTCCCATGTTCTTCCAGCCTGTCCTACCGCAGCCGCAACAGACGACTCGTGTCATGGCACCCTACCGTCCCCTCCAGCCCGAGGATCCTCAACCGGCACCAGTGCTCGCTCCGGGTGAGCCCGACCCACCTATACCACCGGCGACCATGACAGTCACGTCTCCCCCTCGAACAATCACCGTCATCTCCACAATGAAGCCTGCTTCCTCGGTAAGTTGCCCGGAAATACCCAGCCTGACGGCATAACTAACCTTCTTAGGCTTCACCGAAGACTCCGAGCTTCTCATCATCATCGTCAACATGGTCTACCCCTCCGCCAATGATGACTCCGTCATCGACGTGGTCTATGCCGACAGCTTCGTCGACAGGGCCAGCAGCTTTACCACCTCTGCCATCTGTTGATCCTTCGGCGCCGAGAAAGGGCATCGATGGTCACACACACTCAACACCCACAGTAACGGCTACCTTGGCTTCGGCTGCATTGCCTGCCGAAACCATTTCTGCTCTCCCCGGGCCGGCGAGCGCCGTCAGTGACCGGAGTAGGGACGATGGAAGGCCAGCGCGAATGAACCCAGAGACGGAGCACGCCCTTATTGCTGTGGGCTCAATAGGTCAGCCTTAACGAGCAAAAAGCGCCATCTCATCAGCTGACTTTGTAATAGGATCTTTCATCTTCGCCTCGTTTCTGGTGTGGATCGTCTGGAGGACAATGAAGAAGGCTTCGATGAGGAGAAGGGAAAGGGAGCTCGGCTACTCGAGCGATCGCCCTGGTATTGGCTCCAAGATCCCATTCTTCAAGGGATCCATGGGCGGATGGCAGAACTTGGACGGGCCCCGAGGCGACCCGACCCAGTACGAAAAGGGACCGAGAGGCACGTTGCGGCTGGACACCGGTTTTTACGGCCCCAACGGGAAGCCAACCAGCTATGGCCCTGGCGGCGCATACATTCCCAATTACACCATGTCGCCAGTCGACAGCCGTGGCAGCCCTATTCACGGCAGTCCGACGGGCGCATTGCCGGTGCGAATGAACGGTGGTACATACAACGGCCAGCAGGGCGTTTTCAACAGTCAAACAGGCACCTACACGAGCCAAGTTGGGACTTTTAGCAGCCAGACTGGCACCTATGTCAGCCATGCACCCAGCGGCTCAATCACTCAGATCATCGGGCAATACGGAAACGGAACGGACCCTAACATGACATTGCGGTCAGGCGTGGGAGCTGGTGCATACTTCAACCAGTCAGAGTTGGCACGCCAACCATCAGACGCCTACGACCCAGCCAGGCGACAAGTCAACAGGGCCAGCGAGCTCTCGTCCATTTCATCTGGCTTCGGCGACGGTGACATCATTGTACCGGGCATGCCTGGAATGGTGCTGCAACCCCCTCCGCCTGTTTCACAGCCACTGAGAGCTAGCCGAATGGGTAACGATCGGATGTCGTGGGCCAACAGGAGCAACCGCGAGACGGTCTACACGGAGGCCAGCGAGGACCTGCCGCCCAGATTTAGGACAGTCGACAGCTGGGTCAACCAACAAACCGGTCGCGTCAAGAGGGCGCAAGCACGGCCCCAGACTGATGAGGACATCCCGCCTGTGCCTGGTCTTCCGGCAGGGACAGGCCAGAACGGGATGCCGCCTGAACCCCAATTCACTATGATGATGCCGGACGGGGAAGTACCTCGCCGGCCTGATAACGCGTCGTAACAGCTGGACGCAACCCGGCGGACGCCGCGGCTTTTCTTTGTTTTCATACCCAAGCATGGCGCTGAGTCGGCAGGAGTCAAAAAGCGGGGACAGAAGGAGAAGGGATGTAATACCGTCATAACATAACACACATACAAAGGAGTAGCCAAGAGGCGATCAAACTAGGAGCTTTTTGACCACTGTACACATATATAACTCCCTGTATCTGCCGCTTCTTCAAGCCTGGCGCTTGGGAGCTATCTTGCGGCGTCAGACTTCACACATGGCACGTGGTTGTTTCGGCCTGCTTTTTTGTATAGGTGGCTTTTTCCGCCTTGAGAAGGCGAGGTATAAAAGGGCAAAGGGGAAGGTTATGAAGGAAGTGGTAGTAGTAATTCAAAAGTAGTAGGAATGCAGCACTACTTGACAATACTCTTATTGGCTATCATTCCTAGACATACTCATTGCTTGAGAACAAAAACGTCTTTTAAAAATAGAATGAAATAAACATGATAAAAAGGGCGAGGCGACTAAGCGGGATCGACAGACACCCGCCCCCATGTTTGCTAATCTGTAAAGTAATCTCAAGGGCGCAGTCGAGCATCCTAGGCACATTGACGAGCCAAGGAACGGCGGGCATGGCAGTAACGAACGCCATTGAAAGTTTTCCCCCTTTCTTTTTCGCTCTTGTTTTTCGCCATTTTTTCGCCATGGCACTGCTGTGTGTGCCAGGGGCTATCTTCAATACCTCCCGTACCGCCTCTCGGGAGTATTCATCGCAATCTGCTAGTTCTCCCGACAGTCCCAACCCAGCCACAGGATGAATTGTTGATGATCGGAGGCGGAGGGCCGCGACTGCTTCCCGATCCCTGCCGGTTTCCACCGTCTTCAGCCACCTATATGTGCGTAATCACATTAGGGGGGGAAATGCCAATCGGTACCGCCGCGAGGAATTGTGTTCAAGTTTTCTTTTCCCCCTACGAGAGGTTTAGTTATTTGCAGTGACTACAGGCTGGGTAGTTGGCGTATAGCTGGCGCCGTTGCCATGTTCTGTGGGACGCCAAGGCAGACTTACACACTACCTGGCTCCGGGTCGCAGCGGACAGGAAGGCGGCTGACGCAGCGCCCCGGTCTCCGATGCGCGTCAGAAGCATATTGGGGAGACGCGGGCAACAAGGAAAATAAAACAAAGGCCCTGAATGACCGCTCGTGAGTTCTAAGACGCTGATCTCTCAATTTCTTTTTTCTTCTTTTTTTTCCCCCTTCATTTTTTACCATTTCCCCTTTTCTGATTTTAGTTGACAGGTAACCCCCTCGGTTTTGGAAAAGACAAACGTTCCAAACGTTCATGGAGACCCCTCGGACGCTCTTTTGCAGAGGGGACGACTCTGTAGTTGCACAGCCACACGCGTTCTACCCGTCCCGGCAAGCGGACGAATCAGCGAGGCCGCGAGGGGGAGACAAGCGACCGGCTGTTCTGTGGCGGAGCGTGGACGTGGGGGGGCCTAACCTGGGCGGCAGGCGGGGCACAGCGTTGACGTACATACCTTCCCACTTGACTTGGTGTACGAATACGTCTGCAGGTGCATATACCGTGCACGCTACAGCAGGTGGGGGAGCCAGGTTTGAAGTCATTCCTGCAAGTTCGCTGCTGCGTCGGTCCTTCTCTCTACTTCCCTTATTTCCTTGCTGCGTACCTGCCTCCTACCTTCCGCCCTTTGTCGACGGTCGGGCCTTCTTTGTCTGGTGTGAATACTTGAATTTCCATTCTTGTTCATCTACTTTGGTGTCTATACCTCATTTAATGAAAATCGCCTTCGCTTTTCTTCGGCTGGCTCCTTTCTTCCTCAAGGCTCGACAGAACTTTGGTCTCGAGAAGCCTTCCCGCTGTGTGGAGACGATTCCCCGTCGATCCCTCGGGTAGGTGTATATTTGGCAGTACGTACGTACGTCGGCAGCGAGTGACCTGCGCCGTTTCCCTGTCTTTCAGTAGCCAAGCCTGACGGGCGACGGATGGCTCAAGGACTCAGCCCACTTGACCTCGCACACCACCCTTCGAGAAGGGCCCAGCCGCCTGCTTGCGCACGGTCTAGCGTCCTTATAAACTACCTGCCTCTGTCTGTCTCGAAACACCCCAACAACATAAAACAAAAGGACGCTCGAATCGTCGTCTTCCTCGCCCTTCAACCGCAGCAGCGTGCACTCATTTCTCGAGTCGTCGGCTTAGTTCCAGGCGACCGCCCAAGATGCTCGACGAAAACCTCCCAACCTTCCACTTCCGACCCTCCTCGGACAATCCCCAAAATACCATTCTCTACTTCACCCACCAGGGCTCCGACCCGACGCCCAACTACCTCCTCAAGCGCGCCGACCTCGCCAACCCGATCGCCCGCAACAAATACGCTGCCGCTCTCACCGACATTACTTCCCAGCAAATCATCTACGCCGAGGTCCTCGTTGAGCCGGAATGGACTCAGCCAACCCTCTCCGCCGCAGAGGTTCGTGCCCAGACCGGCACGCCTGCCCCGCCACAACCCATTCTGCCCGACCAGGTCACCTTGCAGCTCTACAACCCGGACTCGCAGGTCGTCATCAAGACCAAGGCCGGCAGCTGGGGCAAGACAGATAGCTGGGAATTTGAGATGCCCGAGCAGAGTTTCCGCGCCCCGAGCGCCAGCCTGATCGACCGGTCCGCCGACGACCCGCCTGTCAGCGACACCGTCCCCAAGGTCGTCTTCCGTTGGAAGCGCGACGGTAGGCTGAGCAAGGACATGACGTGCTACATGGTCGGGAAGAGCGTCGCTGGGAAAAAGAGTAAGGAGCCTGACATTACGGTCGCCATGTACAAGGACCGCAAGCATGAGACCGCTGTCACCATCTACGAGCCTAATCTGCAGCGTGTCGATGTGGAAGACCGCAAGGGCTTGGATATCATTCTACTGCTCGGTGCCGAGGTCCTCCGTGACCTGTTCTTGAACCCCAGACAAAACGTCTTCAACCTCACATCGACTCTCCCACCGACGGTCTGTCGTCGGAAGAACTCCAAGCCTCTCCCTGCCTCCACGGGTCCCAGCGGACCTGTACCCCCCGTGGCCGCCATGTCCGGCGCCATCGGCGACAAGCCCGCCTCACCACCGGCACAGGCAATGAACAACGGCCCGCCTAGACCCAACCCCCGCGCACAGTGGGAGATTGACAACGAGACGAAACGCTTGCAGGCCATGGTGGCACAGGAGGAGCGACAAGCCCGCGAGCGTGAGCGTCGCGACGCCGAGGAGGCGAAGCGCATCCAGAAGATGCTTGAGAAGGAGGAAAAGGAACGTCGACGGAAGGCGGCCGAGGTTGAGGCGGAAACGGAGCGTCTCCGCAGGTTATACGGCGTGCAGCCCAACGCGCCTGCGCCTAATCTGCCTCCCCGGCACCAGCCGCCGCCCGGGACTGCCCCGGGATCGTGGCACGTTGCACCGGCACAGCCTCCAAGGCCTCTGAGTGCGGGACCCTACCAAAACGGGCAACCCGGCACCAGCGCATATCGTCCGCCACAGCAGGTGCAATTTATGCCGCAGCCAAAGCCTCCACATCAACAGCAGCAGCAGAGCGGTGGCGGCCGAGGTAAGCTTCCAAACCTGATGTCGGGGCTGCTCCAGGGCCCCTATGCGAACTCGGCTGCTAGCGTCAGTAACTTCTTCCATCGGGACCGGACCGAGGAGGAGAAGAGTAAGGTCGCCAAGAAGCGCAGTGTGCATTTCTAGGGATGGGGTCATTGCTGCCTTCTTCTTCTCCTTCTTATTCTTCTTCTTTTCTCTTTCTTGTTAATTGTTCCTGCAACATTGCATCTTATAGCATACCTGGCGTTTAGACCGGACCCGAGGTCACCGTTACGCTGCCATGGATGTGGTCGATCCCGGCGGACCTCAAGCGTGTTTTATCTGGGTGGGATATACCATTTCCTGAATCTGGCCTCATAGAGTTACGAATCTCATGAATTTTCTCAACTGCCCGATTCTTCCGAGAAATCCATTGAGTGCTTCGATTAAATGTTTCTTTCCCCTGATAGCATGAGGGTCCTGTGGCGCACCTCCAGGCTCTCGACGACGTCACTGACTATTTGGTATAGCGCATCGGAGACTAGAGGGATGACAAGGGACAGGCTGGGAGTGAATCCGATTCGGGCAATAGTCGAAATGCACGCTAGCCGGGGGTGTGGGGGAGGAGGAGGCCCGGAATTCAGTTCATATTCCACGAGAGCTCTGGGCTGCACTGTGGTGCCAGACAGGGTCCACAACGGCGGATCCACGCCTGCTCGAACTCCAACCCAGATTCCGCCGATTGTTATTTCAGCTGTCTCCTCTCATTGTGCCTTTTCTGACCAGCTGTTGGCTTAGTGGGAGGCCCCGAGGGGTCGAGACTAATAACCGGCTGGCTGCTATCCACAGGCTTGTTCTTCCGTGCCGCCCGCCAAACATATCCCGCCGGTTACGCTAGGTGAAGGTGACGAAAGGTTGGAGAAACATGAGCGGCTGCTTCTGCCCAAGGAGGGAAGACCCCTCAACATAAAGGACCGCCGCCTCGGGTTCGACGCGGACGCCACCGGCCCGCCCGCGTCCCTGATGACGACGACCGCCATCGTCCAGAAATGGAACCGCCCGAGGTCCAACGCATTCAAGGTGCTATCTCTCGTGCTTCTGTTGTCCACTTGTATCGAGCGCCAACGACGCCGTCTACGGTGCAAGCCCCTCTCGATCTCGTGCCACGGAAAACTGTGCATGGCGGCTTACACTAGACCAGGCTTTGATCCCCTATGTACGTCATGGGGGCACCCCAAGACCTCCTTGTGAAATTCCTCATTCACCGTTCCGCAGCTTGAGAAATCTTGGAACCTTGACCTACGTCGTCGTCTCACTCGTCTTCCTCTTCCCGTCCGTAGCCGAGTGGGAGCCCTGGCGCGGGCCAGGGGCGTGCAGATCTTGCAGCCCATCATCCTTGCGTCCGTGGGAGTCATGCTGGGGTTGTGGCTCTACTTGCCTAAGATCGGACACAACGAGGAGTAAGACAAAGATGGAGAAAAGGAAACATGCCAAACTTGCGCTTGCAATTCAACGTACGCGGCCAGTCGTGGTAAGGGGACATCGAAGGATGATTTGAACACGGTTTCGGCAAGGCATCTGCCACAGTCTCCTCCCATCCTATGGTCGGATATCCAATCATCCAGCAGGCTCTGCCACTTTCTGGCGTATTCAGTACGCCAACTAAGCAGCGCATACACCTTTGTGTGGAGTTTCACTCAGCATCAGCTGGATATGCAAATTGACTTGCGCTTCGGATTCCTTAAGCGTTAGTCGTTCTCTCAAATAACTAGCTTCAAATCAACACTCATTCAGTGATATACTCCGTGAGAAGCAATTGCCTACGTTGTAATCCTAAGAACAACTCTTGTACAAGAACAGTTTCTCAGGGGCCAAGCCAAGGGATAAAGGACAATGTAGTAACTACAGACTCATGATTCATAACCTTGGCTTAACGAAGACAAGAGAGCAGAACTTGAACCACAAGGGAAAGGGAGGAAAACAAGGGTGCAGGGTCTTTGCAAGAACGACGGTAGAGAGTGGGTACCTAATCCCTCCCATTTATTTCACCTCCTTATTCACATGAATTGACCATCCCTTTTGATGGAAATGGCCCGGTTTTTGATTTCGGGCAGTATTGCACAACCTACCTACCTACCTAGCTTCATCTAGTACTCAGGATGAGCGCTTGTGTAATTGACAGCTGCAGGTCAGGAATGGAAGGCAAAGGTTTGGCCGAAAGAAGCTATGGATGGTCTGGTCTGTGCATGCATGCAATCACAACGTCATCCTCGGAGAAACAATCATCCGCACCCTCAACGCTCGGACCAATCCCAGTTACGCTAGCTGCCAAAAATTCTCATGATGGGTCCCTCAACTGGCATGTCTGGCCCAGCTGTTGCTGAACATCCCCTAGCCCATTTTCAAGCTCAACTCCATCCCAACGACTCCTCCGTCTTCGACGACCAAGGTTATTTCCTCCACAACGACTTCGTCTGTGAGCTCCATCGTCGACTTTCCATCTTTGGTTGGAAAAAGTCGTTCCGCTTCGGCCTCCGTCAGCAAGCGATCCTCGAACGGCTACAGGAGCTCGGGTTATTCCTCGCCCTTCCCGTAGGCTTCAACCTTCGCCTTCATACGCCCCCGGGCTACATCCGTTACCGTCTTATCGAAATCTTCGCGCAAGCGAGGTGTGCAGCCGAACAAAAACTCAGAAACGAGCGCCGCTCGCTAATTCCAGTCATAATGGTTCAACTCACCGAGGTCGAGGACGAGCATTTCCAGACCGGTCAGAACGGCCCCATTGAGGATGATGCCGACTTCACCGACACCGGTTAGTTGAACCCGTGAGCTTACGAGGCTTGGGCGCGAAACTCCGATTTCCTTCGTGTCGCGAAGCTTAAGTAACTCGCATACGTCACACGACCAGCTGGCTAACAACCCACAGACTCCGAGATCTCTGCCGACAGCGACTATGACCCTCGTGACGAGTCCTTCACTGAGCGCCTCTATGCCCTGAAGGACATTGTGCCCCCGACCACCCGCGGCTGGATCAGCAACAAGGTCGACTTGGGCGTCAGCGCCGTCCAGAACACGTGGTACTACGGCTCCCGCACCGTCTGGGTCGTCTGCGCCACTGCCCTCATGATCGGCGTCCCCCTGGCCACCTGCTGGGCTGAGGACCAGCAGATCGAGGGCATGGAGCGCGAATACCGCATGCGCGAGATGGGCGGCGACGCGCTTCTCGCCGCCGGTGAGAGCAAGGAGGGCAGCACTGCCGACCAGATCGGCATCGCCCTCGACCGCGCCGAGGCCAAGCCAGCTCTGTAAACTATTCAACTATCAAAAGCAACAACAAAAACAAACTACCACAATGCAAAGCGAAGCAAGGAAGGACGAAGCTTGGTTTTTCGAATCTTCCCCGGAGCCGCGCACCAATGGCCTGACGACATTCCTGTACACCCCTTTACTCGGAACCGAGCAGACTTTTGCGTCGCTTTATTTTTTTTTTTTGCGCTTCGGAACTGTATATCAAGACAACTCTCTCACGCTCTACAACACACCCACGGCAATCGGAACTTTGCATGCATTGCTCTCATGGATGGTCGGCAGGATGGGGTTTCCCTGCCATATTGCATGTACTATAGGAATTCATGAGGCTGCGATAGGAATTGCCGGTTGCAATCATGATAAAATTCTAATACCCATCCCGTTTCCCAGTGGCACTCGCCGTGACTGTGCGCTGTTCGTCTGCTCGTTGTGTTATTCACTACTGATATCACCAAGGCATACGAGGGCACCGAAACCCAGCAGCACAACGCCAGGCAATCCCTCTGCTGTGCTGTTTCCGGTTTAGCGGGGGTCTCTGCGAGTGCCCCGGCTATAGCAGAGCAGATTTGGGAGTTGAAGACACGGCGGACGAGAGTTTTCGACATCTCCAATGAGCCAGAGACGGCCTGTATGCATCCAGAACCAGCAGCGCAGTGTGTTGGGCCATGTTGGGCCAGGGACGAGATGCCGGCCTCCCCCATCTCATGTGGACCGGATTGCTTCCTGTGGTCTTGCCCGCCAGCATTGCCGCCGTTCAAGTGAGCGTGGTGTTTGTCGGCGCCGAGGTAGGTTAACATGGACCAATATCCGTCTGGGGGCTGCTTTACCCGCAAAGTACTCGCCAGGTGGCTTATCAAGAAATGCGAAGAGAAAAGGAGGAGCTCTGCGGCGTGTGACGATGCAGTCCACATTAGGGACGAGGCATGGCTGGACCTCATACACCGGCGGGAGGGCTGGTAAAGTGTGTCTCGACTGTGTTCTCCGCGACGATCATTATGCAAGCAAGAGCTTTCGCTTGGTGGCCTTTACATATCGCTTACTCGGTGATCACAAGTCCGCGCCCTGGCCACACATAAGAGAAACTCATATTTTGCGATCCTGCAAGCTACACCGGAGTCAATGAGCGTCCAAGCGCGAAGCTTGATAAGCGTGTCCCGATCGGTCTATATGGTCGGAAGCATGGGGGCACGACCTAGATATACCGACGCCCGACGTAGCAGCTACGTCCAAAGTTCGTCTCCGCCTCGATCCATCATGAGGATGTTTTATTGCGGAACAAACACAAAGCAAATTTTAATTTTTTTGCAAAAGAAGTGATGCCGCAATTGTCTCTGTTGATGATCTGGCTGATGTCGTTACAGGCGGAAGCCAGGCAGACGCGTTTGGACATAAAGCTGAGACATAACCACGGGTTACTGACGCGAGAGCTTCAAGCCTTTCCGAAGGCGCCCTGCAGAGACATCAATTCCGTTATTTCCCCTGCGGCTCGGGTAACGCCGATGCACGACTGAGGAATGCCATCCAGTCGGAGATCGCGCGTTTGCTGGGCCCGAATCCAAGGAACTCGGACGGGTAGCAGCTGGCGTCGATCGGTGTATACAGTTAAGACATCCACGCCTGGTTTCCGGGTCCGCCTTGTAGAAGGACATTTTCGAGCCTGCAAGTTGTCGTCCTGCCGGACCAGACGATGCGAGCAACCATGCACCGCAACGGGGCAGGTGGAGGAAAAGGCCAGGCCCTTCGTTCAACCATGCTGGACAGCCACACATTTGACTTGTCGTCTGTATTTCTTCTACATAGACTCGCACCTCATGATGGAAATATCGTGGTGCCCAGGGGCGGCGGTAACAATCCCCGATGCTGCAGGTAATTGAAATTTCGATAGGGGTTGCTCGATGGCGACAGCCAGAACCCGGCTCTGTTTGAGCAAGCCAGCGGCGGCTTCCGCCTCATGTCCGACATGTTAGAATTGAAGCGAGTCCCTGAATGGCTCATAGTTACATGTGCGTGATATGGAAGGCCGGGCCAGGCCAACCTGCGAGCTCCTGGACAACTTTCACCAAAACCTAAAGGTCATCGGGGTTTTTTTTTCTTTTCTTCTTCCCCCCCGAAAATTTTCTCGAACAACGCAGTTCTTTGAGTTGCTCATGGGGTTTCAAACTTCAGACTCGGGGTAGGGGAGGGGGAGGGCGGCCTGTCTCACTTCACGGACCGGTTGTTCCTCCCGCCCGGGAACCATCCAGCTCCGGGATCGGGCCCCAACCGCCCCACCCGCCTCGGGACCAGGGTCTGGGCGGGGCCACCGTATCGTTTCCCGACTTTCCCGGTGGACATCAGCCTTCCCTCCCCCGCAAAGAAACAGGTACCGCGCTGACGGCTTGCAATCGTTTCCTCCCACTTCACAGCCCAGAAACCAAGTGACGCTTCGAAAGGTTTTATTCACGCTACATCGCACATACTGGTCGTTCGTTTCGCCCCCCTGTCCGAGAAAGCGCCATTTGCTTGACCCCCCAAAGGTTGTCTCTGCACCGGCCACCTGGACGGCCCGCGTTACACTTGTCGCCTGAGAATCCAGCCTGCTCATCCCAAAGCCTGAAAACTTCGTCGGCCTGGTTCGAGTCTGCATTTCACAAGCCAAAAATAAGAAGTTTTTATTTATTTATAAAAAACAAAACAAAACAAGCAACCCACTCTGGACGAAGTTGTGAGGGTCTCTCGAAAGTCCCACCGATAGGGCTCTACACGATGGGCTCACACCCCGTAGCAGATATGGACTTCAAAGCCCTTCCGAAAATCGAGGTACGGCATCTCTTGCGGAGAAACACTATCAAAACGTCGACTTTTGATACCGAAACCTACCTAACACCCGCTTAGCTCCATGCTCACCTGACGGGCAGCATAAGCCGTCGCGCCCTCCACGACATCTGGGCCCGCAAGAAGCAGGCAGGCGAGACGGACCTCGAGGATCCTCTCGTCGAGATGCCGGATGGCAAATACGATTACAACCTCACCACGTAACGTCCCCTTATTTTTCTTCATACTTTCTTCCCGCCTTCCTCTTGTGCATCTAACCATTCCGACCTCCCCCCTCTGACCGCAACCATCACAGATTCTTTCCCCTTTTCTCCTCTTACATCTACAATCTCATAACTGACCCAGAGACCCTCTACGCCGCAACCCAATCCGTACTCCAGGACTTCTACGCCGACGGTGTGGCTTACCTCGAGCTCCGTACCACACCGCGCTCTCTCCCGTCGCCGACGCCGCAGCCGCCCTCCGTCTACGTCACTACGATTCTCTCGGCAATCGCCGCCTTCGAAGCTGCTCACCCCGACCCCCAGGCGATGCGCACACGCCTGATCCTCTCCATAGACCGCCGCCACACCCCCGCCCAGGCTCACGAGACCGTCCGCCTGGCCGCTCAGTTCCGCGGGCAAGGCGTCGTCGGCGTCGACCTCTGCGGCGACCCGGCCGCTCGCGTCCACGGCGTGCCCGGACAGGACGACGTCTCCATCTTCCGCGATGCCTTCGGGGAGGCCAGGAAGCTTGGGTTAGGTATCACGATCCACTTTGGCGAGGCCGAGTGTTCGGGCACCGCCGGCGAGCTCGCAGAAATCCTATCGTGGGAGCCGCAGCGGCTGGGGCACGTTATCCACCTCGGCGAGGACGTGAAGCGGCAGATCGTGGAGCGCAGGATCGGACTGGAGCTGTGCCTCAGCTGTAACGTGCATGCGGGCATGATCTCGGGCGGTTTCGAGGGGCACCATTTCGGAGAGTGGTGGGCCGTGGAAGGGAGCGTGATATCTCTCGGCGTACGTCTTCAAGCCCCTGCCCCTTGCTTCATTGCATCCCCTTCTCTCCGAACGAGTCATTCAGAAGGCCGTGCTAACTCGCAGGACTGCGAACAGACCGACGACGTGGGCGTCTTTGGCAGCCCCCTGTCCAACGAGTACAGACTGGTAGCTGAGCACTTCAGGCTGTCCCGCGACGATATCTGCAAGCTCACCCGGCAAGGGATCGAGTCAATCTTCGGCGGCGAGGACGAGAAGGATCGTCTTCGACGAGTGATGTGGAAAGCTTCATCGGCCGAGCGGATCTGAGCGCCGGGTCCGTGGACGGAGGAAGAACAACCGAGAGCGGATCGCGAGCAAGCCCATCCGTTATTTGCATCTTCCTCTCCATTTTGCCAGCCGGCCCAAGAGAAAATCCGAGTCCCCTCCGCCCTTCCTTCTCTGATGGGCCTGGCACACCGCCAGCAGAGCGTCGACAATACTGTCCACTGCCCCCTTCCCCCCACGGCGTCTTGCTGCACGGCTGGCTCGGCCGTCCAGACCAGGCCTAGGACTGCTGAAGAACCCGAGACCTAATTTTTTTTCGCTGCTGAACCCAAGAGGCCCATTTGTTCCTTGAGCCCGCGTTTCTAGGCCGTTAGTAACCCCCTCCGTCTCACCCGTCAATGCCTCCTGTCTCGTGGCCTGGGGATTCGGATTGGCTGCGCGGCCTGAGAGATGGTTCGTGCCGCCAAACCAAGTGTGGCGTTGGTCTGATGGATATCCCTGGTACGCCGACAGCCCCAGCGCGGTATAGGTATACGCTTTACGATGCAACTTGCATCGCGACTGGATGCTGTGCATCCAGGCACCAATCGGCGTTGTTCTCTCGCGACATCTGTCAACCGTGTCTCCCTGCTACCCAACCGCAGCTTGCACACCCGCTATGCAGATCCATGAAGTGGCTGCTTTAGATCAATTCCAAGTGTCAAGAACGAGTATCTATCCGTCAAGGCCGGAGTCCTTTTTTCTCCGTCTCCCTCCGACTGTCGTGCTACCTTCGTCCTAGGCATATGCTTCATGATAGTCAATATCAAACTTTCTAACCCCTAACCCCCAGTGCGTATTATGTCGGTACCCCAACACCTGTGCACTGAAAGTATGCCCGATTGGGAAGGACACTATTAATAACCGAACAAGCTTGGTCCTCCTTAAGGCCCGCTCTTTCCTGGCTTATATGTATGTTAGATTATGAGACAAGCCATGCCTGGTAGGGACAGCGTCCGAGATCTTGAAGGCCCCGAGGGCTGAAGCTCGTCACTTTGCTCGACCACGATGTACAGTTAGGGGTCGGGGGGCACAGGCAAACCACGCCGGCGACACGGCGCGACCAAAATCCAGGTGCTTGTCATTCGGCCGCTCGCCCGCTGAGTCTTTGGACTAGTGTGCTTCTCCAAACTCTGCTCAAGATCCTCTGGTGGGAGGCGAACGGGGGACGGTTCCAACCAATTAGTTACTAGCAGAAACAGGTTTTTGCCGGCGGCAAGGACGTGCTGGGTTGACAGGAGGGTTTTCACCTGGTAGTGTGCAACAGACGGTCACGGCGCCGGCCGATCCAGTCGTAGGGCTAGAATCCGGCAAAACGTATCGACTGCTGCAGTCTCAAGGCTTCATGTCGGTTGGGTATCGAAGCTTGTGGCACGCAAATTCCTGTCCTGGTCACGATAAGGCGGCGAAATGGGGTGACATTTTGCCAAGATGACGACATTGCCTGCCCTCTGAGCAGGCTGTTTTTTCAACGCAGAACTGCGGATTCTTCTTGTCGAAACGACTGATGGTCCTCGTCCTTCGCCTGCAGTTGAATAGACAGATGCCCGGGCCTCACCGGGGCTGGGTCGTCCAAGGGTGCCCGCTCGCAGCAAAGGCAATCCTGGCGTTGTACTATGAAACGGCCAAAACAGGAGGCATGTGATGAAGAGTAAGCATCCTCGAGAGGGGGACGACGTCTGGGTGAAATTGGAGGGTTATGAAAATGGGGGACTACGGTCAATGCAAGTGGCGAGTGGCCGTTGGAGCCACGGACAGCCGGATCTAGCCTGCGATCTGGAGTGAAGCAGGACACATGAAGCCTGTGCGATCCCCGCGGTGGAGGAGGAAGCATCAATGTCGATTAGCGTCCGGCAGAAGATGTCGGTCGAGGCGGGATGTTGTCGGTATCAAACACTGCAGCAGATCAACTAAATCGGCTGGCCATAAAGATAATTGGTTGCTTACCGGTCACTTTCTGGGCGTGTTTTCGGCCACACGCCTAGCCAATGTGTCGGCGTACGACACAGTGCCCGGCGGCGTGATCGGTTGCAGCTTTGCGTCGTCCAAGTTGTTAACAGGTGCATACGGTTAGTTAGCTGTATGTTGGCGCAGGAGTCGCGCCATACTTGTTTAGTATTGCTGATATATGATTGTCCTGGTCGTCTGTTTGCCTCTGCTACGACCCAACTCGCCCGTAGCAATTAATGCTCGTTTAAAAGTATAAGGTATAAGTATGTGAAGTTTCTCTTCGGTGTGCTGGCGTCTTCGTGCCAAGTACGTCAGAATTGCGCTTTGATGGGAAAGTGAGCCGTGGAAGGGACTGGCTTAAGTAGCGCAAACCTGAACGGTCCGGTGATACACAAGTACTACGCATACTGGCGTTCCACAACCTTACCCATGAATGAGACCAGGCTTGGTGTAACCATTGTCCACAGTAGAGGCGGCAGACGGAAAGCGACAGAAACGGGTTCCTTTATTGAACACAGCGGGCAGTTGGTGGTAGTGGGGCGAGCAAGATGGCCGACGCGTGCATGCAAAAGCAGAGGCGAGCCCATGCTGCATTAGTTAGGGATTGCTGAGATATGTGTGGTTGTATGAAGAATAGCGGAGAGGGGGATACCTCATCTGCGTCGCTGTGTTCCCCCTCGGGCAATGTGTTGATAGGTAGGTACTTTACTCTCGCGTTACTCGAACCCGCGCATCTAGGTACCGAAGACCATCCAGGCAAGGTGGTTCGACAGTACCAGCGAATTCGGCACAGGCAGAGAGGCACCTACGTGTGGCTCGGCTCGGCCTGGCTTGGCTTCGCGTTCCCGTTGGACTGTCACCTTGTTAGGCGCTGCTACTGTTGTTTGTTTGACACTAGGTAGGGCCGTCCAAACCATGATGCAATCCGTCTGGTTGTTACGGCAGGGACAAGGCGGGCCAGGCCAAGGCAGTCAGTCAGTCAGTGGGTTGCAGCATCTAAACCTTGTAGCCCCGGGTGGTTCCCCCAACACAGACAGGTAGGTATCGACATGAGTGAAAAGCCAAGTCGGTCGACGCAACCCGAATCCTGGGCCCCAAAATATGCAGTCGTGGAAGTTTAGGACTTGTGACGTGACGGCACCGGCTGGGCCTGGGCTTGGACTAGAAGAGCTTGGGCCGCCCGTGCCTCGCATTGTGTAAAAGAAGAAAAACCCCGTCAACCGGCATGCCGGGAGCACAGCTTCAACGCTGCGAATGGTATGGCATGCCGTGTCTAGGCCCGTAGGTGGCGGCGGCAGGAACACTCGTGTCCAATGCCCACGGTGCCCCTCTCCCCAGTCCCCTACTCTCATGGTTGGTCTGGATGAGCACTGCCGAGGGATAAGAAGACAGACGTGAGTAAGTTGGACGGCAAAGCTGATAAAACGCGGAAAGACAAGCGGGGGACAAATGACGAGGAGACAATCGGACGTCTTGTCTTTTCGGTCAGCGTATCGCGAGGCGGAGTCGTAGGATGGGGGTGGGTGTACACCGACCTGCGAGGAATGATGGATGTTGTCAGTTGTTGGGTGACGGAACAGTTCACTGGGTATGTTTGGGCCAAGGAAGCGGATGGTTGGCCGAAAAGTTTGCCAACCTCCATCTGGCTGCGCTAGCATCACCAAGTCGTCCGTTGCTCGTCGTGCTTGTCTTCTCAGCAAATGAGGGAGGGAGGAGAGGAGAGGAGACGGGAAAGCTAGGAAACAAGCGGTGCACAGGCCACGAAATAGCTGTTGCCAGAAGGAGGGAACCGACTTTACTGCATAGTGCGGGTGACGGTCAGTACCCAATGTATCTTAGGTATCTGCCCACAAGTATAAGTGACTCTGAATGTAGTCTGGTGGCATCTACAACCAACCGACCAATTTATTTTATATCTTTTATGCAGCGCAGAAGGAGACAGGCCCACGGTGCATGTAGTCTCTCTGTTTATCGACGTACCACTAAGGCAAGGTACGCACCGCAAGCGAAACGCAAACGCAGCAGTACATATGTACTATGCTAGGTAGGTAGGCAGTGTAGGTTGAATGTACCTTGGTACGTACCGCAGTAGGTCGATATATGGAATAGATAAAGAACAAAAAAATGAAATGAAATGACCGAACATTAAAAGATTCGAAAGAATTAAACGAACAAAATAAAATTCCCGGTCAAAACTCTACCTGTGCCGTACTTCCTTTTGACGGCTTCTTTCCTTCCGTTCCGGGACTGACCTTGAGCAATTGGGGTTTCCTGCGAGTCCGACGCTCGTAAACACCCGCTCGAATGGCATCTCCGCTGGCCGCAGCCTGCGCAGTAAAACATCGAGAGATTGCTGATTGGATTCGAGATCGTGAGGGAACCCACAGGGGATGGTGCTTGTCGTCAAGTTCCGATGCGCACCTACCTACCTGGGACAAAATCTCGCGCTTGCATTTCGCCAAAGGTTGGTTTAACGAGGAGAAGCCTCAGAAAAGGAGGGTGCGTGCCGGTGCTGCGGCAGGGCGGGCGGCTCCATTTCCCCACTCCTACCGTCATGTAAGGTATGTACAGGTATATGGGTACCATGTATTCCTCCGTACCTCGGCAGGTAGGTATGTACCTATGTATGTATGCACCATGTCTTTGCTTTCTCAGTTTGCGTGCTCCGAAGGCGGTACGTATCATCTTGATCGGGCCAATTACCGGGTTCTTCTGCCAATTCGTTGCCATGGCCTCTCACCAAGAGGATTCAGACGTTTTCCTCTGGTCATGTCACTCGTCTGAGGCGAGGCGATGCCTAGATGCCTGCCGCGAATGCTATGCTACAGACCGTGCACCAAGTGTACACTAGGTAGGTAGGTAAGGTAGGTAGTACACCGGTCCGTCCCAAGGTGGAGGTGGATGAGGTGGATGAGCCGTGTGTGATGGAGCAGAAAAGCCAATCTTTGTACAAAGATGCCTGTGCGCAACAATTGCCTGGCCGAGAAGGAGAGGGAGGGGGGAGGAAACGGCGAGTTGCGAGGCTCATGTCAGTTTGACCAAAATATGACCGAACGAACAGATGGGCGAGATAAGCGTTTTCTGTACATATGCCGGACTAGAGGCGACGCACGCTGTCAAAGGCGAACCCCGACCCTAGCTCAAGTCGGGATTTCCGTATGCATACAACCCTCCGACCGACCGACCGACCGACTGACTGCCTGGTTGGATTCCATTCCGTGTTTGCATTTGGGGATACATTTCCATATTCGTCCAGAGACCATATCGGCCTTTTGTAATGGGTTGCTGGTGGACTTGTCGTTGGGATTGCGATAGTCGTTTGCATCGTGTGGCATCGCATCGCATCGCGTCGCATTGGCGCCGGCAGACGGGGGAGCGGATGGATGGTGGCTGGCTGGCGGGTTCGCCTTGCAATACCTAGGGTAACTGGTCCATCCATAAGCGAGCAACTCTATCTCGGGATGAAAAGGTAAACGTGACCATGCTTTCGCTGTGCCTATTATAGCCGCCTCTCTCCGAAGGCACAAAAGGACGAGACGAGACGAGACAGACAGCTCGGTCTCGCTCCGTCGGCCGCGGAGTTTGGGTTGGTTTGCCGGTGGCAAGAATGAGACGCTGCATCGGAGTCGATGAAGAGATGGGTTAGTAGTGTAGGTACCTACCTAGTTTATAGTAGGTGGTGATGTGTTGGTGATGATGGCCCATCTCTTTCAACCAAAACCAAGGCGACGGAAACTTGCGGCCGTGAAGACAATGCCTAATTTATTGTATTACAGTACCAGGGGCCAACTAAATGTATTTGTTTATGAATACCTACAGCATCTACATGTATGTAGGCACAGGTTGAGTGGCACACGGCAGGTTCGTTTCTGCTTCTTTTATTTTCCTTTAGCCTTCCTCTTCTCGTTCTTTTGCCCGATCAATCAACACCGCATCCCAGTCTGCCCAGTGTCGGGAACACCCCCCCCCCCCCCCCCCCCCCCCTCTCCCTTTTCATTTGAGCACGACTTGTGGTGTACCTGACAGACCCTGGCAATTGCTCCCGGGGTATTTCTTCATCTCTCCCCCCCTACCCCTCCTTCCCCATCCATCTGCGAGCATGCCAGGTTCCAGAAACCCACCCATCCTTAGGCCGTCTCTCTTTCCATTCCGTACGACCTACCTAGTAGCACACTACTGCGTATTGTAGTATTGTACAGCACCTTAGTATCTACCCAAGGCAGGTACGTACCTAGTACACTATATGTGCACATCGGCTTATATACAGTTCGCTAGCGTATGCAGAAGTCGCGATACGGACATGCGTCACCGATGGGGCCAAGGCGCGGTGGGGGGAATGAAATGAAATGTACCGATACAAGCGAGTATGCTCCACCTCTCTCTGTACAGTTGTACATTGCCTCCTTCCCTCTTTCCTTCTTTATCCCTACCTACCTACTTACAGTGCCTACTACGTACAACATAATATGTACAGTCCTACACCACAACCGTAATCTCTCTTGCCTGAACCCGGTCCAGCCGACAGATGCACACACACACACACACACACACACACACACACACCACGCTTCGGCTCGGTATGGAATTGGCATCGGCAACTTGCAAGAGTCACTGGATCCGACCTCGACGAATCCACTCACTAAGGCAGGCTTCAGCTGGCCGACACGCACGCACGCACGCAGGAACCACCACTCGCTCGTTTCTTTCCTTCCTTCCTTCCTTCCTTCCTTCCTTCCTTCCTTCCTTCCTTCCCTCTTTCCCTCCTTCCCTCCTTCCTTCATACTACCTAGTTTCGTTTAGTGTCGTGCAGCTTAACTGTACGTACATACGTTTACTCCAGCTTAGGTAGTAGGTACGAATAGATAGGTAGGTACCTACTTGGCCACTCTATTCCGGTCTCCCGCAGTCAGTCAGTCAGTACCTACCTAGGCTGAGACTGGCTCGCGCACACGGCTCAGCTCCTGATCTGATCTGGACTCATTCATCTCTCTTCCCGTCCGTCTCCATCGATCATTGAAGCCGGCGATGTATCCATCCATACCTAGTGTAGGTACTACAGTAGATTCCATACCCACCAACCAACCAACCAGAGCCAATCCTCCGTACCTAGCTTAGCTCGAGGCACTTGATCCATGGCATGGTGGCACCAAAGCCACCTTGGGGTACATCTATTGCGTCCTCCCAATTTCAGTCCACGCACTCTGCCTCGTTATACTCTGTAATATCTACGATGTACTAACCTAGGTAGATACGGGTACCCTGCACAGTGCATTTCTCCCTCCTGCTGTTGTTGCTGGAATAGTTGCTATTGCTGTTCTTGCCAGCAGTATCATTTCGTCGGTGGGCCGAGTCCGGTTGACTTTTGAAGCAAGCAAGCAAGCTTCAAAGCAACTAGTCCTTATGACCATCACACTCCAGCTGGGCCCAGCCCAGCCAAGTCCAATCCACCCGACAGCTAAAGGTGGCTTTGTGTGCGGCCTCAGACTACATACGGCACGTAGGTAGGTATTTGACAGAAATAAGGAAACAAAAGGACGGAGGCGGCATTCTGTGTGCTCAGCTGGTTCAGGTTACTGTGCCTCGAGGTCTGCCTATGTACCTACGTACTACGAATACAGATACATACGTCCATCGCACGCACACATACACGCTCTCTCACTCACTCTCGCGCCGTCTCTCTCTCTTTCCTCATCCTCGCCCTCCTCCGTCTGTCCCGCCCCCTTTTGGGTTGCTGCCCCCCACCCGCTAGCATCCCGTACCGTGCCTTGACCCATGTCTGTCTCGTCTCGTCATCCTCGGAACAAAGGATTACACTAGAAGTCGGCTCTGCTAGCTGCAGTCGACGGTTCATGGTCCCATATGTCTTTGAGAATGGAGAGAGAGCTTGTGTCTCTTGGACACGGCCTTTCGTTCATCCGTCTCTTCCTCTCCCTCTTGCCCTGTCTGGTCCGCCGCCTCGTGACCGAGAGGCCGAGAGTGCTCATGCCTTGCTGCGTACATTACACTCCACACTGTTGCTCCATTCTTCCAATTGTTCGTCTGTCCTTATGCTGCACCACCTTGTTTGTTCCATATAGTTTCCATGCAGGTGTAGCAACTTCATCCGACCTCGACGCAAGGGCTCACCTTGGCTTACCTTGTCGGTATTTTACCAAGTAGCAGGCCCTGTTGCGCGCCTGTACCATCTTCTGCCTCGTACCTGCTTAAGGGTCGCCCCGATTCACTGTAGGTAGGTAGTCTAGTATGCACAAGGTTACAGGGCATCCACCAAAGACGGACGCCCATCACCCACTACACTAGGTACTTCGTACATATATGTAGGTAGTACCTGCTCCACCCCCCCCCCCCCCCCCGGCTACCTCAGGCCCCAAATCCCAGCTTGGTCCAGGTTCAGGCCCCAGCACGCCCCCAAACAGCAGCAAAGACGTAGAGACAAGACACAGAGCGTGTGTGTGTGTGGGTGAAAGAGAGAGGGAGTGAGAGAATACTCAGCAAAGGGTGGGAAAGAGAGCGTAGTGGAGACTCGAGACCGGCAAAACAAAAGAGAGTGAGGGAACACTACAAATACAGGTATGTACGCAGTAAGGTAGGTACAGTAGAGGGGAAAGAGAAAGGGACCCACCCACCTGGGCTCGACATGGCGACCGCCCCGGCCCTTGGTCAAGTTGGTCGGTCGGTCGCCCGCTGCATTTTCTAAGTGGTCCTAATCCTGCCTGTCCCGTCCTGGTCAGTTCCCCGTCTTCCTCTTGGGGGGGTATTTTTATTTGGTTATCCGTATTTATTCGTTTTTTTTTTTCCTTTTCTTTAGTTTCCTCTCCCAATCCACCAATCCAATCCAATCCCAACTGTCGACCATTGCCAGCCAATCCCTCATCCACCACCATCCTCCACCACCGCAACCACTACCACCACCATTCCCGGACGATTTCACCTTACCTTTACTTACCATCCGCCCATTCTCTTCTCTCTTTCTTTCTTTCCCTCTCTCCCTCTCCTATCTTCCTGCTGTTCTTGTTCCTGCTCCTCTTGCCCTGCCCTGTCCACCCGACTACTGGGGTTTTCTGCATAAGGACCTTCCCACTCAACAGGTACCTGCAATCACACCCTCGAACTGCACGATTGGCATGTACCTGCGCCGTCCTCTCTAATAATTCGACACCCCCCTCCCCCCCCGGCCGACCATCATTTCCCTTTAACCCTGCTGTTTTACTGGTCCGCGGAGAGTACCCCCCCTGGAGCTTGCATTCCCCTTCCAACTGGAACTGGACAACCACCACACGCACGCACACCTCTCTTTCCTCCCTCCGCCGGCTCCCGTTCAATTTCAATTCTGATCCTCAACCCTTATCCAACGACTGACGACCACCACCACCTCCTCCTCCTTCTCCCGACCCGACCTCCTCGCCCACCCCCATCCGCCATCACCATTCGTCGTCTCGACATCAGCAGCCACCCCTCTCTCTCCGCCATCCCATTGATCGAGGTCATTAGTCCACGACGATGAACTCCCAAGGCCCAAACGATGTGTCGCCCGAGGCGATGCAGGCGCGCATTCAACAGGCGCGACGCGAGGCTGAGACACTCAAGGACAGGATCAAGCGGAAGAAGGATGAGCTCGCCGACACTACTCGTGAGTCCTCCCATCCTCCCCCTCCCCCTCCATCACTTCGACATTGCCACCGTCTCAATTGCTCCCTCCGTGTCGCCATGCTGACCATCCATTGTCGTTTACAGTCCGCACCGTCGCTCAGCAGGCCCACGAGCCGATCCCCAAGAACCAGCTGATGAAGGCTAAGCGCACTCTCAAGGGACATCTGGCCAAGATCTACGCCATGCATTGGTCAACCGACAGAAGACATTTGGTCTCCGCCTCGCAAGATGGAAAACTCATCATTTGGGATGCCTATACGACGAACAAGGTCCACGCCATTCCCCTACGTTCCTCGTGGGTCATGACCTGCGCCTACGCACCCAGTGGCAACTACGTCGCTTGCGGTGGTCTTGACAACATTTGCTCCATTTACAACCTCAACCAGCAGAGGGAGGGCCCGACCCGTGTCGCGAGGGAGCTTTCTGGCCATGCCGGCTACCTATCCTGCTGTCGCTTCATCAACGACCGGAGTATCCTCACATCCTCGGGTGACATGACTTGTATGAAGTGGGACATTGAGACGGGCCAAAAGGTGACCGAATTCGCCGACCACCTGGGCGACGTAATGAGCATCAGCCTCAACCCGACCAACTCAAACACTTTTATTTCCGGTGCCTGCGACGCCTTCGCCAAGTTGTGGGACATTCGAGCCGGCAAGGCCGTCCAGACGTTTGCCGGCCACGAGTCCGACATCAATGCTATCCAGTTCTTCCCTGATGGCCACTCCTTCGTTACGGGCTCCGACGACGCAACCTGCCGCCTTTTCGATATTCGTGCTGATCGCGAATTGAACCTCTACGGCGTAAGTTGGCATTGCATTGACACCGCTGCTGCCCGTCGAACATGGCTAACCTGTTGCATCGCAGTCGGAATCGATCCTTTGCGGCATTACCTCAGTGGCCACCTCGGTCTCCGGCCGGTTACTGTTCGCCGGATATGACGACTTTGAATGCAAGGTATGCTTTCAATTCCTCTGAAGCTGTGGGCCGTGGCCTGATGATTAACCCCCTTTGCTAGGTTTGGGACGTGACGCGCGGGGAGAAGGTTGGCTCGCTCGTCGGACACGAGAACAGAGTCAGCTGCTTGGGCGTTAGCAACGATGGCATCAGCTTGTGCACAGGTTCATGGGACTCTCTCGTACGTTGTCCATCTTGATTAATCCCCTGCCGTGCCGTACTGACTCTACTTTTACAGTTGAAAATCTGGGCATACTAAACCAACAATCCAACAACGATGACGAGGTCCTGTCTGGATATACCGGCTCCAGTACACGCGAAACCATTTTAATCTTCTGTCGAGTGGTTATTTGGCCAACTTAATTTTCGAAACCCTGAGATGTTGCCCTTTTTCTAATCCGCGAGTACTGGCGCATTCAGGACGAAGTCACGACACACCTGCTCATACCAAAGCTCACTTTTCATCGTCTACCAATCCAGCTGGAGCCGCCCGTTTACCGGTACGGGGCGGCTATGGGAACTATACAGGGTCTCTTTTCTCTTATGTCAACCATCACCCTCATCGTCCACGATTCTTTTGCGCCATAGTTTTTTTCTGGGACTCGTTCCGGCGCCCGACGGTTAGATCGGGTGGTTTTTTACACATTGATGGTTTACCCAAATGTGGCCTTTCTCGAGTCATGCCTGCTTCACATCTCCCGCAACGTCTGCTACTGGACCCGGACACCGCCATGACCGCCAAGGAGGGAACGGAATCGAGCCATTTTGATACCCCACCGAAATCCAACCCTATACGCATAGACAAGCTACCACGATTCCGACACCGACATAACCTCATGTGAAGGGCCCAAGGAAGGAAGGGCTGCACTTTGCAGCAGGAGTTTGTTTTCTATACCATCGAAACGATTTCCCCCTCGTCGTTCGACAATTACATCGTCGCCATTTTTGTTCGTAAAAAAAAAAGTGCGTCGCATCGTTCGATTCCGCATCTCCTTATATTCTCAACCCAGCCGTCGGGGTGCTGGTTGTGGTAGACGAAAGCGCCGCATATTCCGCCCACGTTGTCCAAGGCGACGTGAAGCGGAAGTACAGTGAGGGCGAGCCCTGTTTTGCCTCATAGGGAGGAGGGAAAGACAGGCTACTGGAGAAGGCGGGAGTTGGTTTTTATTATTTTTTTGGCGGCGGATTGTCATTTTCATATCCAAGTGGAATGGAGTCGGTAATGCGCGGCAAATGATATGGGGATACCTTCGTTTCGTAGGAGGCTGGGAGGTATCGTGCTGCTCTCGGATGATCGAACGGTGGTGGGTGGGCTGCACTCAAAAGGGGAGAGACGACGACCAAGGCCGCTGTTGGAACGAAGGATATGCGTGGAATAGTTGATGGAGTTGATGAAGACGTTGTTTTTCCCCCGCCCATTTGCGTGGACGCCTGCCTCAAGCCTTCTTTCCCTCTTATACCTACTTGTTGCCTGTACTATAGTTCGCGCTCAATGCTCGTTCATCCTCTGTTCAAACCGCATCAGCCCTAGAGACCATGTGAGTTTGACACCATGCTTGGGCAGGCGGTCAGCCAGTCTGGACCCCCAGTGCATGGGGTAACATCTGCAATTAAGATACCGGTCGGTCGAACGTACTGAGCCCGGAAACAGGGAGACACGCGAGACGACAATAACCAACCTGCCTACCCACCTGTCCCAAGGGGAGCCGCCTCGCAGGTGATATCTCGGCGATGCTGGAATGGTGCGGCCGGTGGTACATACCGGGATACTGACAGACAGACGGAAGCTAGTGGAGGGCTGAGGGCGCAACTGCACGATGATGACGGCCTCGGAGCCCGCAGTCTCCTCCGCCAAACGACTCCAGCGCCGCGACTCTCGACATGCCGCCCATCCACCCATGGACGGGTGGCTTCTAACATGGGAACTTGTTGGGCCGTCCCAAGGGAATGTGGGTACGATTGCGATAAAGAAGGCCGGGTTCTCTACATAATCGCCGTCTGCTCTGGGTTCAAAGGGTTTTGCAGGAGACGAGGAAGGCAGGGCTCAGGGAATGGTATGGGGAAGCGGAAAGGAGGCACATCTGCGTCCCTTGTCTCTTGAATCTTGGAAGAAGGGGGGGGGGGGGGGGGGGGGGGGGGGGGGCGACGGGACCGGGAGACGTTATCCGGATGGAAGATCTGCGTCAATGGGCCCTTCAGCTCGAATCTCATCGACCGGTATCGCCGCTGCTGTCATGGCCAGATTCTCGTATGAGCCCTGGGCCAACGTAGGGCGGCGGTGAGGTAGGAAGAAACACTCTGGGCAGAGCATTCCGGGAGCGAGGGGACGAGAAAGTAAGGTGAAGGACGACAGTCGGGAGGGAAATTCTCCCGTCCGTGGATAGTGTGGCTGTTCCAGCCGTGAATATGGAGGGCGAACGGGCCATGGACTTTGGGACTGGGTTCATCTGTTCCGCGCCCTGGTTCCGCATGCCACGCGAGAAAATATGGAGAGAAGGACATGGAAGAAAAAGAAAAAAAGAAACAGACCGCGGTGGTGCCCCTCCTCCACCGTTTCGCAATCCTCTTTTCCGTCAGAGCCTCGGTCGCTGTAACCGCGATCGACACCTCCGGCCCTTTTGAAGAATCATGCGGAATAATGACTCCGGAGATACGGGCCGGTCCCCAGGGCTTGTTTGTATGTGATGGCGCGGTTGGTTGTGCGGGACTGTCAGATTGACATCGGCCCACGGACGGATGAACGGGCTGACGCGGTCAACGGTCTCACAGGTGGCGTCATCCTAACCACTCCTCGGGGGTCTTCAAGAACATGCGATGGGCTTTTCGGGGCAGGGGGGTCGCCCGGCCCGGAACAGACGGCGCTTGTCAAGGCGTTGTTGGGATCAGCCCGAAAGGGCCGCGGAGTGGGAAAGACGCCCGGGGTCGGAAGGGCCGGAACCAGCTGTTGCGGACTGGTCGGCCCAGCCTTAGCAGCGCGGGGCTACCGGGTGAGGAGTTTGGAGGGAGAGTTGGGCAGAGCTCCCTGCTATCCAGAGCTAGCATCACGATTTCGTCAGTGTGACGGGTCCTCAGTTTGGTTTCGTGAGGTGGATGCTGCATGATGGTCGTTGGGAGAAGACGCCTTCTATACATTAAGAGAAGTTTCCGGCGCGCTGGTGGAGTCTGGTCCACGGAGTATGTGTACAGGGGCCGAACAAGTTGATAAAAAATTGAAGAATTGTTTCCGGCGTCGTGTTTGCCCTACATCATTGGTATAGCAGGACCTCCGGATAACATATCACCTGGAGATATTGCGGCTGAACGGCGGCCAACTACTATTACCGGCACAATGCCGGCACCGTGCCGAAATGCAACACCTCAGCTTGCACCTAAAAACTTTGGTAGGTGAGACGGGGGACACGCGGAAGGCGTGAGGAGCCTCACCGCCGACGTCACATTTTGGACAAGTCGCTCACTTGGTTGAGTTATTGAGTCGTGGCTCGATGGCGATTCCCGAGCACGGCAGTGGAATCGACGAAGTTTGCTCATGTGCGGATTCCAATAAACAAGCAATTGCGCCAAGGATTCCCCCATGGCATGAGGAGTGTAGGTGACTTCCAGCGCCCCTTGCTCGCCAGTGCTAAGTTCGTTTCTCTGCCGTCATGCGAGTCTATCACGGTGAAACAAAACTATGAAACACAGAACCCGATGCTGTAGTACCCGTACACATGCATTGATCCGGTCGACACGTCCGACAACGTCGGAATGTTGACACTTGCGATCACCGACCGGCTCGATTGATGTTCGTGCTGGTTGTTTCCGTGGATATATTTAGCGCTGTGGGATTTAGACGCGTTTAGGAGTGTTCCGGGGAACGAATCGTGACTCGTGTGTGCCGGTGCGTGAGCCATTAGATTTTGGTTTTTATCG
Source organism: Colletotrichum zoysiae (assembly GCA_030867305.1). Classification (NCBI taxonomy): domain Eukaryota; kingdom Fungi; phylum Ascomycota; class Sordariomycetes; order Glomerellales; family Glomerellaceae; genus Colletotrichum; species Colletotrichum zoysiae. The sequence goes on along the minus strand of MU842816.1, from coordinate 332,244 downwards.
CGAGACGGAGGTGACGGGACTTGTGTGAAAAGGGCCTACCCCGAGCGGAGAGGATGGCCCATGCTTGACAGACATGTCGAGTCGCTCCTAGATGAGGACTGAACAGACAAGATGGAGTGGGCCGAATATGCGTGAAACATGGCCAGAGCCACGAGTGGTGCATGTACGTAGTAAGAGGATTATGGACAGTTCTCGTTTGCCCACATGAACGAGTCGGCGGATGCCGCTTCTAGGCAAGGCACAAAATCCATACTGGCACAGGTGTGTAAGGCAGACTGTCCTCAGACGACGTCGTCGTTGGAACCATGACGGGATGGTCTGGACCACGGCCGAAGCCGTCAACGCAAAAAGAAGATAAAAAATACCACGGTATAGATCCAGGACCATGACATAGGCAATCTGAAGTCGCCTCGTGGGCGTGGATACCCGAGACTGTGTGATGGACCAATGATACCCTTCCCCATGTCCCGGGTCCGTCCGCGTCGACAGAGAACCGACAAGTTGGCTGTCGCACGACGCGGTGACCAAGTGCGCCCCAGGATCCGACAAACGACGGCTTTCGGACGATTGATGGGGTGGGGGGTTGTTAACTATGGCGATAGAAGCACGCCATTGTTGGGGATGCCGGGATCTGATGGTGAAGCCACTGTCGTATGTTTTGATGATGTTCTGCGAACGGTGATGTCGGAAGGTCGATGATGCCAGCGTACCATGCCATGGTGTTTTGAGATATGGCATCAGGGTTGGAGGCATCTTGCCCCATTGCTGCAAGTGTCCATCCACCCCGGCTCAAATCGGCCGTGCATTGAGTTGCCACCTCCGGAAGATGATGCCGATACAGGTTTGCCACAAGTCTTGACAATCGGAAAGCACGGCGCCGGTGTTAGATCCTCAACCGGACGGACCAGCTTCGTCTATATTCTGTGGGAGTTTCCATTGGCGATATGCATAACACGGATGTCGGTAGTACAGGACAGTAGAGTTGGGCATACGGTTGATGTTCGGGTTCCAGGTCTTGTGTTGTCACTGTTGTGTGACAGCATCTAAGTTTAATTCCGAACTGTCTTCGTCTCGACTTGCAGCAGCAGCTCCCTGTATTGATTGGCTGCACAAAGGAGGGACGGTAAGGTCCGTAACAAAGCCGGCCGCGTACCAGCGGGAGGAGCCATCCATTGCAGTGGTTTGAGTCGACGTTGGGGGTCTGCAAGGCGAAAGCATGGCATCGCGTCTTCGGGTTGGATTGAGGGCATCCTAGTAAGGGACGTCGTTGCTGGACATTCCCAATCTGTCTCTATCCGTGATCACTCAAATTGTCCCTTTCGGGAATGCAGGGTGCACTGGCCTGGTAGGGCGACGAGTCGGCCTAGCCAGACTAGGGGGATAGGTCGAATGACCTGAAATAGGATGCCGAGAAAGGTAAGCATGAGCGTTGTGGAATACCTAGGTATTGCACTGGTCTGGGTACCCAGAGGAAGAGGAGACGACGCCATGGCAGGGTTTGTTTGACTTGGCAAGATTCTCTAGCCATCCACACATAGCTGACGATACATACATGCAGGGGAGAGAGAGAGAGAGAGAGAGAGAGAGAGGGAGCGGGTGTGTATGTGTGAAAGCGAGAGGGGGGAGAAGCAAGGTCGGGTTTCGTCATGTCATTGACATTTTGGCGGGCAGCCCGCCCGCAAAGCCGAGCTGGTCTTCCTTGTAGTGTAGGTAGGTAGGTATTCGCTCGCATTGATTAGGCCAAAGCGAGCAGCAACGAAACGAAGAGTGTCAGCATAAGGGGAAGCAGGAAACCCGGCGCAGATGGGTCCAACGGCCCCTGATCAGCGACAACCACACAAGAACTGCCTTGCGTGACAAGCGTCAAGATCCCAGTTGGGCCACGCGAGCAGAATAACCCGGGAGGGTGTGCAAATCATATCGTGGCAGTGCACCCGCCATGTGGGCATATCTCCGGCGGTACAGACCTACCTATCAGTGGTTGGCTTGGCTGAATGAGATGTTCTTTAGCATGTCATCTATCTGCATAAACTATGTAGTTTATCTGCATCTTTTCTTCACCTCGGAACCTGCTGCTGTCCTCGAAAAGAAACTTGTCCTGCGGAAGACGAGGTTTCGGAGTATGAGGAAGAAGCAGAAGTAGGACGATACATACATGCATACGTAGGGCAATTTATCCACATTCTACCTATCCACTGTGGTTGAAGGGGGACTAGGTATACGAACCTAAGCCAAAGTTGCAAGGAAACCACCGGCTATGACCGACCGTCCAACCGTCCGTCCCTTCCCTGTTCCGATACAATACCTACCTACCTACATAGTAGGGATGTACAGACATGGTGGACCCCCGGGTTTCCCTTTTGTTCCTTTTTCCCGTTCCCACTGTTCCACCCCTCGTGATTATCGTCAGCAGGTTTCCTCATGCGTGACGTGACAAGCAAAACACATCGTGGCAGGCCTGTATGTGTGTATGTATGTATGTATGTATGTATGTATGTATGTATGTATGTATGTATGTATGTATGTAGGTTGGTAGGTAGGTAGTGTGTTTTCATCTGCTCATCCACTGTCGGCCTAGGTAGTTTAGGTGAAATAGGTAGGTATTGTGCTCACTCGTTCGTGCCTTGATGTGTTGACCGTCCGTCCAATCCATTCCAAGTTGGTCTACGGTACTGTAGTGTAGTAGTGAGGTGGTTCAGGGCAGCAAGGCAAGACAAGCACAAACAACAACATCGTCAGGTCAGGTCGGATCGGGCTGGCATGGCATGGGCAAAAAGCGTCCGGTCTCTCCGTCGCGTCGCAGCAGCAGCCAATCCGATGCGCCCGCAACCAACCATCCGCCCCCCCAGAACCCTCGTCTTAAGTTGCCGGACTATATGCCTCGTTCCCGCAATCAGACTCAGATCTCACCCATCACCACTTTTTTCTCTCCGCCTGCATGCTAGCCAGCCAGCCAGTCAGTCAGTCATCCACACTCACTCACCCATCCACCCACCCACCCACCCACTTTCCTCCACGTCGCCGCCGTCGCCGTTCGTCCTTCCCCTGTGCCTGTTCGCGACCACGCAGCACCTCCTCCACTGCTTCTGAAACAGCCTGACGCATCCCCAGGGGCTTCGCCCTCTACCCTCGGGCCCCTCTTCGTTCGCGCCAATCTATCTGACCTAACATACCTGTAATATAGTGCACGCGCGTACGTGGGTACTGGGCCACGCTTCTACCGTACCTACCTACCCCATCGTGTCCCGAGGCAGGGCCTGATCCCTGCTCATGTCTCCACTGCTTCGAGAAATCCCATCGAAGTGCTGCCAACCTTTCCATCCGTCCTGCCCTCCCTCCCCTCCATCCATCCACCCTTCACCTCCGAACCTCCTCCATCTCTCCCTCTGCAAAAAACCTAACAACCGTCACCCATCTGCCTGCTTATTCGTAGGTACCTCGCTCGCTCGCTCGCCCTCCTCCTGATCGCTTTTGGACGCCCTGCCAGAACAACCGGGCACACCCTGCCACACTCCAAGCTCGCGCCATTGGCACTTCACAACCTGCTTGTTTACCTATAGTACCCTACTCCTTAACAACACCCCTACCTGCCTGCCTGCCTACCGCCCCTCACACTCTGGCCATACCACCGACTGTGCCCCCCCCTCGCCTGTCCGTCCGTTATCCCATACATAAACCAAGCTCTCTCCCACGGCCGCGCCCTAGAAAGAGTCACCATGTCGAACCCCACTCCAGCTCAGGAAGAATTCAACGCGCTGCTAGCAGCAAACTCTCGTGACGAGAGCAGAGTACACCCCGAGGATCGTGACCACCACCGCCGCGACCAACAATCCCTCGATCTCGACGAAGACGAGATCCATCGAAACTCCCAAATCGACGCCGCCATGCGCATGCCATCTCTCACCCACACCGGCTCCGACCTGAAGCTGCCTCCCGCCAGCTTCGATGCCGGTCGTACAACCGGTGTCAAGGGCGTCATTGCCGATGCTCGTAACTACGAGAATGCCCGCAAGACCTCCTTCATGAGCCGCGCCCGCACGACGGTGCGCCGTTCCATTTTCGGCTTGGACGGCCTCAACGCTCAGTCTCACTCATCACACAAGAGCGGGAGCGAGACGGACGAGGGCAATGGTAGCGACTCTGACGACAGCTTCATGCAACAATGGCGTGAAAGCCGCCGCAGAGAGCTCGAGAGCGAGTCCAGCAAAGTCATTAGGAACCGAAGAACAAGCCCTAGTGTGCGAGTCTACGGACGTATGGACGTGGTGGACGCTTTGGGCTACCTAGACGCCATCGAGAAGGTTGCCCGGGACACTGTTGTCGTTGTCTTTGTCTATGACCCAGATGTGAGCTTCTAGCCGCGCCCTCAATACCCGGTGAAGAAACAAGTGCTGACCCTAGACTTGCAGTGCGATGTATCTGCGACGATAGAACACGCCATGCTGCCACTCGTATCGCAGCACTCAACAGTACACTTCGTCAAGGTCCACTACCTCGATATTGAGTTTGATAACGCTGCTGTGCCAGCGATTCTGGCATACCGGAACCAGGGTGACATGATTGCCAACCTGACCGGCATTATTGAAATGATCCCGGACGACGAGATGTTTGGCACCGAGACGCTGGCACGTCTTTTCCGCAAGCACGACATCCTGTGAGACGCAAACTCGACACGAGCAAGACCAAATATAAGGACAAAAATAAAAAAGAACCACTCACTCCCTCCACCCCATCTCTTCTGTTACGATACCCCCGAATTTTTTTCCCTTCCATATTCATTGCTTCTGGGGGGCGACTATTTTTTTCTTTTCTTTTCTTCTGTTTCTTCTTTCTCTGTTTGGTCTTTGGCGGATGAAGCGGAGTTTTTTTCCATATTTCTCTGGGATAGTCTCGTCATGTTAGCGACAGACCGGTACAACACCTCGGTATCTTTAATCATGAGGAGGGATTCATGTCTGATATGACGGTTCATCACGCAGGAAACGTCTCGGCATGAAAATACGTGGGGGTCTGGAACATGAAAATGTGAGATAATACGGCACTGGCTGGTATCAAAAGATTGTACGTTTCGGATCAGGTTATTTGAGCAATGCTCTGTTAGACTTTGAAGCCTCAAGAATACTCGTTCCCAAGTTCCATGTTTGTGCGACGAAGCGACAGTGGTGCAGTTGGTGAACACAACAACATATCCATGGTGCCCAATAGTGCGGTGTTGATGGACAATTTGGAGAGGATAGGTAGCACTACGACGTCTCGGACCGCGACAGGGTCAGGGACAAGGAGCCTGGGCCGTTTCCCAAACACTGGCGGCTTTTGCTACCGGTAGTTGAAATTGCTGTCGGTAAATGAGATATTTGGGAAACGGGCAAGTTTGGAGAGGAGGGGGGGCTAAGACAAGACACTAGCTGTTCGTGGCCTGGCATCCGCGACAGAGAGCAACCGCAAGGCGTTGGCGATTGTATTACTTTCAACCCCATCTCATCCGGTTTCAAGAGGGACTTAACCAGCACGCGAACCCGGACGACGGAGATCTCGGCTACGAGCTCCGGCCGGGGTTAGAGTGTGGCAAGGGTAGGGAAATAGGGGGGAGGGGGACGCGCTCATAGTAGATCCCGTCCGCTTCAGCCTTGCGTCTCGGATATTGAGCCCTAGGCACTCCTGAATTTGTCCAGCGCGTTGTCACCCATGATCGGGGAAGCCGGGGCGTCCCTTTGCGTTTGCCTGGATGGGCTGAATTCTTTTGGCCGGGGATTCGGCACTCTTGCCGGGCACCAAACGGTAACATAAAAAGTCCTTGTTTGTTGCCCATCGTACCTGAAGGGTTTGCCCCCCCCCCCCCCCGCTAATGAGCCTGGAAATGGCGGCTCGCTGGTCGGGATCGGTTTGAGGGCGAGGGAGGCCGCCCGTGCCCAGCTGCCTTTGCGGCATTCCATCGACCGCACACGCCGCTCCGTGAATTAGCTGGCAGTGGCGTGGACACCCTTTGAAAAACATCATGGCGCCGTGATGATGGCGCATGTTCAAATCCGACCCATAGACAAGGCTGGTGCCAACTTGTTATCGGAACAGGGGAGCCTCTCATAGGAAGAGAGGCCGATGAGGAGATATACCGGTATGGATGACGGTGACAGAGTCCTTGCGTGGGGCCGCCAACATCTTCTCAGAGTCGGTTTTGTGTTGCAGCGCTGTCTGTATGGGACAGATGACGTATTTCCAATTGGGGAGACGGGGATCGCTCATTTGTGCCTTTGACTATGCATATTTTGTCCAGATCGCTATCAAGGCTCTAGAACGTTTGGGGGTTTCTCCTGTCTGATACGCGACACCAAGGCTGCTCTTGACTTGTAGGTTGTAGGCAAGAACAGGAAAGAAGACTCGATTCAACGTGAAGAAGCCAAAACACACTAGATCTAGAGTAAGCTGGGAATGGCAAGTGTTCGACCTACAGCTCTGAGGGAATGACAGACCAGCCGGCCGATGCTGCACGGAAAGAGGACAAGCTTGGCCCTCGATGTGATTAAACGATTGTAACCATAATACACTTAGTCAGAAACTCGGTCGCTCTCAAAGACACTGTATCAGTGATCCGATCTAGCTGTTGCCGAATATCACCTGAAGGATGTCTTGGTTGAATGCTCGGTGAGATTCGGTGTAATGAAGGAGCGAGGGCCGTGGGTTGGGGTTCCCCCTCCTAATGCACGGCCACAACTTGATGTGGCGCACATGGCAAGCGGCGCATGCTGTATCCCTCGAGGAAGAGACAGAATTACACACCATCTTCTTGGAGCTAGTTGTTGTTGGTTGGTTTCGATGAGTGACTCGGCAAGACACCAAAGGACGGCACGATTTGAAACGGCTGAGACATTTTGGATTGCCACACACAACTTCGATCCTTTTAGTCCAGTCGCGTAAGTATTACCGCGGCTGTGCCTAGGGAGGACCTATCTGGCCCCCATTCGTCTGAGGCGGCCCGACATGCCTCGGGCTTTGCCCTTTCTGCACATTGGACGACCCGAACTTTAGGTATCTAGGTAGTTTGGGGCTTGCTTCAGCCTGGGAGGGATGACTCGGGGTCTCTGAGCTGACGCAGCAGTTCGATGACAAGGAGATGATGGTATGATGCGAATCAGGAATTCCGCCCTGTATTTTTTCCTTTTTTATTTCCATTTCTTTCCAACTATGTGGCTCTCACTTCAACGACTTAGCCTGCATACCAGCACAGAACACGTGTGTAAGAGGAGAGAGATAAACCAAATGAGTCACCAAACTGGAGGCTAAGAGATGATGTCGGGAGAGGGGCGGACCCATGTCCGTTGACCTTCGCATTTCCATTCGTTTGGTGTTGGTACCATCGGTGGGGGAGAATGGTGGATCACAGCGGTGCATTCTGGGCGCTGATTTCCCCTCCAAGCCCGCCTTCTATCGATAAGAGGTAGGGTGTGCTGTCAAAGTAGCGATGCGGATCTGCCGTAAACCAAATTGGGGGGGGAGGGGACGGCCCCATTCACCCACCAGTGACATTCCAGTTGCATTTGCATGTCGGTTTGAACGCGAGCTTTCCCGAGTGACGCGGCGACCTGGATGGACGGCTTTGCAAGCGCCGGACGTGTTCCTCAGGGTGAAATAGGCGTCATTTTGGCCTTTGGGACCTCCCGCCCCCCACCACCCAGACCACATGGCAGGCACCTGCTTTCTCAACCATGAGGGAGGTGAAGTGAATGAGTGAATGTGCTCGGTTCAGTGACACCTGCCGGGGGGAAGAGCGGCACGGGTCGCGTTGCCTACCTGCTGCCTGCCTGCCTCGTCCCCCCTCTCTATCTCTCCGCCGCCCATTTGACATTTCTTAAATCCAGCTCAACCAAATTAAACACAAAGGGACGTTAAGGCAGCCAGTTCTCTTCTCAAGGTCAAATCAGACACTACCAGTAAGTATTCCCAAGGCGCGCTTGGACGGCTAACACTAACCCTGGTAGCAACGCCAACGGCTTAGTATAGTGTACCTTGCCTCTTATCTCTACCACGACTTCCTGATAGCGGCATCCGCGTGACGTCTCCAAGTCCCAGTCACTTCACTTCACCTCCGATAAACCGACCGCCATCTCATCCCGTCTCGTCCTATCCCTTCCTTGCCCTTCCCTTTCTCCTTGAACGTTTCCCCGCCCCGCGCGTCTTTGGTTACCGCCCAAGACAGCACGCTTATTAGGTAGCCACCCAGCACGTTCCTCCTCGGCTCCCAGCGACTCCAGCGAGCTTGATTGAACAAGGCAAGGCAGGCAGGCAGGCAGGCACCACCTGCCACCGAACCCCCGACCGCTGCCAAATAGCCTTTGACGACGTCCCGTCACAAACCCACCCTCCTCAATCCTCCAGGTCGCACCTCTCCAAGGTTCAGCCAGAGTTAGTTGATCTCCTTTCCTCCATCTTCTGCGTCTTGCCCTCTCGTCTTTACAGATAAGGTATTCATCTTTTCCGACGCACAGCTTTTTTCGTTCTCGAGGAAACCGCTTTCGACTTACCTGCCTCCCCCACCCCACCCGCACCTGCTGTCAGCTCTTGTTCCATATCCCTCTTTACCCCTCCATTCACCACCACCACCACCACCATCTTCCTGCAACGCACCACCGCCGACGCCCGATCCCTCGCATTTCCTTCAACTTCCTGACTCTTGCGAGGTATGACGAGATAACAAACACAAAAAAAGGCTAACCCTCGTTATCTCGGCATGGAAGAGCAAGAAACCCGCCATACCACCCGAGACGCAGATCCCTCCGGTTCAACGACACTGTCGTCGTCAGAGCTGACTTTGAGGTTTCCCCGCCCTCAAGGCAACCGTCAACTTGCTAGCTGGATCTCCTCCAGCGAACCCGACATCATGAATCCCACAGAGACCCCCAACGACGACACTGGACTGGGCGAGTCCACCTACGAGCTCATCAATACAGATGATGAGAGCCAGGACGGCCGAGCCACCGAGGCTGAGTCTACGAGCTCCTTCGACTATACTCGAATCGATGATGTCCACAGCCTTGCTGGCACTGAGCAGACGGAGGATATGACCAACCAGTCAGGTACCGACTCGGACTCGGAAGACGACGAGAATGCTGCTCAAGACCGGTCTCGAGCGTCATCTATCCAATACGCCGAGCAGAGCCTCCTCAGCCCGTCCTCTCGTATTGCTACGCCCCCACTCGGCGTCGAGAGATCTTTCGAAACCTTGACGCAAGCTACCCCCTTGGTTCACTCGATCGAGTTTGACGAGACGCAAGGCCCGCTTCAGCTCAAGCAGGTGGCAGTCAAGCATACCATCCACAGCTTCACTGAGGAGAAGTCGGGTTCCATAGCCAAGGCTCTCAGCTTCCCGGATAAGAGCAAGCGCCTCTTTGCGGCGGTTCGCCAAACCATGGCATCCGACTTTCTTGCCACTAAGGAGCCGCTTCGGATTTTGTACACTGGCAGCCACGGCGCCAGACACGACATCATTTACAAGATCTCTTCAGCCTTCACAGCGTCTGCTTCCGCGGATGAGTGCGGCATCACCGAAGACGACGGCATCTACAACGTCGTGCCCATCTCATCTCGTGGCTCCGCAAAGGTCCCCGAGGTCGAACTGATGAAGACCTCACAGTACCAGATCAAGGTCGAGAACTGCACCGCCGCCAGGGAAATCGTCTATGAAGGAGACCGTTTCCCCAGCGAAACTGTCTACTCCATCACTATCGACGGTGACCGAACTTTCCAGTCGGCGTTTGCTCCTAGCGGCTCCATCGTCGAGCCAGCGTGGACCTTGCCGCATGTGGCCATCTTTTACGTCACCGAGAACGACGATGAGATCGCCCAAAAGACCCGTGCCGCTGCTTGGCAGTTTATGCAACGTCACGCTGTCCCCAGCATCTTCATCTCCAACGCCGAGACCTTCCACAATCCTACTGTCAACTGGAATGACATGATCGACCAGCACGCGATACACCTATGCGTGGAATCCTCTGAGCGCGCTTCGCCATCTGTCAAATTACCCATCGACCTGACGACTTTCCTGAACATTGACGCTCGTCAGATGAACCGCAACCTGGCGTATCTCACCGGCCTCTATAACGCAGCAGACAAGCCCGCAAAGTGCGGCGAATGCGATGGCTATGTCTGGGTGATGAAGATGATGCGTAACGTCAGACAGCGTACCATCGATGCCACGGAAGACCTCGACCTGTGGAGTATCGGTCAGACCTTGATGCTCAGTCTTGGTGTGGTTGTTGCAGCACTGCTTTGTAATCACCTCATGGCAGGCTCACCAGCCCCGGCGATGTCGGCGGTGACGTCGACAACGCCTTTGGCCCAAGTGACGCCTACGACCTCGGCATCAGTCTCCACTTCGACTATCACCATCAACCTGACTTCCACAACGACGATTCGCGTACCTCAAGCAAAGGCGTCTGCGGGTAACACGGCTGTGGCGCCCTTTGCAGAGTTGGCGGACTTCCTTGCCGACAGGTTTCCGGAATCTCAGAAGGGTTACGTCTGCTCGGCAGAGAAGTCTGGGCGCAATGAAATTCTCATCAAGATCCCGTCTGGCACAAAGACGTCCTGGCTTGCCAAAGATTCGATTACCATTGATGTCCTCAAGGGAGAGAGATCTATTAAGACAAAGTTCTCCTCCATCGACGAGGGCATTGTTATTGAAATCCCCAAGTCGGAGGCGTATGGTCTTCTGACCATAGCCGTGAATACCACCCGGAAGCCCAAGGTCAACGAGACGTTTATTATCGACTTTGGCAAAAGCAGTCTTGAGCGATGCCTTGGGTATGGCAAGCTGTTTACTGACCGTGTCATCGATGTAGCAGGCAGCGCTGCGCGACAGGCGGAGGTGCAAGCCATGCATCTTACTAGCTGGAAGGACTCGGTCTTGTCAGATGTGAGAGAAATGTCTGTCCGCTTCACCACCGAGGCCGCACACACAGCTAGCGTCGTCAAGGAGTCATGTCAGAACTTCCAGAACCTCCGGGAATCGCGAAAACTGCAAGACTTCAAAGATCAAATGGGCATCTTCGTTACCAAGGCCCAGATCAGTTCCAGACTCTTGGTGCTGAAGGTGCTCCAGAAGACGGAGGAGCACGGTACTTACCTGGAGAAGGCGAAGAAGTACATGGAGAAGCTGCGGTTGCAGGCGTCCGAGGCCAGCAAGCGACGAATGGACAAGGAGAGGAAGGAGTTGCGAGCTCGTCGAAAGAGAGAGCGTCTGGAAGCCAGATGCCAAACTGGCACCGGCTTCTCTCGATGGACACAGCAATGCAGACAGCAAGGCTAGTCCCACCGTTTTGTGCATGAACAGAGATACCTGGAAGGCGGGTTATGAGGGACATGGTACGGACTGGACTGGAGTTATTGGTGTGGGTTTTGTAATGGCCGTTTCATCTTTTTTTGCTTCGTACACTTAAGGGCTCAGCTATTCATGAACTTTGGCCCGCTCTCATATCGTCTCCAGATGCGAATTGGGCTGGCAAGGGAAGTGAGGCGTCCGCGCGGATGCGAACAGTCTGTCGCTTCAAGGCAGTTGACATGCTTCTTCTCATGGAACGAACAGGCATAATCGATAGAATACACGCAGGCTTCTGCAATCACAACTCATGTTTTCCTGTAACCCTCTCGCTGGGCCCATAACGTTGCGTCTGAGTCTTGTCGTCCAAACCTTGTCCCAAGCCGATCACCGAAGAGCCTCAGGGTGATCAATGCAAAAAAACAAAAAAAGAAGCTAACAAAAGAAAGAGAGAAGAAATGGAATCAAGCCACAACTCTTTTTAAAGGTCAGTGATTACCGATGCGCTTCGCTTGGGAGGACATATCAATGCAAGATTTCTGTTCGAGCATGATAACCCGGCAAAATTGGTAGTGTAATTCGGTGGTGCGGACAGGATGACCAAGAATGGCGTCCAGATGCCCGTCTTCAAATCAGGGACTCCCTAGGAGGTGGCGAAGATAGCGCGCATGATGATTGGCCGCGCGCGCCCAGCTTGGGCTCGGGCTCTGGTAAATCCCCACAGGGTCATCCAGCAGCAGAAAGTACAGTGCCATGCCATTTAGGTGGTGGGGTACTTTGTCCGTCGCAGGATGGCAACTGCCTGGGCACCAAACCGCCGCAAGGGCCAGGCCCGCCCGACACCCCTCTTGTTGTTGACTTTTGAATGAGGGGCTGTCTTTCCTCATTTTGTCCAACCCACTCCCAACTTCACCTTGACCGAGGAAACAAAATCATCTTTTGCTTTCCACTCTTCCAACCCCTCCTCCGCGCGCGCCCTGCAGAACATACCGCTACTAGCCCTGGTAAGTCTCTCGTCCTTCAGTCCTGCTCCCCTGCAGTCCGGTTCCCGCTGGACCGGATGACGAGCATGTCGTGCTTCCCGTCCCGGCTCGATGAGGGGCAGATTAGGCGGTAATGCGGAATGATTCATGGGCTAATGTTTTTTTTTTCTCTTCGTTTCTCGCCAGCAGATCCAAACATCGTCACCCTCAACAACACGTATCGCTTTGCAAAGAATCAACAACATGTCTGCTGCCGAAGCTACCGAACCCAAGGTCGAGGAGACCAAGCCCGCCGAGGTACGACGCACCCCCCTTTTTTCTTCTTCCACATGCGCCATTCAACTATCGGTCGTATTGTCTCGACGAGGTCCATCAACCAGCCCCCTCGCCGCACATATACCTGGTGCTTGGCGACGCGCATTATTGTCTCTCCTCTTGCCGTCGATCTGCGATATACAATCGAATATATGCACGACTAACGTATTAACTCGCAGACCACCGGTGAGGCCGAGAAGCCCGTGACCTCTTCTGCTGTTTTCTCCATGTTTGGAGGTGGCGCCAAGAAGGAGAAGAAGGAAGACGAGGAGCGCGGCGACAACTCTGGCAGCGCCAAGGCTCAGCGCGAAGCTGCCGCCGCCGAGAAGAAGGAGGGCGGCGAGGTACGTTAAGCACCGACATCCAGTTCCGCTGCTGCTGCTGCAGCAACGTGCGTAATAGTGACGCTGACATGATTCACAGGCCGATGAAGAAGCCCCCGAGTCCGAGGATGTTCACTTCGAGCCCGTCATCAAGCTGACGGAGAAGGTCGATGTTCAAACCAACGAGGAGGCCGAAGAGCAGCTCTTCAAGATGCGCGCCAAGCTGTTCAAGTTCGTCAAGGAGACGACTGAGTGGAAGGAGCGCGGCACCGGTGACGTCCGTCTGTTGAAGCACAAGGAGAATGGCAAGACCCGTCTCGTCATGCGTCGTGACAAGACCCTCAAGGTCTGCGCCAACCACTACAGTATGTGTCCCTGGTTCGTGCCGTTGTTTCTCGACACTTGCTCATATATCTATAGTCGTCCCCGAGATGAAGCTGTCCCCCAACGTCGGCTCTGACCGCAGCTGGGTGTGGAACGCCGCCGCCGATGTCAGCGAGGGTGAGGCCGAGGCTGTTACCCTGGCCATCCGCTTTGCCAACTCCGAGAGTAGGTTTCTGGTGGATGCGAAGCTGGTTTGATACCAGAACGCTAATTAGACACAGACGCCAACCTCTTCAAGGATGCTTTCCTCAAGGCCCAGAAGGACAACGAGGAGCTCTTCAAGGCGGCTGAGAGCGCCGCTGCCACTGCTTCTTCGGAGTAAATTTGCCCAACCCTCACATGTCCGCGAGAAGACGAGTATGGAAGACCCACCCATGCGCCGGGCTACCATAAGAAACAGCCCCCCTGCAACGACACCGAAACTAGCACCCATTGTCAAGCTTGCTTTTACACCCTCAACGATACGAGGCAGGATGGAATCACTTCGGTGAGGAGAAGCTGAGGAGTGCAAAAAAGACTTGCACCGAGTGGTGCTTGCTTTCTAGCATTTGACAAGTGGATGGACAGGCATCAAAGCTTAGGAACAAGACACTCTACACAGCACCAATCAACAAGAATAAAGTCCCTTCCCATTTGATTAGATGCATCCCCAAAAAGGAGGCAGACAGGAAGAATAATCATACCCCTTGGCTCCAGTACCGAGACTGTCATTGCTGCCGCCTTTTGTTGTTGATGTGCATGCCAAGGAGCTATGGCTGCTGGTGTTGTTGATGTGATGCAATCTGCTAATTCGTAACATTCAAGGTGCTTTGTTCCCCTTTGCATCGCATTAACAGAGTATTATGATTCAACCCTGTGTAGGAGGATGTTCTTCTTCAATTAAAGTCCTTGCTTCCCCGCAACATGCTTCACGCCTGCGCGCAGTGAGCTTTCCAGCCACACCACCCTGGGTGTCAGTGTGGCCCGAGCGTCATCCTCAGCCTTCCACTCCCAAACCTCCAAATCCTAAACTGGTGGTGAACTTCGCACATCCTCCCAGTGCACGCTGAGTCCCTCCTCCTGAACACCACGTATTGCTTCAATTACAGTCTTACTTTGCGATAGAGACCCATCATGATTGTTGAGGTAAGAGCCATCGTACTATTTCCCCCATGTTGTCACCACACTGCGTCGCGTCCCTTTGCGACATCATTAGCGACTCGCCCTACCCACCCATCACCACCTTCGAGGTGAACAGCTTGCACTGTCAATCGAATGGAAAGCTTCCCCTCACCAAACACGCTCGTATTCTCGCGGGATCCGTTTCAATATGATTCCATCGCGTTCGGCCTGCTACGTACCTCCCTCAACCCGCAGCCTCTGCTACTTATCACCCGTCGCAACCCTCTTCTTCCTTCACCACCACCACCCATAATGCCTCCTCCATGGGCGGTGATCCAGAACAAGCATAAATCCTCATCACGAACAGAATCCCTTCGATCCAGTGCTAACAAAGAGCTGAAGCGCAAAGTCAGGCTCGTCACCGAGCAGAATGTCATGTAAGTTATGTCCCATGGATGCGCTCCTTGTTCAGAACCAGCTACTAACTCTGGGTCTTCCTCTCCACCTAGCGACAAACCCTCTCCAGTCGAAGACTTCCCCATGCGAAAATGGTCGATCGTGATCTACATAGTTGGCGAGGATGGCGAGGAGCATCCGGCCGATTGCTTCCAGAAGGTTGTTTACAACCTGCATCCATCCTTCGAAAATCCGACGCAAAGTTCGTAAACGTCCTACCCGCTATTACTCTTTCCCGACCGCAGCTCGTTGACCATGCATACCCCTCTAGCATTCACCAAGCCTCCCTTCCGATGCGAGAACGAGGGATGGGGTGAATTCGACATGACGATCGACTGCTACATCACCGAGAAATCGAAGCAGACCCTCAGCCACGATCTGAACTTTGCAAAGAACCGTTACGACGCCGAGCACACCGTCTCGTTCAAGAACCCGTCGCAGGCATTGCAGCAGATTCTGCGTGAGACTGGTCCTCTTCCGTCCGATGACGACCGTCTGAAGAAGAAGGGCGGTGCGGGTAAGAAGGGTGCCCAGAAGTACGATTACGAGAAGATTGCGCAGGCCCTGGAGAAGCTTGACGAGGATGATCTGCTCAGGGTCATCCAAATCATCAATGATAACAAGACTGCGGACACATACATCAAGAGTGATGTCGATGGTGAGCTAACGCCTGCTTCCCCTGGTGTCGATCTTCTGAGCGGTCAGTTTTCCTTGCGTAGGAGGTGGAGCGGCCGGCTTGTGATGAGTGATTAATGAAGTGAGCGACTCGCGACTGACACGCTTGTAGCGGGAGAGTTTTCCATCGATCTGTATACGATGTCGGATCAGATGACCAAGCTCCTGTGGGAGTACTTGGTGAGTAAATCTTACATCCGGTTGTGAGCGCAGCGGCGGTGCCTCGGCTTGATATACTTTTCCGAGCCTCATGGACTGCTCGCGCTCCTGCCCTCCGTGAATTCCGGCCGGGGGAAAGGGGGGGGGGGGGGGGGGGGGGGGGGGGGGGGGGGGGGGGGGGGGGGGAGGGGGGTGGTGGGAGAGATTGGACGTGGGGTTTGGCCAAGCAGGATTCAGAGACCGGCCGCTGACCGTGACGCTGTGCCTCTCCACGCAACAGAGCAAGAAGGGCCTCGTCAGTTAGGTTACCCCATCGCTTGCGAAGACCAGCCTTATCTCCAGTACTATCCCGAAAAGCCTCCCCACGCACGAGCCGAATCGGAAAACGATCGGAGACGGACGAATTCGACAGAAGTGTTCTCTCTCGTGAATTGGGTGGGGAAAAAAGGGTTGGTCGGTTGGGTGGACAGTAGGCTTTTTCTGTTTCGCTTCTCCAATGGCATTTGGCTAGGCGTTCCCGGCTCCGTGCTTTTTGCTTTCACATGTTCTCTGTTCTGGTCTTGTCTCTTTTCCATGATTTTGCGCATGTGTCTTAGTCGTGTATGTCACTGGACCAAAAGAAAAAAGCACTTGCGACAGGGGAAAGTGCTATATGCACGCGAAGGGGTATCTCGTGTATCCAAATAGGTCAGGTAGGGGGGGGGGACCAGGCCAAGCCAGGCTCAGCAACGAAGCTGCGACACTGGGGGCGGGGAGGGGAAACACATTTGAGGGAATATATGACGGGTCAGGTAGTCTACATAAGGGAAGTGCAGAGGAGATGATATCCGGAATGCTTCTTCCGCTGTTGCCTTTGAGCATTGGGGCCGGCCGACGGCAACCTTCTTGGCCTCCTTTCCACCCACCCCTCGTCCCCCGTTGTAAATCATATTTCATCTGCATACATATCCCCAAACCACCTCGGTGATCCAAGTGCATGCTCATGTGTGGGCGCGTGTGCAATGTATGTACGCATGTGCATTCCTGTGGAGCCCGTACTCGAGATGCCTATTGGGACGGTCTTCGGGCTCGGTTGCTTTTGATTCAAAACTGCGAAAAAGGGTATCTAAGTCATACTATGCCGGTCGTTATATGTATATTGTGTAAGAGAGATATCATGGACGCGGTCTCTCGGGGCCACCCCCCATTCCCTCCCCAATCATGCTTGCTTGCCGGGCGCTTTTTCCAAGTGCGAAGGACGTAGCCAAAAGTCGCTCGCGCGAGAGCGGATGAATAATCTGCCCCCTTATCTTTCGATTTGCAATACCCGATGAAGCGCCATTTCACCCTAGCCAGTCGCCTGCCTGATATTCTGTAAACCATCATTTGCCAATTACTCTGCCTTTGTCTCCTTTTGATAGCGTTACTTTTCAGTTGCGGTTAGAACCCACTTTCCCTGTCCGGTTCAGGGGTACGAGGAGGGTCCATCCATGGAGGGAAAACCCGTGTCCATAGCCATATATTCGAGCAGATCGAGGCCGCCGACGTTAACGCCCTCGGCGGTCATGGCAACGGCCGTGTTATCCATGTTCTGGAAGAAGGCCGGACCGGGTGGCAGGTACCACATTTCGTTGCCCGGGTTGTTCCAGTCCGTCGAGTCGAAGAGGTTGTCCATCCCCGTCGTCGGGGCATTGTTGCTATTCCCGGCAGCGGCGCCGTTCTCAGACGGTGGTGCCGGCGTCGAGGGCCCGAGGACCGAGGCCGTTCCCGATGGATAAGGAAAGTTGCCCGTACTGAGGTCGAAGGGCGTTGCGGAGATGTTGGCGGGATCTTCTAGTGCATCCATATCAGTTGATGTCCTTGACAAAATAAAAGAGAAATTGCAAGAGAAGGAGTTGAAGCTTACCGTGTGCAGTGAGCACGTCTCCTAGCCTTTTGGCGTGGTTGGACCAGGTTTGGCCGTCGCCGCCGTTGGCTTGTTGACCGTTGGTAGCGGCAGCACCGTTGGCGATGGCATGAGGGTCAGGGCTTCTTCCATCTGCAGAACCAGCCTTCCCCAGGGCTGGAGCCTGGATAAACCGGTTGCGAAGTCGACTGGTCAGGGATTCGAGGAGGTCGGCGAACCGGATGCCCAGGTGAACATCGTCAACGATACAATTACGGAGGGCCTTCACCGTCTCATCCATCAAGTCGATGCTGAGCTTGACGTCCGACCGCGGAGCGCCCAGAGCAAAGGTCTTGAGCAGGAACATGGCTCCACTGATGATGCGGAAGTACGTCCGCACGGGGGCGTGCTTGAGATAGTCGCCCGGGAGGAGGCCCTCCACAACGGTTCGGAGCAGGTTCCGGCAGCCTGTGATGACCTCTTTGATGTACTCCTGATCACTTGCGCCGAAGCCACCAAGCTGACCTAGAGGTAGTTTACCAAAGTAGTTCTGCGTTTGTGGCGACAGCTGCGCCGCGCTCCCTGCGTTGTGGTTGCTGTGGGCGCCATGGCTCACATTTGCTGCTGTGTGACCAGCGTTGTTGGTACACCGCTCGACGACGGCCTGCAGGGCCAACGAGTTGACGTAGATGCGCACATATTCATACTCGATGGTGAGGATGTGCCTGATGTAAGGTGGCAGCCTGTAACGCTCAAACTCTTTCCACCAGTCCTGAAGCAACGGCTGGAAATCTTTCAACATGTCCGTGTACTTGCCGCTCTGAATGATGTCGGTGGTATGCTTGCGCGACTTGAACAGCTTCTCGTTCCCAATATGCATCGCGTTGCTGATTCCAGCCCAGCAGTGTATTATTTGATCGTCCAGCTCGAGGTCCGGAATGTAGTTGAAGGCATTGGACATGGACGACGGGTTGGTTCCGGGCGTGGTACCTTCCGTCGATGTTGGCCGACGTCGAGTCACGGCCGGATCACTCTTACGAAGGGCGTCGGGCACCATGCTCGTCCACCCGAGGCGGCCAGCCAGCTGGGTCAGGTAGATCAAGAGCAGGCGCTTTATGCGGTAGGCTCGTTGGCGGTACACCTCCTCCTCGTACTCGGGACGCGAAATGGCGCCGTCGCGCAACAGCTCGTCGATGTCGTCAAACACGCCGAGTTCGTACGCTAGACCCATGGCGGTGCTGAGAAGCATCCAGCACATCCTGTCACTCCTCCAGGCGGGCTCGAGCCAGCTGTCTAGTCTCTTGCCGCCAATATTCGCAGACGGCCGTTGGTTGCCATTTTCATCGGTGCTGATCAGATCACTCCCCTCATAGGAAGGAAGCATAAGCTCATCGATGGCCTCTGCTGGTGGGAAGTGAAGCGCACGAGGATGCCACTCGGTGAGAATCATCAAGGACTCGATCGTCCCCAAAGTCCGCAGACTGCCTTTTCTCATTCCTCGCCAGGGCGCCGTGCTACTCGATTGATCGTCGGGAAGAGATGACGCACCAGCCATGGCGGAGAATCCGCCCCCGAAGGCCTCTTGGCCCCACAGACATCTCTCAATCATGCCACGAAGGTAGGTCCATAGCTGCTCGTGGATGGCGTGCGACCTGCAGTGGCCACCGGTCCCGGGGATCTTTCGATATCTCGAAGAGATGGTCAAGAGCGTGATAGTGAGGATGGGCTCCTCCGTCAGGAGGGTGATATGGGATGCGGGGTTACGGAAGGTCGGGGGTGAGATTGGGGTGAGCGGCGACAGGTATTCGTAGTAGCTAAACAAATGTTAATTATGACATGTGGGTTGCAAAGGGAGGGACGGCTGGCTTACTAGTCGATGTACTCAATGGCCTCTTGCGCAGAGAACCAGCCCGCTCTGACGAACCTGAACCTCCCCCAAGCCTTGATGGCATCCTGGTAGCCAGGCTCGCCAGAGAGGTCGCGCCGAGTCAATTCCGGGTCAATGGGCTGCTGCGCAAGCTTGACCGGGGGGGGCGGGCGGCTGTTGACACGAGGTTTCATGGTTGCTCCAGGTGTCACGATGAGAGGCTGCTGAGGTACGGCAGGTATAGAGGCAACACTCTCGTGGCGCTTGTGGTTGTTGGTTGCAGGACTATAGGCCGGGGGGTGGTAAGCAGCTGGGTCTTGGACCTTGCTGAGCTGGACTGACCTATCCGTAGCCGCCTTATAGAGCAGATCCAACGCGTCGTGCGGCCCATAGACGCCGGGTCGCATGAGATCCTGGGCTTCGCGGTTTTCGAGCTGGGCGTTGGGCTCATCGTCCATAACGTAGTCGGCGCGCTGGCGACTGTCGGCGTGGCTCGTGGTGCTGGGGGTGCCGGCGACGGAGGTCGGGCGGCGCAAGGGCTGATTGCGGCCCATGGAGCCTCCCGGGGTAAGGGGGACTTCGCTATAGAGGCGGTGGTCGATGGTGACGGGAGGGCTGCCGCTGACGTGGACGCGTTTACGGCCATTGCGGATGGTGTAGTCGTCGACGTCGTCGGCGTCGGGGTCGTCGCCATCCTCAGCCTTGCGCTTCCGTCTAGTAGCGCTGAAGAAGCACTCCTTGCTCTCGCGGCGACATCGTACGCAGGGCGGGTCGTGGGGGTTGTCGACGCTGCCCAGATCGCAACGGACCTTTCTCCGACGACACGGGATGCAGGCCTGGTAGACGCGTTTGTGCTGGGGTGCACCGGCGGTTCCAGGCTGTGCCTGAGCCGAGGCGGCGGCGGCAGCAGCGGCCGAGGGGGTGTTGGAGTTCGTTGGGCTCAGGTTGGATGGGGGCGGGACTGCGTATTGGGCCATGATGGGCCGGGCAGTCGTGCTGCAACACTCACTCGCGGGGTGATGGAGGGCACGATGCTGGGCTTGTCTGATGGATAGACTCGGTCGAATCGGGCGGTTTGCAACGGGTTTATGGAGGGGAAAAAGACGGGTTTGCAGCCACCAGCGGCGGGGCGTGGGTGGTTTTTGTCGGTCCACGTTTTGCTGGGCGGGGACTTTTTTTTGGGGGTAGGGATGGTCAGTGCTTCCTTGCTTGCCTGTCGGCGAGCCAGGTAAGACGATGTATGTGGTGTTATTACCTAGGTAGGTAGGTAGGTAGGTAGGTATGTACCGCTGATTCCTTACCTGGTTGGGGGTGGGACGTACGTGGATAAGGCAAGCTAGCTCACTACTCTAGTGTATTTTACCTACCTAACTACCTGCCTACTACTAGGTAGGCGTTCTACTCAATGTATTGTACGTAGGATGTACGAATACACAATAGTAGGTAATGAGTGCACCGCGAGGACGAGCAGGCAGGTGGATTGAATTGCCTAGGTACATACATAGTAAGTAGCTAGGTACCCAGGGCGGGTAAGTGGGTAGGTAGGTAGTGTACAGTGCCTACCTGGTAGTGTACCGTAGGTAGGTAGGTACTAAGTGTAGGTAATGGATACGTACCTTCTTCCCCAAGGCGTCTGGCCAAGGGACTGAGGACAGGACTGTGCGTGCGGAGGTGTTGGATGAGGGAGTGAGAATGCGACGTGGACTGGTCCGGACGAGGAAGGTACCTAGTGTGAAGCAGGCAGGTCGGAGAAAGGTAGCCAAGGCCAAGGAACTGTAGTGTAGGTAAGCAAGCAAGCAAGCAAGCAAGCGCAGGGAGAATGAACGAATACCTACGCGGCTGTCTTCGTCTGGTGTTGGGACGATTCCCCAAACAAAAAGGTCGGTATGGTGTATCTAACCAGCCAGAGTGTTGCGCCTCGGACTCGGCTCTGCTGGCTCAGCTCAGTTGCAAAGGAATAGAAATCAAACAAAGATACCCATGCTCGCGAGATCGGGTTTGGCGACTGGTTGGTTGTGTTGGTTGGTTGTTTGCTCGTTCGTGGGCCGTCAGACCGGGATACAAGCGGGCACTTTTGTGTGACCCAAACGAAGGCAGGCAGGCAGGCGCAAGGAAAGAAAGGAAGGAGGAAGGACGGAAATTCGTACCAGCAACCAAACTTCCTTCCTATCGACGAGGGCGCGCGTGCATTTGCCGGGGTCTGATTGGCATGGTTCGATGGTTCGAAAGATTACAGATTGCGCAACGACTCACCGGCAGATAGATGGATGAGACTGCCCCAAGATCTGATCTACTTTACCATGCAATTGACTGAGCGTCAAGGAAATGAGAAAGATGCCGGTTTGTATGTATGCGGGAATTGGTTGAGCCGTCGTCGGCCGATCTCTCTCTCTCTCTCTCTCTCTCTCTCTCTCCACCACCCGGCTCACTGATGAATCAAGAGTGAACACGAGGGCGGGGTAGTGTGTGCTTCTATTATGGACTCGAACTATCCCAGCCTTCACCTTAGGTAAAAGAAAAGCAAGAGATACATAGTACGTTTCCTGCCTTCCCGATCTTGCCTGGTGTCTGGTTTGTCCCCCCCCTCTCTCTCACTCTCTCGGTTGGATTCCGGCGGATGTGGGAAGCACGCCGGACAGTCCGGCGGCACGCCAGAGAGGTCCCCCAGCAGCCTTCCGGCGCCTTCGGTTTTACGAAACGAAAGCAAGGTGAGGTCACCCGAAGCCCAATGGCTGGCGCGGCGCGGCGCAGTCCCTGGTACCTGTACATGGCGCGATACGTGTCTGTTTCGTGTCGCCGGCAATGACAATCGAGGCTGGAGGCATCGCTCAAAACTATTCCTCCCCACGCTCGTCCCGTGACCGATTCTGACCCAGGATCCCCCCTCCCCCCCCAGGTCTGTCTGGGGCAACCGGAACCTGGGGAAACTTCCCCAAAAGCCCAAGCTCCCTGCGCCGCCACTCTGTGACAGGAGCCCGTGGTCACGTTGACACTCGCGCGGCAGGCTGGGTCACGTTCGCCCATCGCACACGCGCATCCGAGCCTACGTTGACGTCACGGGCCTCCTTGGGGGGGGGGGCTCGGTTGGCCCCGTCCCCGACTTTCCTTCTTCTTTTCTTGTCTCGGAGCGCCTTCATATTAAAGCGGGGGTTCAATTGGTCTGGGCAGTGTATGGGTAGTTATGTAGTTGTCTGCAGATATACGAATAATCGTCGCCGCCCCAGGCTGATCCGGCCGTGAGGACTCTACGTTATGCAGGGACCGGCCAGCTTTCCGCTGCACCATGACAAAACTCATGAATCCATATCGTTCCCACATTTCATTGTCATAATCGACTGGTGGTATGAAAATAGTTTAGGCTCGGGGGCGGGTACGCGGGCACGCGGGGTAGCTCCAACAATCGTGGGATGTGTGTGGGCCGTGGCGGACGCGGAGAAGCTCCTTGACTCGGGCTCTTTTTGATAGACGACAAGGCGCAACGCAACGCAACTGCCCCCCAACGTTTGCTGACCAAAGTTTGCTTGACACGCCATCTAGGCACGCATTGTTCCCGCCGACAATGCTGCAATCGAGGTGGCCGACGCCCTAGACGAGAGCCCCTTGGTTTCACAAAGAGTCGCCAGCAACGTTTGCATCGTCGTCGCGGACCAAACCCATTTGATAGCTAAATGTACATATAGCCTACAATAGGCGTGCCTCCTTGCGACACGGCCGTTGTATGTGCCTCATCCGTGCCTGTTGTCGGCTCTTAGCTCTTCCCACTTGCCCCCAGCCTCTGGATCGACTTCTCGCAATGCCATCCCGTGTATCCCCCCCTCCCCTTCCAGTTCAGTAACTGCCTTGACTCCATAGTAAATGCTCAACACATTAAGCCATATCTATGGAATGCCTCCCCCCCAGGCCAGGTCGAGTCGTCAAGCGTCATGTTTCCATCAAGTCGAGGAACCTTTCTTAGGCGCCGCTGTGTCGGTTTGCTCCACTTCTGCAGGGAGAAGTGCAGGAGCCGCATCAGGAGCAACCTCCGGGGAGTCGCCGTCGTCAATCGGTCCAGGCTCCTCCTCGAGAGTGCCATCCAGCGTGGTCGGCTTGAAGTCTCCGTTGTCAATCGACGAGGGATCATGTCCGCGGCCACTGTTGCTAGCCGAAACACCGACAGCCGGCGTGCCGCCTTCGGCAATCTTCTGCTTCGTCTCCCGGATGATCTTTTCGGCCTCGCTGACCTTGGCTGGGGTGGCGGGAGGGCGCTCCACTCCGATGGCGTTCTCCTTGTCATTCTGACTTTCCAGCAGTGCCTCCTTGTCCAGTCGAACAATCATACAGGACAAGTTATCTGTGCTGAAGCGGTTCAGCGCATGATCGACAAGAAGTTTTGAGGCTTCCACCGGGTCCTCGACGTTGCGGACGAGGTCAACGGCGTCTTGGTCAGAGCAAACGTCCCAGAGCTAAGAAACGGTCAGATGTTGTTCACGAGTACAGAAGCAGAAACTTACTCCATCACAAGCTATGATGATGAACTCGTCGCTTTCGGGCTGGATGACGGTCTCGGTTGTGTACGGATGCCCGGTGACCAAATCTTTCATATAGGTGTCACCAAGGGCTCTCGTCACAGCCAGAACACCGTTGACGCGGTTGTTGAGTATCAGACCACCCGCGTTCGCTATCCGCTTTCCTTCGTTCTCGTCGCTGCCCTTGTGGTCGTACGAAAGGCGAAGCGCCTTGCCAGCACGGCAGAGAATGATGCGGGCGTCTCCGACGTTGGCTGTGTAGAGAACACGCTGGCGGGTTGCCGAACTCTTCAGCTTGGCATGCGCGGCCTCCGAGCCGCTCGCTGAGGAGGCCTTGTCATCTTTGGCCTCTTCGGACGACAACTTGGCCGCCTTGGTGGCTGCCGCGGTAGCCGGCGCAATGGCCTGGGAGCCAGTCGCAGAGCGGTCGCTGGGCACCCGATCCTCCCAACGCAGTACAGCGACAGCTGCGGTGCATCCGCTGTTCTTAAGAGGGAGCTTTTCTAGCTGCGCATCGACCGAAGTAAACGTCTGGTCAAGAAGTTCGGGGATGGGACCGTTGGGGTTCTTTCGAATAATGTCCTCCAGGATGATATGCAGCTTCTTTCCGCACCAATCAGCGGCGAATGTGCCGGCATGACCGTCAAAGATGGCAAAGTAGCCGTTGTCGGTTTCGACCATGTCCTGAGTAACTGCCTCCTTCTCGTCGGCCGCAGACTCGTTTTTCTTGCCGTCGAGGGCAGGGGCTGGGGTGTGCAAAAAGTTGTAGAGAAAAGCATGAGTGTCCTCCATCGTGCGACGACACTTCTTGTTCCTGTCCTCCCAGACGCCGACACGGAATGTCGAACGAGGGCCGGGGACCGAATCACCGGCCGAGTTGTTGTGTTGACCCTGGGGCACTGCGAGCGCAGGGTCCTGCTTGCCCAACTTCTGCAGAGGAGTCTGCGAAGTCGCATCCGAGCTGTTCCGGCCGACTTGAGAAAAGTTCAAGGTGTTTTTGGCGTGAGCCAGCAGGCCAGCGGCCTTACTGTGAACGCCGCTGGCACGGCGTTTCTTGTCGACGGCGCCATCCTGCTGGCGGCCCGGAGGACTGCTGTTTCCGCTCCGCTTGTCGCCGCTCGCGGCTTGGTCGGATGACTTGGTGGCGGCCGTGGAGCCCTTGTCGGACTCGGGTGAAGGCGACTTTCGGTCTTCTCTCAGGTCGCTCTCCGCCTTGGACACAGACGAACTGGAGCCGCCGCCGAACATTCTAGTCAGCAGACCACTCCCCTGATTGGAGAGGCTGCGACGCTTGTTTCCTGCCAGTTTAAAGAACCTTGAAAGGACGTCAAGGATACCGTTCCGCTTGCAGGATCGATAGGAGACAATGGATTCGCAGTGTGTTTGACCTTTGTAAGGGTCGTTATGTTTGTCGTCGGAGGGATATCGCCAAGTTTTCTGTCTGAGAGAGGCGGCGTTAGCATTGGGTCTAGCGAGCAAGCGTAGCCTTTCAGTTTGGTGGAGGGGCAAAATGGTCCGAGACCAACCCGGGGCTAGATAGTAAGCCGGTTCCGCGCTGGGCAGGCTCGATGCATGGGACGATAAGGGCAAGAAGGGGACACGCAAATGTTGGAGGGTTGGGCAGGGTCAATACGTAAGTGGCAGCAGGCCGCCTTGACTGTTGTCGAAAGTCGAGAGGACAGGGTCGCTCGCTGTGCTATGCTAGTCTTGCAGCCAAACCAACACGACACAGATGGCGGCGCGCAAGCATTAAGGCTGGGCAAAGAAGCGGGAAAATGAATCATGCCAATAGCTGGAGAGCACGGTGTTTGTGTCTTCATGTAAGGTAGGTAGGTAGTCCGGGGGTCACAAGTGACGTAGGCTGGCTGAGGGATAGATAGGTAGGTAGGTAGGTAGGTACTGTAGAGGAAATCAAGACAAGACTCACGAAAGGAACGTACCCAACAGGACAGAGTGCCGGGGGCGAAGACGCTGGCTGGCGAAGATGTAAGAGAAACAAAAACCCAAGGTAGGGGTTTAGGAAGCAGTTTGGCGGGCGAGATGGTCAAAGCTGCGATGCCGCCAGGGAGGGGAATGATGGTGTTGAGGTTAAAGCGTACGTACGTACGTACGTACGAGGAGTCGAGGACGTAGGAGGGAAGGTGTGAATGCGAATGTTGCGCTGTCGCTGGTTCAGTGCTCCGCAGTCAGCAGTCCAGGAGGGGGAGGGGGAAGGGAGAGGAGGGGATGGGAGGGGGATGAACGGTTGGTTGGATGGATGGGAAAGGGCAAATCGTACAGTGAAGTACGGTACGCACGCATACCCCGGGTACCTAGGTAGTGGGTAGGTAGCTAGTGGTAGGTAGCTAGAGTAAAAAATAAAATAGAAACGAAAGCGGTGGCCACGATTTGCAGGGTCGTTTCCAAGCGGCGCTTACCAGTAAGTAGGCAGGTAGGTAGGTTCGTAGGTACGATGTATTCGTACTTCGTACCTAGTGTAGGTAGCACTCTCCACTCGGCCGGCTATTGGGGGCCCTGCCCTGCCCTGCCTTGCCTTGCCTTGCCAGGGTCGGCTTGAACCTGCTTGCTTTCCACTCTCGTTGCGACAACCTTGATCTTAGGTCGGGAAGGGGAGGGAAGCAGGCGTCGGTAGGTGCAAGATTTGCCGCGATTTCTTTGGGACCTGAGCTACCTCTCCACCTAGATTAGACCAGACCAGACCAGACCAGGCAGAGGTACCTATGCTCCGCTGTCAGGACTCACCACCCGGGGCGGCGATGATCTCTTGCGTCAGATTTGGGGGGTGATATGAGCCAAGGTGAGGCGAAGCGAGGCAAGAGGTGTGTTCTGGTTCTGGATCCGGATCTTGGCCAAGATACCAGCCAGGCACACCAAGGGTTTCGACTGACCTCGTGGAAGGCCTCGGAAGTACCCGGACAATTTTAACCCTGGAGAAGGACAAAACCAAGAGCAGAAAATCCCGACTTTGCTCTGCATTCTTGCTCTCTCTAGGTACATATCTATCTACCTAGCTTGGCTTGGACACCAAACTGGACTAGGAAGGGGGATGGATGCGTGACCTCACACTGAGACCCAACCACGGAATATCGACCAAGTCGAACCCGGCCTTTGCCATGCCGATCACCAACATCACCAAAGTCCCGGACCGGGTCCTCCAACATTGGTTCATCAGCCATTTATTTCAACGGCATGCACGCATACCTATCGGCTTCCCTGCCACTCTTCGGTCAAGCGTTTCATGTCGGCCTGTGCAACTAAGTTTTCCACAGAGAGACACTCGAGCCGAGTGACCAGGGGCCGCATGGATGGATGGATGGGTTCCCCTTGCACTGCATGAACGACTCAACCGTACACCTCCCAAGTGAAGTTATATATCACTTTGGACGCTGTTGGGTGTATCGGGGCCATGCCGCGCGCAAAGGGTCTGTCACATCCCTCAATGTGTGCTAAGTACAGTATTGCGAAAACGACTTGCAGACAATTCACCAAGTAGCGATGGCCACGGAACGGTCCCCTTCCAGAAAGCTTATATATTGCGGGCGCCAAGTTGGCTGGCTCTCTGACTTGCTTTGCCTCCCATAATTCAAAGTCGAGCGGAACTACCAGGCGACGACTGCCTGTTCTCTGATGCCTTGACCACCCACCTATAACAACCCCGTGGCCAAGGGGAAAAAGTGGTGCACGCACGTTTGAAAGAGAGAGAGAGAGAGAGAGAGAGGATATCCGTCTCCATGACACAGCAACCGGAAGCCCCTCGAAACGTCTGGATATCTCAGTCAAGTAAACACCGGTAACACTAGTGACAGCATGCTGGCCCAAAAGTCTTGCCGGCATCTGATCCCCGATATGCCCGACTAATGGAATGAAGTGGGGCAGGACAGGGCAGGGTGCCTTGAGCAGGCAGGCACCACGCGGATTGCTGTTGTATGCTGTTTATTCCATCGTATCTTTGTGTCATGAGACCAGGAAACGTCTTGTTCCGGAAAATCAGGGTCCGACACGTTCATTTTTGCTAGGTTGGGCCGACCTGGGAGATCTACTGCCCACGTAACTTCTGCCCAAATCTATAGACTGCCTATAGCCCACATCTGCTTGACTGACTGACCGCTGACTCGGAACAGCACTTCATGCATTGAGCGGATACTCTACAATCTGTTCAAGAGTGCCCACCCCGTAGCTTAATCACAAGGTAGCGTTTGTTTACGCCGTCTACGTCTTCGGCCCACTTTGAGTGTTCGGGTTGCAATCTCACCACCGAAGGTACCGCTGGTTGCTCGGTTGAAATCTAGTCTGATGTATCCATTGAAGGAACCGAAGCTGACCATTGGTAATGCGGCCAAAAGGCGAAGTCAAGAGGCGGAGAGGCCTTGATCTATGAACCCAGGTTCTCTGCGGAAGACCACTCGGCAAAATAAACAATGCATCTAGGCGGGGCATTCCGTCTTTACGGTGGACGAATGACGCAATGTTCCGATGCAACCTCCCGAGTGTGACAACTCAGAGCTCGCCAACCAAGACGGACACTTGGATGGTCGCTGCATAGTGAGAAACGCCCGCTTGAGAAACAGTACGCCTTCCCGTAACCTGAGAGTTCCGTGCCTTATGTGACAAAACAAATTAGCTGCCCATTATCCATCTCGTTCATCGTTGCCGTCTCGTTGCTGTCTCCGAACATTATGAATACCCCATCAAGCGTCACTGCGACTACCGTCGGAGGCTGTCCAGACGAGCCTGGAGGTCGTCGTCACCAGGATCTCCGCCTCCGCCTCCGCCAACCGCTTGAGCAACTCGGCTCTCCGGTACTGCCGTCGTTTGCATTCCAGACGGTGTTTCTCCGAGCTGCGTAACCGCCGAATTAGCCTGTGCTTCTCCGACATCAACTTCTTGGAAGTGCTTACCGCCGACGTCAGGTCGACTCCAATCTCCTCCAACACTTGCTCAACCACCTCTTCGCCTTCTTCATCGGCACCGACGTCCATGGCATCGTCCATGACGTCGTCCATCATCTCCTGCCTTTGATCCATGATGTCGTTCTCGCGCTCGAACTCCATGGCGATACGCTGAAGGGCGGGAAGATTCATCGATCGGTTCATCGTGCCCAGGGCTTGGGTCGCGCCCTTCATGGCCGTCATCATCTGTTCGTTGGTACGGTATGTCTATGAGGAAACGTGTGTGTCAGTCGGGAGACGCTCCTCGAGAGCCAAGCGTTTTCGAGACGTCGTACCTGAAGGCGAAGCGAAATCTTTTGCAGTTGACTGCGCATGCCGTAGAACTTTTCAATGTATCTGCAACGGGGACCCATTAGCACCAATACCCTTTTGCTCGTAGCTTTGTCGCAGCTGACCTCCGCGTCCGGACCAGATCCTTGGCCTGGATCTTGCAGGCGCCCATCTGTCCCTTCTGCGCGCTCTGCTTGATCTGCGTAATCAACTGCTTTTCCTGCTTTTCCAACTTGACGCGGACTTGGTCGAGTTCGCGGATCGCCTTATCCAGCATACGCTGGTTCTTGCGCAAACGCTCTGCAGGCGTTATGCGCTTGCCGAACATGTACTCGAGGATCTACGTCGCAGGGTTAGCAGGGTGGCCGGTGGCGGGGAAGAAGATGTACGCATCGTACATTCATCGTGGGCGCTTGCGATGATTGCTCGGGTAGGGGAAAGAATGCCTTCGAATCGAAGAGGCAAGCAATAGACGCTGAAAGAGTCGATGGCAGCGACAGTGCTAGTGTCGTGCAGAGGAGTTGTTGGTGGAGGTTGATTGATGTTTGGGTTGCCTGGCACTCACTCACGTAACAGGCACGGGACGTTGGTACAACAGCTTGGCACAGCGTAACCAGGCCCCAGGCGAACCAAACTCCAAGGAAGTCACTGCGTGTTCAGACCGATCGCGCTGGGAGGCCCGACTGGGATCCCGCTCGAATGATTAGATAAGGAAAAGTACCTATGTACCTTACCTAGGTACCTAGTGCTCAGATAGATGGCGGCATTTTCCGACGTCTGTTTCTGGACCAATAGACGAAGAGCTGCGACAACGGGGTGGTGGGAAATTTGCCGCTCCGCCCAAAGTCATGCGCCGGGAATTCTTCAGGTAGGTACCTATAGTACCTAGTATGCATGACAAGCTGGAAAGGGAAAGAAAAAAAGAAACCGAAAAAAACATTCACGAAATCACAGCTTTGCCGCCACCTTCCCCCAACTTATACCCCCTTTCTCCTTTCCTAATCGCTGCTTGACCATGATACTTCCATCATCGATCGATCGAACATGAGCCAAGATTATTTCTCGAAGAAGGGCAAGGCCCCCATGGACCAGGAGGTCGAGAAGGATGATTCCGACACTCCAGACCAGCCGGTGCCGTCATCGAGCAGACCGCCTCAGTTCATGACCGTTGGATCCGGCTCCGCCTCCGTACATGCAGCGCACCTCCAGTCTCTGCTTGAGAACGACTCGGGATATGGCGGCAGTATCGCTAATGGCGATACGATGACCTCTGCTGGCGACCGTCACATCCCGACTCCCGTCAATGGCCAGCTCTCCGAAGTCGACCGTCGCAGCCAGGCCGGCGCCATCCATCAGCTGTGGTACAACGCACACAGGGTGACGCTGGGCCGCTCGATCAATAAGGTCATTGAGCTCTTGAAGGAGTTGCAGGAGATGAACGTCTCCTGGCCCGCCCACTACCCTTCTGTCCAGCGAACCGAGGCATCGCGACCCGCCCCTTCGCACGCATACTCGACAACTGCCGAAGCTCCCGCGTCTACCTCCTCGGTTCCCTCGTCCCCGACTGCCCCCCCGGCGATACGACGATCTTTTACATCGGTCGAAGCCCGCAACGATGCCGAATCGAGCAAAGCCCAGGAGCGGCGTGCACCCGAAGAGCCGCGATTAGTTACTCCTCAGATCGCTCAGGATTTCTCCATTCTCAAGCTTGATCTCAAGCTGGGCTCGCTTCACCAGGCGGAGCTTGTTCATTCCTTGGAGAAGGGCTCCATCGCGTCGCTCCTGGATGGCAAGATCAGCTCTAGTATTCGACACCTGCTCAACCTCCGTGAACGAATCGAAGATACGTCTAGCAAGGTGCTCGTCACTGGCGACCTCAACTCCGGCAAGTCGACCTTTTGCAACGCTCTGCTACGCAGGAAGGTCTTGCCCGAAGACCAACAGCCCTGCACGGCCATCTTCTGTGAGGTTCTGGACGCCAGGGAGAACGGAGGGCTGGAGGAGGTGCATGCAGTGCACAAGGACGCCACTTACGACAGACACAACGAGAGTACCTACGACGTGTACAAGCTGGCACAGCTGGAGGAGCTTGTCGTTGATAACGAGAAGTACACCCAATGCAAGGTTTACGTCAAGGACGTTCGGACCATTGACGAATCGCTACTCAACAATGGCGTGGTCGACATTGCCCTGATTGATGCGCCTGGGTTGAACTCGGACACAACGAAGACGACAGCTGTGTTCGCCCGCCAGGAGGAGATCGATGTGGTTGTCTTCGTGGTCTCGGCTGCCAACCACTTTACCATTACTGCCAAGGAGTTCATTTGGGCTGCCGCTGCCGAGAAGGCGTACCTCTTCATTGTGGTGAACGGCTTCGACAACATCAGAGACAAGAAGAGATGCGAGAAGATGATCCTCGACCAAGTGCAGGGCCTTAGCCCGAGAACGCACAAGGAGTCTTCCGAGCTGGTGCACTTCGTTTCAAGTAATGCTGTTCCTACTGCCCCTGCGCCCCCAGGTGGTCCTTCAGGCGGCGGCAGTGGCAGCTCAAGCGGCGGAGGCGGCGGCGACGACCCTAGTGACGACCCGAAGGGCAAGGGCAAAGATGTCGAGAAGATCCGCGACTTTGAAAACCTCGAGCAGTCGCTGCGCAGATTTGTCTTGGAAAAGCGCGCCAGGTCCAAACTGGCGCCGGCCAAGACTTATCTGCTCAACATTCTGAACGACGTCCACGTGTTGGCCAACGTCAACTCAGAGGTCGCCAACTCGGAGCTTGATCGGGTTACCAGGGAACTCGAGCAGATCGAGCCTCAGCTGGAGTCGAGCAGAAAGGCAACAGCTCAGGTTGGGGACGAAATTGACAAGGTTACAGAAGAGACGTGCAAGGAGGTCTACAACTATACGCGCACAACCCTCAGCGCGGCTATCGATCATGCCGGGGATAACAACCATGGCGTTCCTTACCGGGGCATCTTCAACGCGTTTGAGTACGCCGAAGAGCTGAAGGAAGCGATGATGTCTTACATCCAAGAGTCGGTCATCGCCTGTGAGGAGCACGCAAAGTCAAAAACCGTTGGAGGCGTCAACGCCATCAAGCAACTGGGCATCTTGCACCTGGGCGAGGACTACCAGAACCTGGTATTCCGTCCCGATGTTATGTTCAAAAGAAAGCGCGACTCGATGGCTCGCAACGTGGACGTACCCACCGAGTTCTGGGACTTTGTCGACTGGAACACCATCGTTCAAAAGCAGGAGAAGGTTGCAGGCACAGGCATGGCGCTCACGCTCGCGGGAGCTCTTGTTCCGCGCATGATGGGCAGCAGTGGCTGGTTAGACCACGCCTTGAGCGCGGCGAAGATTATGGGCAACGACAACCTCCGTCGTCTTATCGTCCCCGGAATCGTCGCAGCCGGTAAGTTTCCCGCCCTTGCGGTTCACCGATCAGTCAGAGACTAACAATTGTCCAGCGTTTGCAGCCGCAGCCTACATTGTCAACCAGATTCCCAACTCACTCCCCCACCGCCTGTCGACCAAGATCGCGGCCCAGCTGGAGTCTGTCGACTACGTGCATGCC
The DNA here is from genome assembly GCA_030867305.1 of Colletotrichum zoysiae. Taxonomy (NCBI): domain Eukaryota; kingdom Fungi; phylum Ascomycota; class Sordariomycetes; order Glomerellales; family Glomerellaceae; genus Colletotrichum; species Colletotrichum zoysiae. The sequence continues at coordinate 299,511 of MU842816.1, read as the reverse complement.
AACTCGACGCGCATTTCCGGCTCGGTCCGCAAGGTCCTCCGGTTCCCGGCCGACAGTCTCCGTGTCAGTTTGGAGCAGTCAGTCAAGGACCTAGGCAAGCGACGCGAGGAGACGCTCAAGGTGCGGCAGGAGAGCGAGGTGGCTCTCAAGTACTTTGGCAACCTCGTCCGCAACAGCGCGCAGCAGAGGACGGTGGTTGAGGGCGTGGACCTGGACGCGCCGCCCCCGGGCGCCGTCGCGGCAGGCCTTCACTGAGACACGTTTCCCCGTCTCATCTAGTCCCTTGTTTTTTTGTGGCAGAATACCTTACGATAGCATGGGAAAACGGCGTTGGTAATTGGTGATGAACTGGGCTCCCCTCAACCGACCTTCGCGGCCTTTGTATGTAGACACTTATACCTGAGTTATTACCCCCTTTTTCTCCTTCTTTTTCTTCTCTTTTCGTGCGAATCTCGCAAACGGCGTGTTGAGTAATAGGACTATACGACGACAGGCATACATGTAGTACACGTAGAAGACAGAAACAACAACAATAACAATAACAATAACAAGTCAAATCTCGGTAACTCTACCTATGTCGGATTGTGCCTGGCTAATGGCCGCTATTGCCTGCCACTGGACTGTGAGTCCGGGTGGCTTCTTTTCAAAAAGGAGATAGTGACATAGCTCCAGCTCGTAGATGGGTAGAAAGACGGGCATAGCACACTGGAACCGAGCCCTCGGAGAGAGAGTAAACTACCGGATACGACGGCGGCTTGGCCAGAGCAGGAAGGAAAGCTCCAGGAAGGTGATATGGGCACGGTGCCTCGCAATTTCCTTCTCGAACCCGTCGTTTAGCTTCCTTAGATCGAAGGCTGTTCAGGGCCCGTCCAGTCCGGGCAGGTGAGCCGGAGCCAGCTAGCGCCGGGCCTCGACCCTCCTCCGGTGCCCGCCCTTCCCTGTTGGGATGGCGATCTCTCCTTTTCCCCCTGTGGACTTTGGATTGAACGCTGGGCAGTGGGACAAGGGGGGGTTCGACCAATTCTCGCGGAAGGATAGTAGGCCCTCCTCCCCCCCACTCTGCTCGGCAGGCAAATGAGAGTTGATCCCAGACGACCACTGCCGCTCCGGTTCGGTAGGCTTGTTTACGAGCTATAGACGGAGTTTTGTTGACAGGAGGTGCGTACGTTGGCGGGAGTCACGGTGTATGGGAAGAAGGGGGGGGCAACGCGGTCTTGGTGGATGGCGAGATGGAAGAGGTCCTCAGCTTTGCAGCGCTTTGACATCCACCCCCCGCCGCCTCTTCTTGTTTCGTTTCGTAAGAGTGGTTTTGATGGCGGAAATAAAATAAAACCCGCATTTCTGCATGCAGTGCACTTTATCCGATAAATTTTTATTTTTATTTATTTTTAGCGTTGTCCGTGATTATACCTTTTCCTCCCCTTCTCCTCTCCGGCCCTACCTCGTCAGATGTGTCTCGATGGGACGGGAGAGATCGGAGGTTAATATGAGCTGCATCATCCGAAACGCAGACAGTGCAACGACGTAAGGCAGAAAGTGCCACCTCTCCCCATGCCCACCCATCATCGTCAATCTCCAAGGAACAATGACGTCTTTTTGAACCCCCCCTCCCCTTACCCTCGCGCTTAGGGTCCGATGCAAGACATTAAGTTGAGACACGCGATATGCCGGCGACGGCTCAAAAGGCAGCAGGAATATTGAAATGCCCCCCTCCCCCCTCCCTTCTAGGGAGGGGGATTTCGTCAAACGGGGACACGGAACACGTGTGCGGTGATTTCCAAAGAATCCCCAATTCCCTCCTTAACCCCGCTATTTTTTCTTCTTCTTCTTCTTCTTTTCTGGTTCATATTGGCCCTTTGAACTATTATCGTGTCACGGAAAAACGGATGAGTTAGTGGTGGGCTCGAAGGCGGTCATAGCGATCCGTAGCGCGGGAAGACGTGGCCGTCGGTGACGGAGACGACCAAGGCAGTATCACTTATGGTTGAACATGGGCTCTACAGCGCCATTTCTTCTTCTTTTATTTCTAACTAGGACTTTCTTTTCCCGTCGTCGTCGTCTTTCCTTCTGTTTCTGGGTCCCCCGCCCCCTCCTCATTCTCCCCCCCCCGTTTCTAATGTGAATTATGACAGAAGCGGAAGCGATACGGTATCGTTGTAATTACAAGATGCGTGTTGTAGGCACGGGATTACCGTAGTAATAGGTCAAGTGGAGGCCGACACCTGCGATCGTCCTCTGAAGGATAGCAGAACCTGGGTGGGGCACCCCTTATAACTATATGAGGTGTTCAATTATACTCTCCAACCGGCGTGGGACGAACTCCCCACAACACCTCGGCCCTTATGCTGCTCTACGCGTGTGCATACCTGGTACGATATACTGCAGTACTTTGTACGGATACGTGCCCGAGACGGTTCCTCTCAAAGTCGCCTAGGTATACATGCAAGGAGACTCGATACCTATCCGTGAATCTCCACTAAGCATGTCTTTGAACCACGAGTCGAAGGTGCTGGGTCCGGCTCCAGGCCTCCCCGGTTGTTTCGCGGTGGTCATTTCTCCAGTTTGATTACGTGAGCACTCTGGATTGGCCGACTCGAGAAGGGGGACGTGGAAACATATTCGTCGCATGTCGGGACTTGCGACGCGACATGTCGAACCAGTTTCATTTTCTTCTTACTGTTCCATGCTATATACACTGTGACTGGCGAGGGACACCACCAGCTGAAGAAGACGGCGCCCCCCCCCCCCCGGCGGGGAATACCTATCTGCCGGCAGCAAGATTGGACGTTTCATCCCTTCGTCTTAGGCTCCTCAACTCGACCCGAAGCTGCCTACCGACCGCACTCAGTCACGGCTTGCCTCCGGGGCCACCACCCTTCTTGAACCGTTCGTCATGTCAGTCCATATTGCCGTCGTTACTAGGCCTTTCTGAGACGTTGCTGTCATGATTGACAAATGGCGGCGTCCCCTTTGTGGCCCTCGCGGCAATCTGTCAACTAGCTGTACGTAGTCGTGAGCGGTGGCGTCGCCGCAATGGAAGACAGAGGGGGAAGGAGAGCAAGTTTTCGCGTTGTTGGCGTCGCGTATGAGACAAAACGGCCACGCTCACCGTCTATGGGCGGTCGGTCATCGGTCATCGGTCTCACCCGCCCGGTCCCAGTCGCGTCCATCACGGCAGGCTGAAGAAATCCTCCCCCCTCGCTGATCGAACTCTAACACAAATCCGTCCAGTGGTTTTCAGAGCCGTGGGGCGCAGGCTGCGTGAGGTGCCTGCCTGCCTGCCTGCCTGCCTGTGCGTCTTCCGTAGTGGGTGGTGGTCCGTGTTGTGCGCCCCGATCCCAGGCTTTCAGGGTTGCACATCATCACAAACCCAATGACAACAGCGCTATGTATATGTAGCATAGGTATCTAGTTGAATCGTTGTGGTCGCATGCGTGCCTCTCTACCTCAATCTTGGACTGCTTGGTCCTTTCCTCTCTCTCTTCCCAAGCATTCCCGTGCCCTGACCATTCCGGGCCGGGCATCACAAGTGCCATTCTAGCCCCCACCTCCCTCGGAAGGGAGAAAGTCCAGGTGAGGAGAAACGGGACGTCGAGGGTGACGATGTCCAAGTAAGGTAGTGCAGCTGATGGAGGGGCCTGTGCGGGTGGAGGTGCGGACTTTGAGATGGACGGAGATGAACTTGGAGGCACGAGTGGACAACCACCGCCGGCATTATTAATTAAAAGGAGGAAAAAGAAGCAGACGAAGACGAAGAAAAGCAATTAGATGCCGTGACATTCGCATGTCGTCCATCCATCCGAGTCGGTCTACCTAGGGTACCTGCATTGCTAGAGGTAGGTACGTTACATACCGGCACTACTAAGGTCGTACGTACCGGCACGGCAGTACACTATTTCGTACCCAGGTAACTACTCCTGCGTGGTACGAATGTCTACTTGCCTTATCTACCTACCTTGGGTAGGTACGCAGTACAAGTACGTACTCTGCCCTCCCTGATGGACCCTGGCCAGTCACGTCCAATCCAAATCCAGACGGTAGGCAGGGGTGGACCTGTCATCACCACCAACGTCCCTTCCAAAAAAGCTGTCCACTACCTACCTACCTACCTAGCCAAGTCCAATCACTTCGCTTGTCTCTCTTCGTCTTTCCTCCCCCACCTCCCTTCCCTTCCCTTCCCTTCTCCTTCATCCCGGGAAGCTGCGCCGTTGCGATTTCCTCTTGCACAAACCTCCCTTATCCCATCTTTGCTGTGTATCTTTATCGTCTTGCCATCTTGCCTCTTTGCTTGCTTGCTTGCTTGCTTGCTTCCTTCACATTCCCTTTTTGCCCCTTGTCGTCGACCACCATCGCCCAGGCCTACCTAGGCTAGGTATCCCGTTTTCTTCAGCAACCCTGGCTTCCAATCGGCCTAGGTAGTTTGCGCCAATCCTTCATTTACGGCTTTTAGCGTTCTGCTGGCCCTGTAATCAACTTCTCCCCTTCCGTTTGTTCATCTTACGCTCCCTACCAAATCGCTCATCTCCTTCCTTCTTCAGCGCGCCGCCAACCCTGCGCTCCTGGTCATTCCATCCCACCGGTCGCCCGCTATTGACCTGCAACATTCAGCTCCAGTCCAATCACACCCACCCTTCTGCGCTGCACCATCGGCAGACCACGACCACCAACACTACTATCGACGTGGCCAAACCCGCCTAGACCGACTTGACATCTCTTGGGGCTCTCCACCAGAGAAAAGAGCGAACACCATTTGTCAACTCTATTTGCCAGCCAACCGTGGCGCTCCATAACCCGTCGCGCTTACCACCTTGACTGTCTCGTCGCAATTCCGACCCGGAGACCACCAAATTTCCCTCTTCTCAAATCCCTCGTCGCCGAACCGGAAGGGCCAGACACACACGCTTCCTTTTGCCTGTGTCTCTTGTGCCTTGCCGCCGCCCCCCCCCCCCCCATCTTTCTCTCTATCGATACCAGTGCACATGGGCAGCTCGCCCATGCCCGTTGCTGGCCTGCGCTACATGTCGCCGCCGCCGATGCTGCTGTCGCCGCCGCCCTCAGCCGTACCCCTGAAAATCGTAATCGCCAACGGTACCGCCTGCTAAGCGACGAAATCCGCTCCCCCCTCCCTCCCGAACCACTTTTCGGTCCTCAGTTCTAGAACCCACCCGATTTCGTTCTGCACTCCCCGGACACCACCGGCTCAGGTCAGTCAGCTTTGGCTACCAGCTCCCAGCTCTCATTTTGCGCGCGCCCGCATCTATCACCACGCCCGCCGCCGACCGATTTAACGAAGCAAACCCGACGACCATCGAATCCCCGACTTGTGCAAACAGTAGCCCGTCGAGGCGACAGGGAGGATGTCGCTCAATGGCCTGGACGACCCTAAGGTCAAGGAGGCCCATGATGCTGCTATTGCCGAACCAGGAGGATGGTATGAACGATCCCCTTCCTTTCTTGTTTCCCCACAATCCGAACCATCATCATCATCATCATTTGCCTGTTTCTCACGAGACTTCCACTCGGCGCCGTGCACTGGCCATAAACCGGCTCCTTTCAACTGTCCCTACTTCGGACGAACCCCATCCCTCTCCCTGCTTGCCTGCTGTCGCCGCTCGATTCACTGGGGCTGACCAAAGTTGTGAACTTGTGCGCAATATAGGTTTCTTCTCAAGTATGCGAGTCGCAATGACATCGAACTTCTAGGCCGCGGAAACGGCGGCATTGTCGAGATACGGAACAACATCGCTCAGTTTGAAACCGAGGACGAGGATAATTCGCCCTTGTTTGGTTTTCTGAGGTACCGTCGCCGAAACGTGATCATCAAATATCTCCCCGAAAATTGCTCCCGGCTGGTCCAAGGTGGGTTACATCTGAATTGCGCCGTACCATACTTCGGCGCTTCCCCCATTCCAAAGGGGAGATGAGAAGCTGACTCGGATCTTTGATTCTTGTAGCTCGTGTAACTGTTCATTTCAACGCCGTCTGTGAGCGATTCGCGCCGTACAATACCGACTTCTCGATAGCCTCCGCAAAGGAACTCAAAGACACGAAGCTGTCGGCTGCATGCTCCCTGCACGCCGCCTCTGGCTCGACCTCGTCCTCGACAAGCTCTCTGCGGCGGAGGAGGTTGATGGAAATTGCCGAGGAAGAAGAGGAAGAACAGAGGGCAAGCAAGAGAAAGTCTGTCGGTGCCGATGGCCTGACCGAGGCCCCGGAGCCAACGGCGGCCGATGCAGTGAAATCACCTACTGAAGTGACGCCCCTAACGCTCAACGCCGACCTCGCAAATTCGCCCGAGGAGAGCAAGTTTTCCGCGTCTTTGGAGCCGCCCGAGTTTGTAGGGGCCAGACCGCCTTCTCCATCGAAATCTGTCGACGAAGGACGGCGCATGTCATCGCAGTCCCTGAGACCTGACCTATATTCTCCTACGCTTTATTCATACGGGAAGCCCAAAATCAAGCTTGCCCCGCGACCGTCCCTCGACGTTTCTGCCCGTGCTCGCACAGGAACCACTGCTGTGGGGGCTGATTTCCGCCCAATTTCGCAGATGCCGTCCGGGTTGAAGTTATTTTCCAAGGGTTCCAAAAAGGGAAAGTCCAAGGACAATACTCTGGACCCTCCTATCGAGCCAGCCCACCTGGACGAAACGACCGAAATCTCGTTGGCCGCCAATTCAATACCCCTACCCGACGGTGACCCCATCTCCCAGATTGATGAGGCTGTTAGGCCACACACGAGCTCTGGCCGACCCACAACAAGCTCGGGCTCTTCAATTAAATCGACGATGCCGTCGCTCACCACTCCCGCCATCTCCACCAAACAGGTCATGACGCCCGAGAAGGCGCGTCTGATGAAGGCGATGAAACTGAGGGAGAAGAAAAAGAAGAACCAGCAACCCTCCGACACCTCAGTTGTCGATGTCTCTGCCGAGGAGACAACCTTGGAAAAGGCCCAGCCTCTCGAACACGCTGAGGAGATAGTTGAGCCTGCCCTTGCTACCGAGGTCGACGACGACAACAGCGGCGAGAGACGACTCTCAGATTCAAAAGCAGACTCTGGCATTGTTATTGACGCATCTTCGGTTTCCGTCCACACCGACGTCGCCTCTGAGTTTACTCAGAGCGACTCCCGTCCCGCCTCGCCTATCATGGCGTCTTCTGAGCCTGGCCGCTCGACCAAGGCGTCGTCGCTATCCGAATCTACTGAAGAGACTGTCAAGGAACCCGATGAGGAGGACCTCGTCGGTGGGGTCAGCACACAAGAGACACAAGATGGGGTTGCGCCTGCAACAGAACCCGCAGTTGCCCCTGTTCTATCTGAAGAGGAGGTAGATACTTCTATCGCTGCTGCTTCTGAGCCAGCGGAGCCAGTAGCCGCTGACGACGAAGCACAAGGGGATCCCGAACCTCTCCCTGAAGCCTCGACAGAAGTGGTCGACATTTCTAATGCCAGATCCGACGCCTCCCCTGACTCGACCCTGGAGGAGGCTGTCCCCGTGGACGATAAACCGAACGAGCCCGAGACTTCGGATACTTCAGCCGCCGAGAAAGAGGAAATACACGAGGACACCCAGACTGTGGAACAACAGAGTGAGACTGAGGAGGTAGTAATCATGGATGCACAACCAAAGCCTTCGCCCTTGAGCTTACCAATTTCCAAGTTCTCGACGAGCCCAACACGGGCGATAGCACCCATCGAACCGAGAGAAACGCAACATCAGGAGCTGAAGCATGATGACGTGGCTCAGCCCGCGGTGCCGGCATCGTCAGAAGTGTCACCTAGGTCGCCGCCATCATCACGTTCCCCCGGCCTGAAGGTTCCCCGGTCCAAGTTCTCGACACAAGATCTCAAGTCAGCTGCAAATATCGAGGTGCCTACCATCGTCTCTCCCCAAGGCAACTCACCCCGCAACACAGATGCTCAGTCAGTGAGCTTGGAATACACAAAGAGGAGGGCGCATGTGGAACCCATTCAAACTGATATGAACGCTTCGGATAAGCGGGTAGAGGGTGGCATCGACGACGAGGATTTGTTAGACGAGCTTCACTCAGCCACCGTCGAGCAAGCGCATCACGTTACGGTTTCCAAATCGCCCGTGTCACCTGTCTTCTCTAGCCCCCCGCAAACCGTTAGCAGACCGACTTCGCGTGGCATTGTCCGCACTATCTCGAACCCCATCCGCGGAAACATTGTCACGCCGGCAGACGTGGCCCAGGCTCAGAACCAGAGATCAATCTCGTCGGGTGCTGCCTTCCTGCACAAAATTACACAGCAGCAAGGCAGTCAACACCTGGCCCCCAAACAGCCTGGCAAGATTGGCTCGAGTATCTCCCAGCGCATCAAGGCCTTGGAGAGGCTGTCCGCACACGCACCTGGAAGCGCGGACCCGGAACCGAGCAGCTCGAAATCCCCGAGACCTTCCTCGGCATTCTTCGCTGTCAAGAGAGGAGCCAGCGTAAGGGAGCCTTCTCGCCCTGTTTCAGCTGTCGATAAAGCGGGCTGTCTCACTGTGGGTGGCAGTAGTGTGCCATCAGCCTTACCGGGCTCTCAAGAATCCTCCCCAGAGACCGCCAAGGCGAACCGTGGCAGATCCGGATCAGTGGCCAACAGGCTGTCAATGTTTGAAATGCCCGGCAGCAACCGGCCACTGAGCCGGTCTGAGTCCATCTCCGTCACAGCGCGGATTATCCGCGATCCCAGCCAGGTCAACAAGACGCCCGAGCCGCCCAAGAACCCTTCCGAGTTCGAAAAACTCGATCTCAAGTCGTCGCCGCTGGTTGTCGATCACCAGAAGGTCGAGCTTCCACTGCCACCAGCCAACCTAGCAACAGTGGAGCCTCCAGCGGAGACGATCCAGGAGCGAAGGCTGTCCAAAGAAAAGCGTCGCTCCCAGTCCATGGAGCCAACGCCCGATGGAGGCAACCTGCCTCGCCGGTCATCCCTCAGCATCATGAGGGATTTCATCAAGGATCGAGGCAAGTCCATCAACTCACCATCCGCTGAGCCTCTGACCGCTCCCTTGCCCATATCCTCCGGTTCGAGGTCGCCGTCGAGACCACCCTCGACTCACCACACCTCAACTGGCCTCAGCCGTCGGCCGTCTATCAGCAGCCATCGCTCTTCTTCGAATGGCAAGGACCATGATGCGAGCAGAGCCGTGTCCCCGTCGGTGCTCACCGAGGGCAGCGGGTCTGGCGATGACAACAAGTCGACCAGCGACAAAAAGATGGGCCGTGCAGGTCGCTTCATGCGCCGCCTTTCTTCGTCCCTCAGCAGCGCGGGTCGAGGTAAGGCCCTGAACCACACTGCTATGTCCCCGACAGTTCAAGAAGAGGATCCTTTTGAAGTCGCTCGCCTCCAGAAACCCACCATCGAGGCATTCATGGGAGACGTCAACGTCCAGTTCCCAGACAACCTCTTATGGAAACGCCGCAGCATGTGTCTGGACTCGCAGGGATTTTTGATTCTGAGTACAGTCGCCTCCTCGACCGCCCCCAAGAACAAGCAGCCTAGCGGTGCTGGAGTCAAGCGATTCCATCTTTCTGACTTCCGGATGCCCTATATTCCTGACATGGAGATTCAGGAGCTGCCCAACAGCATCTGTCTCGACTTTGTCGAGGGCTCGGGTTTGCAAGTTGCGTGCGAGGATCGCGCCGGACAGATGAATGTCTTACACAGTAAGTTACGCTTGGCCTCGTATTCCTGACTGCAGCTAATAACACCGTTCCAGTTCTTCAAACGGCGCATCAAAGCCACAGCTCGTCCAACCAGTAAGGCCATCGCCTCATCATGACCCTGGGATTTCTTTCCCCCCCAGTCTTTTATTTTGACTTTTTTTATACCCAAACTTTCCAATGCTTCCCAAAACACCAACACTTGCTGGCAAATGCGTCCCGTCTTTTTTTTTCTCCTTCTTTTTCTTTGTCATCATACCTTCTGGCCATCAGTCCCAATTTTGTTCGGAGGCTACTTTGCACGGAAAATGGCTGTTACATTCGACAGTCCTGACAGACATCGCACTCGAACAACAGCAACGGCTGTGCTCATTACCCATCTACCTACCTATACCCGCGCAACACGCCTTTTACCAACAGGCAATAATTCCTTGGCCCAACGCCTTCTACACACGCTTTAGTGCTTTCCTTATTTTTGTACATCCCTTCTGTCAGGAAATGATACCACCTTTGCATGGATATAGTTCAGGTTGGAGAAGAAAAAGGGCGGCATAAGCGGATGATCTGGGGCCGGTGGAAGCCTGGACAATGATGTCCACTACTCCATACCGGTAGCTTGTCACTTCTTTTACTTATTCTTTTCAGAGAGGGGCGGAAGACTAGAGGCTTCATTTCCTTGTCGACTAGGACGACCACAAAAAAAATGATGACTTCGATCTCGAGTTGGCGCGTTCCATATCGCCTGTGTAGGAGAAACCTTTGAATGTACATACTACCTTATAACCATCTCGGCGGCATAACAGCGAGAGAGGCTTTGGTTTTGAGATAGGCTTTGTGTCACCTCACCGCGGTGTTGAATAAGATGCTGATATTCATCTGCCTTTACAACTAGCACGTAACCACGAATACGAAAGTGTGTGCAACGGAAGTCTCTTGGTGTATGGCTACCACGCAGCGATCGATTCAGGTCTCCCTGCTCGTGAGCATATGAGTCGTACTCGTCCATACCGCCATTTTCGGCCTTTCTGCAATAACTTGTTTTGTTGGCCCGGCAGGCACTAGCCCGTCGTCCTTCGCCACCGGATGCCATCTGTCCCATTACATGCAGGTTATGGTCTTTTGAGTTGCGGTTCGGTTCCCAGGTTGGACCTTCCCGGCGTCTTCTGCATGGCCGTTTCCTCCGCTCTTTTCCCGAGAACGCTACCGACGTCCTCCACCCGTTCACGCACGCTGATGAAAACAGGCTGCCTCTGAGTGATGTTGGCAAACCGTCTTTCTCTGCTCTGGTGGTTGGGAGGGGGCACGTACCATGTTCTTTTGTCTCGACGAGTATCAGAGGTGGTCGGGATGTCATCCCGGCTGCGTCGGGGTTTTGTACTCGGAAAGGGGAGGAGCTGGAGGCCGCGGAGTTCGGGGGGCTCAGTACTGGCGGCGGCGGCGGCGAGCACGGCGTCCCATGGCGCGGCGCTCGCTGCGGTTGCGCGCAGTCGTCATATCGGGGTTCCGCTCGTAACCGCGGACGCCATCCGCGGGGGCGGCGACGCCCTCGTCATCGGGTCCGCCGCGGCCGCGGGCCTGCAACAGCGTGGCGATGCGGGCGCGGAGCCATGAGCCCCAGCCGTCCTCGGGGGCGAACTGGCCACGGAGCATGGCGTCCGTCATGTCGTCGAGGGCGTCCCGCTGAGAGAAGTCGCCGCCGTAGTACCAATAGACGCAGGGCGCCCAGCAGCAGCACAGGGAGGCGAGGAGCAGGGAGGCGGCGACGCCGGCGGCGATGCCCTTGAACCACTTGACGACGGCCGACTGCTCGTCATAGGCCCAGGCCTTGAGAAACTCGGTGGTCTCGGTGGGCATCGTCGCGCTGGTTGCGGTCGGGGTCGAGAGGGCGCTCGCAAGCAAAGTGATGGCGGATATCGTGTCTCCAGAGGGCCACGGGCTGGGGCCGAGCCAGGGGAGGAAAGGGTTCTGGAAGGCCATTTTGGGGGACGTGGTTTGGGGGACGTGGTTTGGGAAATGGGAGGGTTTACTGGGCTACGTCGAAGGGGGCGGTTAGTATTAGTTTTCGTAGGAACACACGAAGGGGATGGCCCAGGGCCATTGAACCCTGGGACTTACAGGCTCTTTCCGAAAGACGGCAACCTTTCCCCTGGAGGTGAAAGGGATAATCCAGATGGTGTGTCTTCCTCCGAACACTGAAACAATCGTGAGTGTCACAGGAGCTGGTGATGGTCGCTGTTTGATAAGACGTGCTCAGCCCCCCAAGGAAGTTGATTTTGGATGATAAACAAGAAGTGAGAAGGGGGAAAGTCTGCGCAAAGACGTAGCTGTTCTTTGGAACTGTCTAGCCTCTGGAAGCCTCTTGGAAGGGATTTTCGTCGAAGTGTAGAGAAGAAAAAGAAAGGGGGGGAACAACCAGCTCAAGGAGAGGGGTCAGCGTGGAAGTAACTGGCAAGCACGACTTGGGATACAAAAAGGTAAGAACGACGACGTCTGGCACCTTCCTGCACCATCAGTTCTGTCTTTGAAGGAGACATAGCGCTTGATGCAACCTTCAGGTCCAGAAACAACTATTTGGCTTACATCGGATACATGGCCATCATCATCAACACTTATCCGCCCAAGCAATGGGCGGAATGGAAAGTCAAAAGTGCATTCGAGGTAAGTTTCATTGGTCTGTATTACCGCTAGTCACACAAATCCTCATCCAAGCTCACGAGACAGTGAGCTGCTTCCCCGCCCACTCGTCGACCAAAGTCGCGTAATCCTCGGGGCCGTATGGTTCCGATGCCTCAGCGACCATGCCACTCTTCCTGTACACCTTCAACCCCAAGTCGCCCACTAACTGGTCGATGTATGGGACGGCATCGAAAACGAAATCAGGAAACTTGTCACCGTGGCCGGCGGGGTACCGCCACTTGCAGAACCGGCTGTGCAGGGCAGTCTCGTGACGCAACTTCTGCAACGCCTTGGGGTCGGCCGTGGCCTCGCGGACGGCCGGAATCTGGTCGTGGAAGTAGGCGTCGATCCAGAGCGACTGGACGTGGGAGATCATTGCCACGGAGAAGTTCATCAAGACGCCCGCAAAAGCGATATCGCGCTGCGCGAGAAGCTTGCGGGACGGCGGTACCACGAAACGATGCAGGACATAGGGCGTGAGCGTCGTGTACGGGTTCACGGTGTCGGTGGTCGAGACGCCCTCGTTCTCCACCAGCGGCTTCATTTTCTTGTTTTGGACGGGCTGGTCCTTGAGCCGCGGCCAGCGGTCAAAGATCTCCTTGTCGATGGCCTCGACTATCTCGGCCGGGGGGAAGCTCTCGGGCGAGGGCGCGTGGGGGATGCCGAGCTCCTTCTCGATGCCCTCTGGCAGGAACTTGATGGGCTGGAACTGCTTCCACCCGGTGGCGCAGCACAGGGCGTCTGACTGCAAAGACGACCCGTCGGAGAGATGTACGGTGCTCGGCGACAGCCTCACCAGGTCGGCAATGTGGACCTCGACCGTCCCGTTGCGGACGAGGTCGAAGAAGTCTGTTTCGTAGTTCAGGATGGAGAAGCTGGACGCTGTGAACATGGCCTCGCTCCACGGCTTGAGCTTCTTCAGCTCCGGGTGCGAGTCGAACTTGTTCAGCGTGATGACGTCGTTGCCGAGGACGCTCCAAAAGTTGTTGGTGATGCCGCGACCGATGGCCGTGCCGTGGTAGAAGTTCCTCGTCTTGGTGTACCCGTCGGCGTCGCCCCACGAGCAGGGGCTGAACCAGGTCAGGGCTCGGGTGTGGACGAGCTTCTCGAGCCACTTCTTCAAGGGCGTGACGTATGGCGGCGCCATCCATACGGGGCCGTGTCCCGACTCTATGTCCGGTCAGCGCCGGGTGCGACATGTGCGGGTGGGTGGGGTTGTGTGTTTTGTTTTACCTCTGATTACCCAGTGAACCTTGATACCCTTGGTGGCATACGCGTAGACGAGGTCCCATGCCGACTTGGTGCCGCCGAAGACGGTCACCGCCTTGGCCGACTCGAGCGTGCCGGCATGCTGGAGGAAGTCCTTGCCGTGGAACAGGGGGGCGCCGAACGTCTCCTGACCGGCAAAGTCCGGCAGGAAGGGCTCGGACGTGAGACCGGTTGCGATGACCAGCTTCTTGGCCAGTACGCGGGTCTCGCTGCCGCCCTTAGTACCGTCGACGAGGGTCAGGATCCAGCCGCCGCCGGGCTGGTGCTCTGCCGAAAGGAGCTTGTGGTGAAAGCGGATCTTGTCCAAGATGCCGAAGGTCTCGGCGTACTTTGTCAAGTAATCGTGCAGAACCTGGCCGGGAATGTGCTGTCCGGGCAAGACGCCGAAAGTCTCGGGGTCCATGGGGAAGTCGGGGTACTCGTAGGTGCCGAGCATGTTGTTGCTCTTCAGTCCCGGGTAGAGACGGTGCTCGGCCCACACGCCGCCGGCGGACGAGGCTTGGTCGAAGAGGGCCAGAGAGCTTTGCGGGTGAAGCTGGTGGTGAGTCTTGGCCGCAGCCAGACCGTACCATCCTGGGACGCGTGTTAGATCAGATCACACAGGCCTGGAGAGAGTTGTGTTGGGGGGGGGGGGGGGGGGGGGTTGGGGCCTCTTACCTGCCCCAATAACGACGAAGTCGAGAGCTTCCATTGCAACACGGTCAGAAGATGGGCTGCAGGGGTTTTTTAGGAGCAGTGTCGGCGTTCTCGGAAAGTGAATGTATAGTGGGAACCAAGACGGACGGGCGGGCGGCGGCAGAGTGGGAGCTACGGCCGGAAGAGCGACCGAGGACTTGAATGTGGTAGGAACTACTTAACACACAGATGAGGCGAAAAGGAGAAATGGTTGACAGGTCAAGCTTGGCTGCCACACGATGCGGTTAAAGCCATTGTTGAAGAATGGAAGAAACCAGGGGAGCTGCGTCCGGGCCGTTACCTTTTCTCTGTAGCCCGAAGACAGTTGAATACCACCTAGGTAGGTAACGCGTTGGGTGGTTTGCTGCATGCAAAGCACATCTAATCCAATGCAATCCAGGACAACACCCCAAAGTGATTCCAAAGTGACAGGGGACGTTGCGCAACCCTTACTCTGCCTACCTTAGCTATTCGTACCTTGTCCCACCTCCTTCAACTCCACTCAACTCAGCCCTCCCCCGCAGATAGATGATGGGCTACCTACCTACGGATACTTGTGGTTTATAACAGTAAATCACACCACGACGGCGGGCAGCCAGTGGTGGAGGACGGGTTCCCCTGAGTCGCTGCGTTGCAGAAGCCCGACCGCCGTGGCGTGCGTTCGCACATGGCCGGGTTCTTTACGCGGATGCTACCCCGTACCGTACGCGACAATCTGACATAGTACGAAGTGTGGTCCGAGTATGTTGCATGATCGTCCAATCGTCGCGAACAGGGCCCGAAGCCGGTATGGCAGGGTTCGTGCCGTTAGTGCATGAACAGGCGACAAAGTTCAAAGGTAGGTAGGTAGGTAATCAGTGAGAGTTTTTCCCTCCCATCAAATACCTCACCCAGCATGCTCCCTTGTTTTTTCCCGCCCTCCCTCTTTTCTTCCTTTCCCATACCTAGGTGTTCTTGTCCGTTCTGCCGCCCGAAGGACCAACCGCATGCTTCCATCATCGATCGTCGTTCGTTGAAGACCCAGACAGACAGACAGACAGACGATCCTCGCGCCAGGGAGAGACGAAAAGCCGTTGCGGCGGGATATCCTCCTCGCTGATTGGTCCGCGGGGACGTGTCCGTGGCACGCAATGCTCCCTGATGGTTGTATTCGTACTGTAGGTACTGTGTACCCGTTCGGCCAACGCGGTTCCCGACTCTTGGAGGTATTATGTACGCATCCAGGTACGTACCTGTCATCTAATCAACCACCCCAAATAGGAAAGCGGCTTGGACCGACCGATCAAAGTCAATCCGCACTTCCTACACTCGTACGGATGGATGGATACCTACACTATCATGTATCCCTCCCTTCCTTCACGACCACTCTTTGCTAGGTATGTAGTGCCCACCCGTCTGTCTGTAGGTACGCTACGGATGATATGGCTCAAAGAAGGGGGAGCCTTCATAATCTTGGGCTGACTAACGAAAAACTACCCAAACCACCTACGGATACAGTCAGTCCGAGTCCACCCACTCCTGGTTGGCCCTGACCACACGTTGTTCCCCGGGCGGGGCGGGCGGAGAGCACCTCCGTATCGATGCATGTGGGGCGCCCCAGCCCAACCCAACCGCCCAGGAGAACAACATCCCATCTTGGCACCAGCTTCTTCAACAAGGCTCCGCCCGCCCGCCTTCCGTCTTACGTACGATGTACATAGCTGTGAGCACGCGAGTCAAGATCCTCCCTCCCTCCCGTTGCCAACTCCTGTCCGTCAGTTCCGATCTACGCGGAAACAGTGCCTGCATACGAACACAGTACGGATACTCCTTACAGTATCAGAAACCCACCTGCCTGGACCTCACTCTCCCTCCCTCACATCCGCCTCCAGTCCATGAATCATCACTATGCTGTCTGTCGCCCGTTGCAACACTCACACTTTCTCTCTCTGGCACCATCCAAGATGCGCAGCCTGGCTGCAAAGAACCCTAGACACGTCACGCTAGTGCTGCCACTAGCGACGGAACAATGCAATGCGGTGCTGATCGATCTGAAGAATTGCCAAGTCCTGACCGACGATGCATTCCAATGGTTTTTTAATCCATCGATATGCAAGACGCGTCTCACATGCCCTCCCCTGAGTCCATCACCTACCCACCTACCTACCTACCTACCTACCTACCTACCTACCTACATAGTCGTCGACTGGGTGTGTGCTCGTCGTCAATTGCATGCAGGAGGGAGTCAAATTGCTCACATAGTGGAGACGAACATCCATCTACCTACCCAGTCGTCCTCTCTTGACAGCCGTGAGAGAGGGACGAGGACGCATAGTATCTGCTGAGATCGCGGGTACAAGAGGCCCTTGTACATCAGTGGCTGCACGACATCCATTCCTAACCTGACTGAGTGATGGATGGCGCACTTGGCTCCCTGCCCTGCGACTACTCATAGTGTGAAACAAGAAATCATCTGGCACTGTCGCATTGTCGACTGAAGCGTCCACAAAATCCAAAAGAGATAGATGCGACTGTGCCATAGAGATCGCGCAAGTTCCCCTGGCAAGGCACCGCGGTGCCTGCAAGGGTGGTCGGCTATCCAAGTGTAACCCCCCCCAAAGCATTCAAGCGGCTGAGCGGCTGAGCCCCATGCCGACATCACTCTCAATCTCTCCGACATCTCCTTTTTACTAGTTTTTATTTTATTTTTTTCAATCCACACCTTTTCCAGGTTATCAAGAAACTCCCCTACCAGTCAAGGTTTGTTGTCTTTGGCTTGAAATCAGCCGTCCTCTCTTTCCCCCGCCCCTCGATACCTGCAGCGGCGTGTGTACGGCTCCCTAGTTTGTTTGCTCACTTTCAATACCCAAGTCTCAAGTACTATACCAGGAGGTCTGCTGGCCTTATTGTCTCCCCGTCGGCATCTGTGTTCCTCTTCCAAATGGGAAGCCATCACCTGCTGCCGGCCTTATAAAATACATACACCGACTGCAACCGTGTCGCCATATCAACATGTCCGGATTTGTGACAGAAGCTTTCACGTTGCTCGGTGTGGCCATTGGCGTCATCTCCCTCCGGACCTACGCGCGGGTCAGCGCCGTCGGCGTCGGGCATCTGCAGGCAGATGACTACCTCATGCTCTTCGTCGCCGTTAGTCCTCCTGTGTTGCCGCAGCGCCATCGTGGTTCGCATCGTCGTTCAGATTACTGACATGTTGCGCAGCTGTCCTACTCCGCCGAGACCGCATTGGCATACAGCGTCGGAGCCTATTGGCGCGGCCTTGCGAACAATGGCATGACGGATGAGGAGAGGATGAACCTGGATCCCAACAGCCAAGAGTTTATGCTAAGGTGCGACACCCTTCATCAACCTCGGCCTACAGGACCTTTCTAACGACAGGCAGAGTTAACGGCTCAAAGACCCAAGTCGCGGGATGGATAACATACAGCTGCCTCGTGCTCTGGCCCGCCAAAGCCGCCATGTGCAGTTTTTACTTGCGCCTTACTGTCCGTGATACCGACCGAGCCGGCCCCTTTGACCCCAGTGCTAACGAGGCGTAGCAAGGAATGCACGGCTATCGCAGACGGATCATGTGCGGCTTCGTATCGATCGGGGTGACGTGGTTGGCCGTCTTATTTTCCATCATCTTCAGCTGCTACCCGATGGAGAAGAACTGGCAGATCTACCCCGACCCAGGCAGTGCGTGGCCGATTCAGTCAAATGTTACGAGAAGGGGGGCCGGCTAACACGAAAACCAGACTTTTGCCAACCGGCCATCTCGAAAATCAACATACTCGTCGTCGTCGTACTAAACTCGTTGACGGATCTTTACCTCCTGAGCATCCCGATCCCAATGCTGTGGGGTGCGCAGCTGCCCTTGAGGAAGAAGCTCGGCCTAATTGTGCTCTTCTCGGGAGGAATCTTTGTGACCATGGCCGGCATTCTGCGCTGTGTTCTCATCATCACGGTATGGCCCGAGTTTTCCTTGCCCCCCCCCCCCCCTTTTTACCAAGCTCACCAACTCACGCTTTCTCTCACAGGACCCAGTCAACGGTGCACAGCAAGCGGGCTCCTGGGCCGTTCGCGAGACATTTGTCGCGATCGTAACCAGCAACGTCCCGATGATCTTCCCGCTCGTCCGCCGGTGGCTCAGCCCCGTCCTGGGCACCATCGTGACCACACTGTCGCGGGGCACAAACAACAAGTACGGAAACTCGAAGCGGTCGCACCTACCGGGGCCCGGGAGCATCCAGCTCAACGACGTCGCGGAAGGGAGCACCGGCGGTAGCAAGAAGGGCCGCCCGCCGTACAGCCAATACCCCGTCACCGAGTTCACCGTGTCCGGGAGCGAGGAGTACCTCAACAAGCCGGCGCCTTTGCCTGGGGGCATCAGCAAGAACGTAGAGGTTCGCGTCGAGGAGTCGGCGAGGGGTGCCGAGGGTAGGGAGGGGGGCAGCATGGAGAGCGGTGCGGGGAGGCGAGATGCTTACGACACGACGCCGAATGCAACGACAGTGAGGGTTACGGGAGGGTTGTAAAGTACGCTTTCGGAGGGGGATGACACGGCATGGGGGGGCGGAAGAGGCACATCTGATCTCGCAAGACGGGACGGTTTCCATACGGCTTGATAATACCCGGCTCCTAAACCGACGGTGCCAATTCTGTACGCGTGTACATAGATTCCAAGATGATCACGAATCATTGCGACATACGTTGCGAGGCAGCTCACAACTGCGGCGTTTCTTGAACGGAGACTGACATCATCTCGGATGCAGAGAGCGCGAAGAGGCCCACGGGGATATACGTTGCTGGCCGCTTGATGCGCCTTCTTTTGGTCGTTCTCCCAGGGGTTGTCCTGGGTTTCGGGCGTTCAAGACGCAACCCCCCCGAGTTTGCTCATACAAAAACTTCCTTTTTCTTTTCGGGAGAGTGTTATTTTATTACGTTTTCCTCTGTCTTTTTTCATGTGGAAACCTAAGCAGGCAGCGCATGTCCTCCATCGACTTCTCCCCAAGCCCAGAGCCACGGGTTGTCCCATCACTTCACCCCGCAGGCGGACCAAGATCAACGCAGGCGCCGCTGGTTTCGAGATCCCGACCCGCCCGCTGAGCCTCCGCTGCGCCGCGAGCGGTCCCCGACGGACCCGCAGACGCACACCCGCAGTTCGGACACCGCGGGTGATGAGGCCCGCCGATCCCGGCCCGCGAGTCTGGGCCCCTCGCTCGGCGGCCGAGACGGAACCCGGGCGTTGCGACGACGGCGCAAGAGGGGGTCGACGGCGTCGCGGGCGGCAGAGCGGCGGGGAGCTCGCCCGGCACGCCGCCCGGGATGCCGGACGAGGGGGGGGACGTCGAGAGCGGGCGCGGGGGCCGAGGCGTATCGCGGCGTTTCGGGTCGGCGGGGGCGCGGTCCGAGGGGAGATATCGTGCCGTCGTGGGAGTAGGCCCCTCGACGCGAGAGACCGGTGCGGCGGCGCGGGCGAAGAAGACGTCGTCGGCGATTCGCTCCCCGAGGACGGGTCGGGGGATGCGGATCTCGTGCTGGGACCGCGCTCGGTGCTGGGAAAGACGCCGGGAAACGTACCCCGTCCCGAGCGCGGCTCCCGCGTATCTCTCCCAGGGGTCCGTAGACGGCGCGGGCGGTGGGGGCGAGGCGGGTTCTCTCGGCGCAGGGCGCAAGGATGCACGGGGGCGGGAGACGGCGCTCTGTGGTTGAGGCCGGCATCAAGGCGAGCCGTGGGCGAACGCCCAAAGGCCGAGGGGGGGGGAGCGCTGGGTAAAACCCGGGGAAGCCGGGAGAGCGAGGCGGGGACGGGACTCCGTGTCCGACGCCATGACGGAGCGTCGGAAAGGGGCCGCGGGCCGGGGAGAACAGCTGCGGATGGCGGTTGCGGCGGTGGTCGCGCATCGGCGAGGCGTTTTCCGGCATCGGAGCCTGGTAGTCTCTTTTCCCGGATGAGATTGGCAGATAATAGACGTACCTTGATTGCTGGCAACAGGCTGTTTTTTTCCGCGCTCGTTCGGGTTTGTTAAAGTACCTACACACGGGGATATCGCAAGGCAGACGGGGGGAGGCGCCATTGGGTTTACTTATACCGCGACGACCTCTGCGCGCTGGCAGTGTGATTCAGAAATCAT
Organism: Colletotrichum zoysiae; assembly: GCA_030867305.1. Lineage (NCBI taxonomy): Eukaryota > Fungi > Ascomycota > Sordariomycetes > Glomerellales > Glomerellaceae > Colletotrichum > Colletotrichum zoysiae. Next base: position 279,101 of record MU842816.1, on the reverse strand, counting down.
CAACGACTGCGCGCACTTACATGGCAAACCAAGGGTGTGTGCCAGTCAGCTCAGGCTCATCTTGATAGTCGGGTGAGGGTTTCAAAAAATCTGGAAGGGGGTTGTTTCCTTTGGGATTCTGTTTGCTTGTGTCGCATGAACCTGAGGATGAGGCAGGTAACACGCGATGACGCCTGTGGAAAATGGAAGGGGATCAGCTGGCAAAGCATGCAAAGCTAGTTTTCATTTGCTTCCCAAGCAGATCCGGCTGCTTGCCGCATCACCGTAAACATGCAGAGTGAGTTTGGCTATCATCAGGGACAACGCACCGGGAGGTGTGCTACGAGAACGACGGGAATGCTGTTGAACACGACAGACAGGGAACGTTGATCGGTATGCCGGGCGGCCCTTGGAGGATTGAAGTATCCGATAACCAAAATCTCGCCGATCGCGATTTGTTTATGCTCTTTTAGCACTTACGTCACAAGCCAGTTTGGGTGAGTGGTGGATGTGCATGTTAGCAGTGCCAGCACTGGCAGACATGAAAAGTCCTAGCATCTGGCATGGAGAAGTGAATCCGAGGCAAGATGCGCAATGTGCATTCGTGTTCCAAGTGTTTGAGATATATATTAAGCTTTTAGGATGAGCTTGGAGACGGAGCCTACAAGTCTTGTAGGCAGGGCAGCGGCCTATAGCGCAAGACTATTATCAACTCCGGCAACGCCGATATTACCTCGGCAGCGCCGGCACCACTTCAGTAACGCCAATAGGTAGGAAAAGCTAGAGCCAGGGGGGTGTTTTAAAGCGTGTATACGGATACAGGCTGTGGCGATCATAATTCGATTCATTTAATTATTCACCGTGTAACTCTGGCACGCGTCGTTAGGGGAATTTCTATGATATGCAACCCAAGGGGGGGGGGGGGGGGGGGGCGAACCACGTGCGTCATCCAAATTACCTTATTTAGATGGGCTGGAGGGAGGAGAAAAGAGACAACAAAGCATGCCCGCAAAGCTGGCACTAGTAGAGGTGTGTGTATGGCTACGTACGTACGTACCTAGCAATTACGCCCCCAGCCACACCCAGATCTTCGGGTTGTTTGTTGTGCTGCTGTCTAGGTAGGTACCGGTATGCCGGAGCTCGTCTGCAGTACGTACCTACCTACCTACCTACCTAGGTTCACAGCAGATCTCAGATCGCAGATCGTTGATTACCTACCTAGGTATGGTTCATGGCTAGCCGATAGGCGCAGCGGGCCACAGGGGTTTCGCTACCTCCATGCGGAATTTACAAATATGCATGACATCTTAAATTTAAACCAGTTCCAGGTGCGCTATTTAAAAAAAAATAAAAAAACCCCCCCAGACGTAATTTCTCATGTCGTAATATAAGCCAATGCGCCTCCTTGTGACCTTGAGTACTTGCGTTTTCCCAACTCTGCCTCTAATGCCCTCGGTTTTCTTAAAATGTCTTTTATTCAAATGTTCTTTCCATCTATTGGCCCCCCTTGTTAAATTCCTCGCTCCCCCTTGGCCCGAAGAGAAATAAGCTTATAATGCGCCCTAGTATCTTGCAGCCCCTAGCCGTCTGTTTATGGAGTTTACTTCTTGCTGGGGCGGCGGCACACCCTTTAGAAGATCGCAGCTATAAAGATAGATTCGACAACGTGTACTACGTCACGCAGGGCGAATGGGCATGCAGCAAGCTCAAGTTGGAACGAATCCGATTAGGTATCCAAGAGGCGCAAAGACTTGCCCAAAGGTCTATCAGCGTGCTGGCAACTAGAGGTTCTGAAACATCACCTGCATTCAACCTCTGGTTTGGAAAGAGTAAGCCGTTCGTTCTTCTTTATTATCCATTACATTTAGCTATTGTCCAAGCTAATAGATACACGTATTGCCTAGGTAATGCTACCCCTCGAATGGCAGACGCCCTTGTTAAGCAACACTACCGAACCGCCTTGTCACATCTATCTTCCCCTGCGGTCCCGACACAGTTTTACTTTAGCAAAGCCCCCAAGTTTAGGGCAATCAAGGGGAATTCGAAACCGACGTCCAATTCTATTGTCTACGCCTGCCCTCCCGACAACGACCCTGCCGAGATGTGCGGTCCAAAGAACCTGGCCGCCACCGTCTACGAGGAACGTAAGCAAGTCCAGGGCGGCAGATCCGCGCCGAGAGGCCCGACCATACTCGGCTTCTGCCCCGCCTACTTTAAGCACGGGGTGGTGGCCAGCAACATTGACATGGTGGGCAATTATCGGAGATACGGCAAGGCCGACAAGCCCTCGAGGGGCTTCCTGTTGATGCACGAGCTTCAGCGTTTCTCGAGGGCAACGTTCCCCGACCCGCCCGCCCAAGACCTGGACGCGCCGTCCCCCGCCCTTTCTAGCAACGGGAAATGCTATTCTGCGGAATGGTGAGTTCCCCCCCCCCCCCCCACGCCCGATGATGTTTTTGTTTTTGTTTTGTTTTTTTAGGCATCCAATGGGCTGACCGTTGTCTCGTTCAAAGCTGTGCAAAGCTGCCTGATTCCGACAAGATCCGGAATGCCAGAAATTATGCGCTCTTTTCTCTTTACGTTGCCGCATTCCCATCACCTAGGGCCCGAGTCTCGTGAGGTGTTAACAGCTGCCTTTTTCGGCTTTGCCATAGACACCATACGGCTCTGCGGCCCGGCTTCCTGCTTATGCCACGATACATTGGGTCTGTAACCAGTGTCACAAGCAGCCCCCTCTTGACAGCCTCGCCGCCAGTGTGCTGACCTAGCACGTTGACACCCTCGTGCCCGCTGGGTACATTCGTTAGCCGCTGCGTACCCACTCTGCAGCTGTGCATTTTGTGAGTGTAGCGTTCGAGGAGACCCTTCACCAGGAGTTTTTTAAACACAAAAAAGCCCTGTAGATATTTCGAAAGACGTAAGTACATGTGGCGTAGCATGCACAATCTGATAAACCTGGTCATCTGCATCGTTGTTAACGTCGAGGTAGGTAGTATTTAGAGGAAGGGTAAAAGGGGAAGAGTAAGTGAGCAAGAGAGAGAGAGCAGATGCAGGGGATTAAAAAGCGAAACCCTTTCCGTGTCTTCTCCTTTTTTTCTTCTTTTTTCGACGACGAAGTTTGGAATGGCGACAATGGGGGACAACCGTTTTCGGTCAGGACTTACATGATGCCTTCAAGTGAGGCTGAGATGAGAGCTTTGCCTTTCGACGATGAAAGCATCATGCTTCGGGACCCAGGAGGTCAAAAACTCTCACAGCCAACACCGCATGAATGCCGGGTTAGTAATCGAGTCGGTGACAATTAGCGAATACCCAGTGTTTTGTTTTATTTCATCTCTCTCTTTTCAGCAGGCTGTCGCAAAAGCCGAGTAACAACAGCCCTTGAGTAATAAACTGCCGCGCGATGCCACTTTCCCACACGCAAGGCTACCCTTTGCCTCACCTTGTGGGGTATTTTGTTACATATAAGGGGGGGATAGAAACAGGCCGGTTTTTAAACACTTTCCCGAGCCCCAAGCAACTGGGCTTGCTCTCTCTGTTTTGGCATCTGTAGTTCGCAGTTGTTTGTGCTCATGCATATTCAGTCCACCTCATCCGGCAACGCCTCAAGGGGGCTTAGACACACGTGACATGCAGCGCCACTCTCTCTTTGCTCCCCCCCACACCGGCCCGAGACCACCGGGGAAGTGCGCCGGGGAGGTGAGTGGGTGGGCATGACGTCAGAAATAAACCAAACCCTTGGAGCCTCCCCCGACTCGGTTTCGCAGTGGCAATTGAGTTCGACTTAGATAGAGGCTGCACAGATAGGGCGCCCTCACGGATCAAGTCAAACGTTTTTTCGTAAAAGTCCCATCAATTTCCCGAAGAAGTACGGGTATGTACATACTAAACAATACAATTACCAAAACCGGCCGTTTTGTGGGGACTCGCGTGACCCGGGTCCGCGTCCTATATGTAGGTAAAATAAAATAAAAGCAACCGTGTGCATGATATGCTGTCATGATGCATATAACCACCCTAATGCAACGCTATGCTACTTCGTGACAGTCCATCTCCTTCTAATTTCCCCCCCCTCACTTGCGACCTCGCGGCACCGTGTTATCTGCGAACCGGATACCTCGCCTTGTGGGCGGTACTCGCTCCCCGCCTTCATCGTCCGAGTCATCTCCACCGTCGTTGGTGTTCATACCCAGGGCAGCCTCCCTACGGCGCCTTTCGGCAGGGGTCTCGCCTGAATCCACATTCTCGTCGCTCTGGTTTGACAGCACAGCCAGCCTTCGCTGTCTCTCAATCGCCGTCTCGTCCTCGTCGCTGTCCTTCTCCTGTGATGCTCTCGAGCTAGACTGCGTCGGACCGGAATCCCCTTGTTGTGGGGTAGACGACCCCGATCTCTTCTCGGTGGAATCGTTTCTGATCTTGATGGTAGGTATGTTCGCTTGTCGTTCAGCCGGAGAGGGGACGTCTCCCTTGGCAATGGACTTGACGCGCTGTGACGCCGTCGATTGGTCCACGACCTGTCGCCGCGTCTTTTCGTCAAGCTTCTGCACTTCCCGGATGAAGTCCTCCTTGGTCATCCTCTGGCCGACTCCACCGATCGTGAATCTGATATGCCGGTCATCGTCGCCTTGGTCATCAGCCGCGTTCTTTTTCGGCTTCTGAGCAGCACCGGCAGCGCCGCCGCCGCCGCCACCAAGGTATCGCTGCCAGCCTGATTTGGCCGGTGCATCGGTAGCACCCTCAGCGCTGGATTCTCCTGCTGCCGCGTCTTCAATCACCGGCCTCTCGGATCCCTTCAGAAGACCGCCCATGCCGAGGTACTTGAGCCCCTGCTGTGTGCGTCCTCCGTGTTCCTTCCCAGACTTGGCCGATGGCAGCTCGTATGTCTTGATAACTTCACCATCTACGTCTTCAACAATAATCTGGAGAAAAGGTTAGCGTGGTGAACAAAATCGCGGAGCTCAAACTTTTGCTTACAGTATTGCCAAACTGGAAAGCCCGGGCGGGCTCGTGCCGCCTGTCAGTCTTGCTCTTTTCCTTGCGTTTCTCCACCTCGGAGCTGTAGACGTCCTCGACCTTGCGCTTGAACGAATCCAGGGTCCAGTTGAACTTTTCGCCCTGTCTCGACTTGGTGCCCGTCAGGGCATTCACGTCGGCTTCAACAGGTACCCGGTGATGAGCTTCTTCTTCCGCAGCCGCGTTTGCTTTGCTCTCGGATCGCTCGACAGTCAGCACATCGCCATCCTGATTCTCGACCACCAGGTTATGCCCCTCCTCGTAGATTTGGACCTTGGACGGGGTTTGCGTTCGGCTAGAGCCTTCCTCGGGAGAGGGCGTGATCTCATCGTCGTCCTTTTCGGGGTCCCTTGAGCGGCCCCTGTCGGAATCGCTTCTGGGTGGCGTGGTGCCCTGGCCATCGGGGGAGGTGGGTTCCTTTTCGTTGAGTAGGGGCTCGCGTCTAGTAGGGAAAATGGCAGACTGTGAGACAGGCCCGCCCGGGCCGATACCGTCGTCCCACTTGTTGTTCTTCTTGCGCCGGCTGCGCGAAGTCGACCGAGCGCGAGATTTCGAGCCGTCCTCGTCCTTTTGACGACGCAGAAAAGCGCCCGGGTATCCGACGGGGGGCAAGGTGCCTGGTGGGAATTCTGGCATCTTCAACTCCTCCCCATCTGTGTCGGACATGGTTCGGGCCTGCGATCGAGACTGCGACGAGATTCTGGGCAGGCGGTTCATCCAGGTGGGGCCGTCCTCGGGGGCGGTGGTGTAGGACATGGTGATGGTCAAGGTGTTGATGTGCTTTCCGAGCGTGAAGACAGCCACCGACGAGCCGTGGACAATGATGGAAGAGATGACGAGGAAGGTGACGATTGGCCAGATGACGGCGACGAGGGTCCTGTGCTCGATGTGGTCGGGCGGGATATCGGAAAGCGGTACGACCGTCTCCCACTGCAGCTCGGCGCGCGCCAAGATGGCGACGAAAATGGCGCCGACGCCGATGGGACCAAAATGGCCGGCGAAGACAGCCTCGCGCCACGTCTTGATATCCGGTATGAAGGGCTTCAGCATGAGCATGGCGGGGATGCGGCGGAACAGGATGACGAATATGGCGATGACAACCAAGCGCCAGGGGGTGATGCCCTCGGCGACGTTGTTGTACTGCTCCCAGGGGATGATGGTTCCCAGGAAGACAAAGTAGGCCAGGTTGATCAACAGATCGATGACGTTGGAGACGTGCGACTCTTCGGTCTTGGAGGCGAACCAACCGTCGTTGGAGAAACCGACGCCGGCAGCGAAGCCGACAAGCAGGTCGTCCATACCGAGCAAACTACCAGCACCGGCACAAAAGAGGGCGAGGACGAAGTAGAAGACCAAGAAGCTCTCTCGGTCAATCAGGTCGCGCTCCTCTGCGTACTTGATGCCGTGGCGCGCAATGTAACCGACGAGGAAACCGAAGACGGCGCCAAAGATGCACTCATAGAGAATCGTGTAGACAATCCAGTGGTAGGTGGTTTTCTTGGCGTCCATGTGCTCCTGGATGAGGTAGATTCCGAGGTAGACAAAGGGGAAGGCCATGCCATCGTTGCAGCCGGACTCGGCCGACAACAGGTCTCGCAAGTGCTTGGGGACGCGCTTGGCGAACTTGCCCTTACCGACGACGGACGAGGCCAGGACGGGATCGGTGGCGGTCACGCAGGCGGCGATGACCAAGCTCTCGAGCCAAGACAGGGGGTCAATCAGCCACCAGATGAACAGGCTCACAACGAGCCAGCCAATGGTCATGACGGGGATCAGCAGCAAGGTGACGGATCTCCAGTGCTTCTCCATGTAGAACTTGGGCAACTCGACACCGACGGCGAAGCATTGTACGACGAGGACGATGCGGGAGAACTCAATGGTGACGAGGTCGACGTTGCCCCAGCTTTTGGGGTCGATGAGGTTGGCGGCGTGAGGGCCGAATATGATGCCGCAGAGGGTCGCGACAGTAGCCTCGCCAATGTACATGCGCTCCTTTATGATGGAGGAGCAGAGCATGAAAAGGGTTGTGAAGCCGCCCAGGATGATGTACACCAAGTGCGGCTTCGTGATGGAGAGATGGTCCCACGCCATGGCGGCGGCGCGCTGGGGAGGGTAGGCAACTCTCGTCTTTTATATATGTGGGCTGCAGAGGCTGTCGGGAAGCGTGCTCGTTGGCGATGCGCCTCGTGGAATGCCGCGAGCTCGATCGCTCAGTCGGTGGCGGCAATGGTTTCGCGGACTGGGCCTGGCGAAGGGCTCGAAACTCCCCAGTGAATGGATTGGGTCCCGATAGCGAGGGTTTCTCGATGCATTCAGGCCAAGAGGCGGTAGGACTGGAGGGTTCGGAACCGGGGCGACAAGGAAACTCCCCAATGCGAACACGGGGGGGAAACGGTATATGAGGTCACAGGCGGGCGTGGCCTCTTGGCGCAGATTCGAAATGTTGCGCGCCTCGTCAAGTCGAGTCGAGTCGAGTCGATGGGGGAAAGAAACTCGCGATTTCGTCTGAAGGGTTAACGCGACAATGAGGGGTTAGGCGGAACCTCAACAATGTCAAATCTAATCGGCAGACCAGCAGACTTTACGGGAAGCGATAACGAGCGACAGAGAGCAAGCAGGACAAGCTTCGGGGTTCATGGAACCTAAGTACTGTATGGCGCAGCGGAACAGACAGCCAAGATATGTACCGGCGTACTACTGATAGCAGAGGATGATCCATGCATGCAAGGGAAAAGAAAAAAGAAAAAACGCCTGGCTCCGCCTAGCGCGAGTGGGGGGGGGGGGGGCCCTGCAGTGCGACTGGGATTCTGGTGGGACCGGGAAGGAAGGAGCCAAGGAAAGGAAAGGGAGGAGGAGGATGCACATGGTGTTGTTTTTCTGCTCTTTCTCTTTCCCAGCGGTTCCCCGTGGTTCTTGCTCCCCCGTCACCGTCCGTCATAAATAGGTACCTACCTACCTAGGTAGATTTTCGTAAATAGTTCCACCGTACATACAATTCAAGCAAAGTACGCACCTGCCGCTGCTGCTGCTGCCGCTCCTACTGCTACTGCTCCGTTGTATGTACCGTATGTACCTTCTACGGCGGTACATACGATGTACAATCAATGTACCGCCTCCCGCCCGCATGGAAAGAGGCGCAAGGCTTGCTGACGTGATGGCCCGGGAGTACCCCGTTGCACAGCCTAATCGTAGTAGTAAGGCAAGGTACCTACCGACCTAGGCAGTAATTAGCCCGTATCGTACGTAGGTACATACCTAGGTACTAGGTAGTTGGGCTCTCGTGTATCCTTTACTTAGCCTTGCCGCATGCCAGTTTCTTTTTCACCCTTCCCCTTTTAATGCACCCATACTTTTACTTTTTCGTTTTCAGTCAAACTATGCCGATGCCGTTGTCTATTATCCCGCCATGACCATTGATGATTCGTTGCCGGCGCTTCGACCCACGGCAATTACGGGGAGGACGGATGCCACCATGGAATAAGGTTGCTGAGACGTTCCCTTGCCCATTTGCTCCGAAGTTGGGCTCATCTGGCATCTGGCATCTGGCCCGGGCAAGGGTCGACGGGTATTGACTTGTGCGCAGGTCCATTTGTCTGATTATGTCGTGTGTATCCGAACCCGTACTTAGTAGTAGTAATAGCAGTACTAATACTGCTGCTTGTACGATAGGTAGGTGTGTATACGAAGTACCAGCTGGTTACATTACCTACCTATGCTAGGCTTTGTCCCAGCTCTTCGGGCACACGGCCTCGACCGCGATAGGGGGTCAGGTTGTGTGAGACGAGCGGCGGCACACAGAGAGTCACGTTCCAAGGCAACGAGGCAAAACAAAAGAAAAAACGAAGGTTTGTTTGTCGTGTGGTTTGTACGCCCAATCCAATGATTCTTCCCTACCGGCACCTCACAGCCGAGGGGAATGCACCACGCAATTTCAATTGTCGCGCGGAGCCGTTCAAGGGAGCCGGCGGGATGGATGCCCGCCCACACAACCAACCAAAACAGTGGTGTTTTTTATTTGTTTTTACAGAGCCCAATGCAATGCCGGGGGCTACCCATCGTATCGGGGTTTCTTGGGTTGGGAGCGTTGCTCGGTTGCGGACGGACGGTGAACGCCCCATGTCTGCCAAGCGGCTCAAAACAAGGATGGCCCCGATGTGGTCGGCTTGTTTTGGTGACTGGCTGGCCGCGTGGTGTCGTAATCCCCCGGCCTCTTGTATCGGGTAGAAAAGAAAAACGTCGCATAGACCAACCGGGGCTACTGCGTAGCTGACATGAGTCCAAAGCGTCACATCTCTTCGGTGTCGTGTCGACATGGCTGTTTGATAACGAGTGTCACTCCCGTCCAATACACGACACGTGCGTAGTTGAACTTAACCTCCAGATTCCGGATCTGGCCGACATGTTGGCTTGCCCAATTGGCACGAAATATCTGGACGACCTACCTACCTACCTACCTACCTACGTAAGGGTCCAATCTCTTGGTCAACCGTGCAGGAATGAATGTCTTGTCGCGCCGTTGGCGAAAGCTTGACCGGCCGGCGCAGTTCTTTCCCACCTGCTGTGTTGGGGGATTGGTTGGTCTTCCAAGCATTGGCGACCCGGTTTTGGGGGAGCATTCAGGTGCCGTAGCGTCGCTGGCCAAGCCATTTCATGAGATCGCCAACTCCATTTCGCAGGCTCGGCGCCCAGAGTCGAGAGGAGGGAGGGGCGTCACCGTCCACTTTTCTCGGCCTCGGATCCTTAGAGGAGAGGGCAAATTCGAGTCATGACTGTCGTGTCGACATGGCATCAGGCGGGGACTTGGGACGTGACAAAAGAGACAGATGTGCACAGTCAGTCAGTCAGTCAGTCAGTCACGTTGAGCTGTGGATGTTGGGTGAAATTTCTCGAAGAGTCGCACAGCAGCGGCATATGGCAGTCGGTCGGTCGGTGGTGACATGTTTGTTTTGTTTTGTTGTGGAAGGATCCCGAAGTTCCTCCTCCACTTCCGCCATCTCCGCGAAGGAGAGGAGGCATAACCCGGGCAGGTACGTAAAAGCAGTGAGGGGTACGTAATGTACCGAGGTAGGTACGTAACTCTGGATTGCATACAAAGTGGTAGGATGGACCGCCATCGCGATAGATACTTCCGCGGTACTTGTGCACGGTTTCCGCCACCACCGCACCGTCTCGACTCCCATTCATTCATTCAGTTCTCCTTGATTTTCTTGATTCCTTTTTAGCCCGTACTTTGGTTCTTTCTACATATCATGTGGTAGGTATCCGTAGTCGATGTATATATATCTCTATCCCACAGCATACAAGCCTTGCGCTGCCAGCCTCGGCGCATGATTCTCAATGCACTGCGGTACCCATACATAGCTGCAATAGGTCCCTAGAACCGGTTGCAATCAATCAACATGAAGACTGGCGCTTACCGGGATCCCTCAACAATCGATTGCGCCGCAGTAAATATCCGTAATCCGAGTGAAACGCCCGCCGCCGCCGCCTTCTCCCATCTTTCGAGGGGAATGGCGCCAGGGCTGTCCTAGAGTGTCTTGCACACACACAATTGATTGTTGTTGGCCCTGCCTGGGGCTCCCTCTCCCCCTCTCCATAGGTATCTCCCTCCCTCTTCATGTTCCAGACGAATCTCTTCCGTTTCCCCACGGTCTTTCTTCTCGGTTCCTTCCTGTCTCTGCCACCGTCCGTGGGACCTCTCGTCCTTCGTCTAGTCTCTCTCTTGGCCTTCCACCCGTCTCACCTTTTTTTCGCCTGTCTCAGCATGAGATGATTCTCTCTCTCTCTGTCTGTCTGTCTGTATGTCTGTCCTGCATGCACCAACAACCTACACGACACCCTCCGTAAAACTCCCGCCGCCCTCTCACACTCCGCCCCCGCTCCTTTCCCCAACCCGTTCAAATACCTACACTGCCGCTACGTCACCAAAAATCCCTCCGACTTGATTCGCCCGTGACAGAAGCGTGCCAAGAGTCTAACTCAACGACCGCTCACCCACCAGCTTGTCACGCTGCATATTCTGCCTAAGCGACCGCCGAACTACATCCTCCACGCTGCCAATCTTTTCCCCCACGAGATCGCTTGTCCCGGTTTCCCACTACTAGTAACGTGCGTTTCGGGGCCGTCGCTCCGCGAGTATTTTACCTGCCTACGAGTACTCCGTACGTCAACCGGCCCACTACGCGAGCTGTTGCTCCACTGCCTGTAGCGCTTCCGCGACCTTCCTGTTTGGTCGACCCAAATACCGTGTCTGCAGCCAAGAGACGACCATGACAGCCGGAAGCTCAACAAAAGCTTGGTGCTGACGCTCCGCACCGCACCACGAGCCGAAGAGCGGCGGCTTCTTAATATTCCCCAGCGTGCCGCAACAGGAGTCGTGGCCTCCTTGTACGCTTTGATGTTTGCCGTCGCCCTGTCACGCTACATACGCTAGTTGCTACGGTGTGTCACCATGACTAGTCATCCTCAAAGTGGGCATGTCTCGGCACATCGGCAATATCTGCCAGGGGTGGTGTGGTGTGGTGTGGTGTGGTGGCACCACGACAACCACAAGTCGCTGTCGTCGTATCGATGGCCGCGAACGCCTTCGCTGCATACCATACCCAGAAAAGGCCAAAGGTTGACTGCTCCAACACGTCCGTGCCCCCGTCGTTAGCTTATATCTGCTCGTGACGTCCGGAGTACCCTTGAACTAGGTGCCGCTCTGGAGTAAGCCGCCCGCTTCCGCCATCACGGGTCCGAAAGTGGACTGCCACGTCGGCATATGCACCCGCCGAGACCCGGACACCAACCGCCGTGCTTGTACATGTGTGGACTCCCCTATTTCGGCAAGCCCTCACCCCCCCACATCCCAGTCCACACTCTCCGATTTTCTGCTCCATAGTCTCAGCTCTCGACCCGGATCTCCAGCCCGTCTCGAGCCACGATGGCTCGGCCATAGCGCCGATGGTTTAGTGGTAAAATTCTCCGTTGCCATCAAGCAGCGTCGGGGAGCCGGGGGTTCGATTCCCCCTCGGCGCACGTGTGTTTTTTGGCCCTGCATCTGGGGTTTCTTCTTGATGTGCCTGCTCTGGGGTTTTACTTTATAATTTTAAGTTTATTCTTAATTTTTAAGTTTATTTTTCTTTTGCTTCACGATCTTCTTTAACGGCTGGTCCGCTTTTACGTCCTGGCTTAATGATTATTTGGAAGATTAATGTAGAAGGGGGCCTCTGTTGGTGTGGCGTGACTGCCTGCCTGCCTTCTCAGAGGTATGTTTGTTTGCATGCATACATAGACCTCAGCTGTGCGACGTCAAGAGGGACTGCTTGTATAACCAAGTTTGCCATGATCCCACTACAGTGACTGGCGCAGTTTCTACTGGAGTGAATGGCGTTGATGAGTTGGGATGCAAGCCATGGCCTCAGCCCACGAGAAACAAACCTACCCGGTGAATTAACTAACCTGTGGGAATGAATGAATTATCGCCGGTCAGTGCATGTTGCTTATTGAACACCATAGTTAACGCATCACCTCTTGGTGAATCACAGGCAGAGCGGCCTCTTCGCCGAATCATATCTCATGGTGTTGTGAGCACGCCAGTGATTCACTGCCACCCTCTGACCACCAAAACCACACATGAGTATATCGAAGAGGTACAATGTATCAAACGAAGCAAGGGAAGATTCTATAAAAACGGCTGGTCCCCTCCCCCCCAGGCATAATGACTTTCTTCTTCAGAGAAAACCGCAGCGAGATTTAACCAGCATCACAGATATTATTCAAGCATCAAGACCCAGCCAAGAAAAGGCCTACATATAGGACACCATACACACCCATCCCGAGTGACGAAAATGAAGGGTGACGACGTTACCAGCCACGGCAGCTACCTGGACGACTACTTCTACGAGTACTTCTACGAGTGCTTCAGCAGCCAGGACAGCCAGCGTAGCGCATCGAGCCAGGATAGCCAGATCAGCATCGGCTCCGACGACACCGACGACACCGTCGTCGGCACCGTCGTCGGCACCGTCGACGCAGCTGTCGAGTACATCGTCTGGTCCGCCACTCGAGCGGCCTTTGACGCGTGGGCGGCCGACCGCACGCGCCGCCGGTGCCGGTGGCGCTGCTGCAGGTGCCGGTACCTCAACCGGATGCCGCGGTCCCGGCTCATCATGACGCACTGCCGCAACCCCGCCCCGTTCGGAAAATCGGTTGGGGGCACAGGAGAAGAAGCAGGAGCAGGCGAAGGTGGCAGCTGCCCGAGGGACGAGTCCGGGGAGGCCCACATGGGGCCCGGGGCATGTTGTGTCATCCTCGTGCCGCGAGGAGCGGAGCCGGCAGCCGAGGAGCGAGTAGGTTAGTCTGAGGTTTCGGAGATGATCCGGGTCCCGGGGAAAGACTTTGTCGCGTCTCCGGGTTAGCTTAGCCGATGCTCCGGCTTAGTTGATATTCATTTAGTAAGTTTTCTGGTGGGGAAGGAGTGCAAGGAAAAGAAACACCGGTGCGGACTTGTGCACATCTTCGCGATGAAGGCATGTCGGGAACGCATCGGAAACCAGTTCATAGATTACTCAGTTCTGAAAAACATCAAAGTGTAAGAGAATTATCGGCACGATCTGCCCGTAAAGAAACGTGCCGTCGGCATATCTTCATCTGTGGTCAGGCACCTACGTCGAAGAAGGGTTCAGAGCAGAACAGGCAGCACTAGATAGTACCGGAGATAGGTTGGCGGCCGATGCTTTATCAGGGACTTGGATCTCCGATCCTCTAGGCCAAACACAAACGGCCTCTACGGCCAGCAAGGCAGCGAGGTCGTCAGTGACTCCTCCTACCCAGGCAGATATATTAAAGCACTCAATTTCCAACGCCAGACTGAAAAGTCCCCGCTGGCCCATGACTTTTTCTTTCATCTCCCACCAAACCATATCGACACAACTACCTTCCCGGCGATGGACTTTTTGGCCAACATGGACAGCTTCGGGTTTTTACAGCAACAAAGCGTTTCCCTCTGTGGCCTTTTCAAATATCTTTTCGTACAAACTATCATCTCACTCCTACGCGATATCATCCTGCTCGACCGCATCAACACCTCACTCCCGCACATCATCGTCTCACTCGGACGCACCGTCAGCTCACACCCTCTCGCACGCACCGTTCTCGCCGTCGTTCGATGGATACTGGAAACGTCACGCATCGCGAACATACTGGGGATCGAACCCGCCAACCAGCAATGCACATCGAGCGTCATGTGTAGCATCTGTCTCGTGGAGCTTCTCTTTGTGGGCATTCTGGCCATCTCGGCCCTACGTATAGCCATGTCCGCTGCAAGGTTGCCTACCTTTCAACGCACTCCCAGTCACTATGCTTTCTTCTTTTTACAAGGCGTGATTCCTTTCCTGTGGCTGGCCATGCTGTGGTGGACCTGTGCCGGTCTCGTGAACTTGGCACGCTGAAGCAAAAGGGGGCCAGCTCCAGCGAAAGTTACCCGATCAGAGGGCGACTGGCCGCCGGCAACGTAATCCTGGGCTTTTCTACAAGTGCGCATGCATATCGGAGCAGAGCGACTGGAGTGGAGGCGAAACTGGAACAGAAGGAACGAGGCTCCGCAATACTTGAATTGCGTTGGACGGGCGGCATGCGGGAACAAGAGACTACCTACCTACCTAGATATCATCAAGATACCATCAATTTACCCTATGGTACCTAGGTACCTACCTTTCAACAATTCACCTCTGCAGGGTGGGGTTTGCGGTGTGGCTGGTGATGAAGAAGGAAGTGACGTAGTTGTTGCTCGTGGAGGTGTCTGGAGGCAGCAACGGTGGCCATCCTGCCGGACCTGGGAAATGAACTGCTGCCATGCCAGGCGTCAGTAGGCAGGTAGTGAAAGATCTGTCTGGGAAGGCGGGCCATGTGCCCTCGACAGTCTGTTGTACACTTTCCGTGCACCTGTTTTCTCCACATATTGCGTACTGTATCCCAGGAAGGTATCGGGACTGATTCTTGCCTTGCCTGTCTTCGGACCTTGTCCCACCCGCTCGATCATACCTTCCCAGCTTTATTTCAACGACCTTTCCCGTCTTGCGACTTCCACTGTCAAGTTCTCGCAGGAGAGAATGGGGTAAGAGCATGCGGGAACCGACCTTCCACCACGAGAGCACATGCCGACTTGACGAGACCTTAAAACCCCCCCAGTCTTCCGCTCCCCTCCTCATCCTCTTCTTCTTCTCCTCATGTCATCTGGCATCACCAGCGGTATGTATCCCTTACTCTGGCTAGCGCTAATCTTTTTTATTAGGTCCCTCCTCAAGGAGATCGCCTCCTTGATCGTGGGGATGGTTGACCAATTTGTCCTTCAACAGGCTCAAAGAATCCATGCAGTTCCGGTGCGGGACTCGGAGTTCCGAGACCGAGCTCGCCATCGATTCTGGTCATACCTCCCGGGTCACATTGTCCGTCATGTATTCAACATACTGATTGACACCCTGCTCGAGGCCCTCGGCTAGAGCACACGAATCCAATTTTTTGTTCTCCCCTCTCGCTGTTCCCGCGAATTTTTGGAACATTTTCACTTGGGCAGCTGGTATTACACTTCCTCCAGTTTGCTTGTGGCCTCTCATGTCGGATCCCGGGGGCTCTTCTTTTTTGACTTTGGCACTTTTTCGTGCGAGCAGCTGGTATTACACTTCCTCCAGTTTGTTCATGTTGGATCCCGGGGGCTCTTGGGGCTGTCCCAGCTTGGGGCAGCCCGTCAACATCTTTTTTGTAAGTGTTGCCCTGCATCTTTCCATTCCACTCCGGCTAACCTTTCGTTCACCATAACCTCCACCACCGACCTTTCTGTCCCGCTGCACACGACGACACTACCAACCCACTATCGGCACACACTTGAAACCGACCTTTATCAGAGACGTTTGGTTTGGAATTTGTCGATACGCGAGGAACATGGACGGGCAATAGGGGGGCAGTGATTCGTGTTCTGTACTTATGTTGTTCAGATACTACGTTGTTTTCTTTTGTGCCTGTGACTGCTTGACGTTGAGATCACACTCGACCTTAATTGTCAGCGAGCGCTTCTTCACCTCAATGTTCTGCCGAGACATACTCTTCGCCATTCGCTTATGGCCTTCTACAGGGTCCCATTGACTATCCTCTATTCAAGGCCTGGCACTCCCTCGGCTCCTGATTCCAAATCGCTCAGCCACTTCGCGATCCTCCGTCTCATGAAGGGGTCGGCGCACGCCGTGCCTGCAAGATCGTAGTCTCTCTGCCGCTGGCTCGCCTTGAACGTGGACACCCAGTCGGGCTGCAGATTCTCCATCTCTAGCAGAAACATCCGCCGCAGCTGGGTCAGCTCGTAATCTCCCAGATGCTCCCAGTAAAAGTCCATGGCATTGCCGTACTGGTACTCGCTCTTGATGGGCTTTACCTCGCGCCGTTTGCCCTGCAAGAAGGGCGGGTACTGGCAAGCCATGTACAGCGGCAACGCAGAGACGCAATCCCAGTCCACGACGGCCGTCAGTGCTCCTGCATCGTCAACCATGATGTTGTGCCGGTTCATGTCATTGTGGTAGATGACTGACGGTTCGATTTCGGGGCCTCCGGAAGGGAAAAAGTTTGGCAGTTGAACACGAAGCCTTGCAATGGTTTCCAGGACGCACTCAAGTTCCTCTGGATCGTCATCTCCGTCCTCAGCGTCTTCATTGTCGGAAGAATCTCCACTTTTGGCATCCTTTCCACTCTCGCCTTCCTCGACCGCCGTACTGGGCTCAGGTTTTGTTGTCTTGCGGCCATTGTCGTCCTCTCCAACGCCAACCTCGTCGGATTTCAGCACACGGCTCAGGCGCCTCCTGCAATTGGACTCGGCGAGATCAAGCCGCACAGACAGCCACTCTCTGCTGGTTGCAAAAGGCCCACGAGATATCTTTGGATCGACATCGACGCCGATGAACGCCGAAGAGACCATTGTTTGAACGGTGAAACCAGGATTTACGGGCGCCACAACGTCCGCGAGTCCGGGGTGTCGATTCAAGCAGCTGCCGGTATGAGGGTACTCTTCGCCGGGAGGCTTGGCTGCTGCTGCAAACGAATCTTTTGTCTCGTTGTTTGCCTCCAATACCTCAGGCTCGGGAAGACGGGGGTTTGGAAGTAGGTTGCCAATGCCGTAGAAGCGGTGGGCGAAAGTGTCGGAGCAAAACGATGCGATCTGTCGTACCAGATGTTTCTTTGCTGGAAACGAAATCTCCTTCCAGACATCAGCCCATGGCTTGCCTGGGACTTTGCTCATGATGATTCATTCGAAGCCAACGGGTTTTCCGCGATCCGCATCGAACCCCAAGATTTCCGGGACTGGCAGGCTCGTGTTCCGACGAACCCATAGCATCGTCGCAACTTCGCTCAAGGTCTTCCATTTGGGTTCAACTGGCAGGGCCACCCGAGCAACCACTTCATTCACGGCAAACCTGACAGTGTAAAGCTTATTGAAAGCACCTGCTCCTAGGAATTCAATGCTGCAGGCGCTCCGAATGTCGAGGGTGCTCTTCACGGTCTCCATGATCACTGTCATGTCGAGGTCGACGGGCCACCGGGGCTCAAGTCCCCAAAAAGGGCGGGCCCATTTGAGGCCGAAAACTTCTGGATTAGTCGAATCGCCTGCATTTCCCATTTCGACTCGAGTGTTCGCGCGGGCTGCCGGAATCGATTGCGAGTGCTGTAGCGATTGCGGATGGCGAGAATGGCAGATGATTGATGAAGAAGGTGAGGAGAAGCGCGCCGAGGTCTTTCTTCTACCAGCTTAAAGTCTAGGTGAAAAGTTTTGCTATTGTGAAAGACGAGGAAAAGAGCCCATGTTAGCTTCTCGTGCGTTGCTGCTTGTTGTATGCAGAGGGCGATCAAAACTCCGCTGCCTTTTGTCGGCATTGAGCTGGCCAACTGGCGCGCATGCCTAGGTAGGCAAAGGACCAGGCGTGAGTCACGTCACTGAGTTTGGCAAACAAAAACTTCCGTCGTCATTTCCAGATGACAGATGGCTATGGATCTATCTCGCCTCTCTGCAACGTACGCTTTGTTTCATCCTGATTCACCGGATTTAGGACTGTCTGGCAATGTATTTACTTCATTTCGCCCCATGTGTACTCCTCGAAATGTGTGACAAGCCGGAGCTCTTTTGCTAAGTGTTTGGTCGCCATCTTCGAGTCCCTCTTCTGGGTAGTAGCCTCAGACGCAGGAGACGACATCAATACAATCCCTTCGACATGAGAGTGAGGTTGTTGAGTTGGCTCAATGAACCAAATCACACTTCCACTACATATCATCTGCCAGCGTCGTGCAGCTCACGGGACAGGAGGCTTGGGAACCCGAGTCGGTCAAGGAGTATCCAAGGCTCGAGATCAGGAACACTAGCGGCTACATCGCCACCAACTGGGTCAACGAGAGATGCCTCGAGAAAAACTGCGACAAGTGCGACCCGAGCTGAGTCCAGGGGGGTGGGTGAGCGTGCTACTCGGCGATTATCTACGGAACGCAGCCGACGTCCCCGTTATGTTAACTATGTTGCAAAAGGGTGATCCCTGGCTGTGATTTTACGGGAAAGTTAGAATGGATGTACACACGGCCTTGTCATGTTTCTGTTCTCTCTTATTAGTTTAATTACTCTTAGACTATGATAATACCCAACTCCGTGTCAATCCTTTTCCTGCTTATTTAACCGGGGTTTCATTCTACAATTCAATTTATCCAGGCCACCCACACTTCAATGTATCCGTAGGGTTTCCAATGTTTTTGCATAAGACAGCTGCACTTGGAAACTAGCAAGAACCACCACAATAAAAATACGAAGGCCTCGTACATGCATGATTGTTTATTTTGGTCTAAGCGGGCGGTTATGTTGTCTCGGTATTCATTGGAAACTTGCAGGTGTGCGGCACGAAGGCAACTTACGAGTGGTTACTGATAAAGGTGCATTGCCGATTTCCTGCGCGGCTTGGTCCAGACTCATAATGTCCAATCGCCTATCAGTTAGTCTCCTACCTCAGGCTCAATTTACTCACATCATCTTGCAGTCTCGTGAAAGTTACCACCGTCAAGTACGGCCATCTCGGCTCAAAGTTGATGGCAGGGGCAATTACTGTAATCTCAAGTGAGACTCTCCATTCTTGATATAGCTATAAACTTAAGCCAATTTCTTAAAACTGCGCCCACATGATACAAAAACGTCATTACATAGAAACAAATCACGCAGCTATCTATTACATGTCACATACTCTAAGAAAGCCATGAGCAATTGAGGATGGGAACCAGTTTCCAGCGGTCGTTTCTATTGGGTTTTAAGGAGAAGACTATGGAAAAATCGGCGGAGGGCTCGATGCACGTGGAGTTTCGCATTCGTTCAGAATACAATTGCTAAACCGGTTTGCCTCATTCCCATTAGTGACAGACAATTCGTCCACGTCACACTTGCATATGTGTATGTGCGTATATGCAGTTTGCAACGACATACAGTCTGCATTGATAGAGCTCGCATCTGCATACACGCTTTTGTCCGCTACAACTGAGTCTAAAGCAGTGTGCACTCAATGGAAAGTTTGAGCTATTCTCGGTATGTAACACTTCGCAGATTCATCTGTATAGCGATTCGCTGTTATGGAAGAGGCTATGAACCTTTGCAGGGGCCTGTCTCGCCCTCACTCTCTTCCTCGGCGGCTATCTCGTACCCAAGCCGATGCCAAAGAAGCGACGCTGCACGCTCCCACCAAACAGTTCTTGTGGATCACTGGCAGTGTCAAGGAGACGAAGCCTCTTGCTCTAAGATCACGATGCGGCTGTAAAAGCTACGCCTGGCTATCGCCAACCGGCGTAGAGCCCGCAGTGGTGGTATTCAGGCTGCCGTGTTCTTGCATCGAACATGCAGTCATCTTGACCCCGCTCAGATAGAACCTGGGCTATCATCTGCATTCTGCACACAGCAGATTTTCTTAAATAATCCTGTGTGCTCAGTAATTCAAGCACAGCCCACTTGAAGTCTTATTTCCATGAAACCTACACAATAGCTCGCTTCTTCTTTACCATTTACTTTGCACTCTAATATCCGCAATCACCTAAGACATCAAAAACGCATAAGCTCAAGAAGGGCTTGAATAAACCTCAGTCGACATGGGCTATTCAATGGAAGCCGGCAGTCTCGCAGGAACCTGGATTTCAACAGGTCTCGCCATTATCGCGTTGATTGGTATCATCGGCCCCTTTTACGCTTTCAAGACAGCCTATAGCAAGAAGACCCGCGTGCTCAATGCTGTTTGGGATCGTGAGGGGAAATATTTAACCAAAGGCTGGTCCATCGGACGAGGCCCTGCGCTATCTCGACGATCCCGAGTGCCCAATTTAGCTCGCAACTATCAAAACAACCACTATGACGTTGCCCCTATTCTTCCAGCTGAAGATGACCCGGCCAGGTATCAATATCTGGACCCACAAGTCGAAATCTCATCATGGAATACGGGATGGGCAAGGCTTTGCGCCCTGATAGGATCTTATCACACAAGTTCTCAGTATAACGATAATGGAATGTGCGCTGGGTCTACAGATGGAACCTTGGAAATAATCGATTCTTTTTCCGCTCTTGTTGTCAGTCGCTACTGGATCTTCCTCATGGGTCTTTTGGGAGTCTATGGCTGCACCACAGAAGAAAGTCTTCCTCAACTCGCCCAACGGGACACCGGGCCCAGCGACGATGGCGGCGACCAAGAAAGCGAAGAGAGCGTCTCTTTGATTGATTTGAGTCCACAGCATCCGAATACTGGAAACAAAGCCATATATTACAGAAGATTCTACTCAAGACATGGTATTCAAACATTTTCGAATTCTAGTGGGAGAGAGATCGAGGGTTTCACCGGGAGCTTTAAATCTCTTGGACGGCAGAAATATAGCACTGGAATACGGAGCGTTGTTGCATTTCAACATGTCAACCAACAAAGAACCTTAACCCAGGCCAATTCGAATGAAACCGGACAGCGGAACCCTCTAACCCCCGATTTGGAGAATCGATTTTGGGTTGCATTTGGTTACCTTTGGGGACAAACTCAGCCACCTATCTCGTACCTTGACCCGGTCGACCCTCGGATGACAGCATCCGACGCTTTCCAAAATGGAGATGATCTAACACTTCATTTACGCTTGGCGACGACATCGGTTCTACCTGTCCTTTTGAGACACTGTTCCACCGCGCTTGGAATACGCCGCAACGCTGAAGTTCTGCAGTGGAAGATTTCTGCAAACTCTGGACAAGTGGCTGCGGAGTGGTATGAGGTGGAAGTGGAATCCAGAAGTGCGTCAATCTTTTTATGGAAAGCAGATGTTGTGAGAGCACTTGACGCATTTTTGCACCTCGATTACGATGAGCGCGCTTTCCTTGTCCTCAAATTTCCTTGTGAAATCTGGGATCAACTTCTCGAACTTGACTACGCGATGCGATTCTGTTCGTGCGAAACAGTCTCTGCATTTCTCGACAGGCTTGCAGAAAACCGAAAACGTTGCAACGAACAGAGCGATTCACCAGCAAAAAGGGTCGGTATTCGGCCCGAGACAGTGCCTGAATGGAGGTTTGCAAACAACCGTTACTTCGCTTCCAAAATCGAGGACTTGGTTCGATTTGAGAAACATCTTTCCAAATCAATCAAAGATTGCGGGATGGATGTATTGAACTACCCAATCGCGATCGCGTTCATTCTCAACGAAGATTTCAGAGACGGCCTGACAGGGACTTTGGTTACCCAAGACGAAGAAAGCATCGAGCACCAGAGTTCATCACAACAACAGCTTGGAAGCGATCGCAGCACAGCCAGCAACAAAAGCTCATCGGGTTCTTCTTCCGGCAACACTGGACCAGATGACGAAGATTCGAGTCATAACGTACCCTCACCACAAGAGTTCTGGGCATCCAGGCGGAGCCGCAAAAACTCAAGAATCAGTGAAATCTCACTGAAATACCACTCATCCAGGGGCTCGACTCTGCCAAGCGATTGCGGTGGCAGTAACAATACCCTAACGTTATCTTGGAAGATGAAAGGAGATCAAGAGCACCGATCAACTGAAATACCAAGTTACGACTGTACCAGTCTGAAGTCAAAAGGCAGTCCAACTGGTCACATTATCAGCTTGAATGGGCAAGATGTTGATTATGCCGTGCTCATAGCAGTATGGACAGTGACACGGTGTGCTCTTTGGAGAAGCTCTCGGGACTCTTGGGCCCTCATTGACTTTATCAACGACCTGGACCGGAATGTGTTTGTGCTGTAAAGGATTCTATGCATTAATGTTGACGGTACACTATTGTATTGTAAGCCGATAGTAGACCTCCCGTGACCACTTGTTAGGCACTAAAGTCGCAGAGATAAAAGGAAGGACAGGCTTTTATAAGAATAGACAAGTCTTTCTGACCTCACACCTCTAGTGCGCGCAAAGGGAGCCGCCATTCCAAAGTTATCCTAGCTGCTATCTAATATCTGCTTCATTACATTTCTAATAGCAGACTTTCACAGCTGGTGACCGTCATATGTGTAATTTTTGATCGGAATTGAATGCTGAAGGCACAACCACCCGTTCTGGGGCCTGGCAGCGTAAGGCTTCACGAGCGGCGCCCCTAGGCGAGCCTGGTTTGCCCAAGGACTATCTCTCTCTCTCTATCTCTCTCTGTCTGTCTGTCTCTCGGAAACTCGGTGGGAAAAGAAAAAGCCAGGGGCTTTTTGGCCGGCCAAGTCCGCACCTGACGCTGCCCGAGCCTCACTCCTGCGAGCACGACAACGATCAGCTTTGTCCCCGCTTCCAGCCCGAGAGGGGCCCCGGCCGATGTTTTCGATGATTAAGGCGACGAACGGCATAGGATAAGAGTGCAGGAAGTTGCCCGGCATGTGGGGAGCACATGATGGTGAACATATCCGAGGTGAAGCCTCACGATTGGGGGGGGGGGGGGGGCTCGACTCGATGTCCACAAGAAAAGGCGGGAGAACTTCTTTTTTCTTCTTCTTTCTTTTCCCCTCCCTTCCCCCTCCCCATACCCGTCGCGTTCGGACCCCTCACCCGCCGAGGGAGCTTGAAACGCCCTTTTGGATTCTATAGGTACATTACCTGCACGCATAAGCGATCCGGCGGCTCATTCTCTCCGGGGAACGATATCCAATCACCGCCCGCGGCCGCGTGGCCCTTCTGGAAACAAACGGCTGGCCCTGCATCGGCGCTCACAGGGGAGAGATGGCAGATGAAGCCTTTTCACGGCTTCGCTTCGCTTGTTCTTAATGCCGTTGCTCCCCCCCCCTCGTCTTCCCCCCCATACAAAGCTGGTTGGGCAGGGGGGACCTGCCGCCTTTTTTCTTGCCATCATCGACACACGGATGATCGACGTCCGTTTCCCAGACCGCGCCAGGCGTGGATCCGGGAATCGTAGGAACAACGTGGGAGGAAAACGCAAACCATGCTTTTGTGAAAGTCATTTTGTGAAAGTCCGTTTGTCGGTTGTCAAGACGCCCGATTCGGCAATTCTTTCGCCACTCCGGCTCGGTCCGGCGCCGCCGGCCGGCCGACCAACGGCCCCCGGTTCCCCCCCCCCCCCTCCGGGACTCACCATCTCCCAAATTCATTCTCAGAAAAGAAAAAGCACCACATACAATCCCCTCCTCCCCTTTTGAAGACGACGATAATGCCATGAACCTCCCGCATTCGCGACGGCGACCCCCTCCCCCCGCCTTTCGGCAAAGGGGATCCCCGGGACCCAATGGTTCCCCAACCATTCCGGCCTGGTGCGTCTTTATGCCCGTCCCCTCCCTCCTTTTGTCCTCCTCCTCCTCCTCCTCACATCCCGTCCCTCTCAAACTGGGAGACCCCCCTTCCGTCAGCCTTGGAAAGTATTGACTTTGTTCGCCTCCACCCGCATAAACCGTCCCCCCCCCCCCTCCCCCACCGGCGTGCGGCGTGAGAAGCGACTGGCCCATCGACCGGCCGTCGACCCCGCCCCGCCACCATGGAAACAATGGAACAATGGAGCCCGTTTGGTTCATGCGTTTGGGGCGAGGGATGTACCCAGAGGAGTCGGTCTCGGTACCGCGGCGCCCTGGAACCGGGGATCTCCCCCGCGGGCGGGGAATATCCTTGCGTCTCCGGGGGCCCCAGCGTTAAGGGAGCTCGTGGGAGAGAGCTCGGAAACTTGGGCGCGGCCCCCCCTTCTTGGTCAAAAGCGTTTGTTCACCGAATTTGACGAAAGCCAGGCTGGCTCGTCGCACATGGACCCGGTTCTTGGGCATCTTGACAATGGTGATTACTCTTGATTCAGCGTTCCCGTCTCCAGTTACTCGGCTGTCTATGTATGCTCAAGCCATACGCATGCTATGTGGTATCAAGTGTTTACAGGTTTCCCGTCCTAACCAAGGTATTTTGGTGCAATGTGGAATGTCGTAATCCACGCCAAAGAAACAACAACAAAAAAAACCGCCGCGTTGGCGCTCGCTTCCCGGCCACGCCACCGCCGCCCCTCGCAGGCGTCCGTCCCATTACCCATCCAGCGCCTTTTTGCAATGCTCCCACAGTCATGAAACTCGCGACAAATGAAATTTCTTAGTCTTACACATTACTTATTCTTACGACGCTGTCGTAGCTCCGTCTTCTGCTCTTGGATAGTTGCTGCCGCAGGCGAAGGTTTCAGTGGATACTCAGAAGAATCTCAAGATGATGAGAGCCATGGCTGGCAAGCTCCACGCGAGGCCTCCAACCGTTCTCCTTTCTGCCCCGTTCATAAGCAAAGCATCAAGGGGATTAACCGGAGGCTTTTTAGAAGTAGCTTGGGGTGCTGATTCAGTCCGGGTCGTCGTTGCAGAGGTAGCGATACTTGTGGCCGGAGGCGGCGGCGGCGGCGGTGGCGGCCCTGGCGGTGCGGGAGTGTTTGTCGGCGGTGCTGCTGTAGTCGGCGCAGGTGGCGGAGGGGGAGGCCGAGCCGGTGTTGGTATTGATGTTGTGGTTGGTGGCGGCGGAGGTCGGACGACCGAAGTGGAAGATGGCGGCGGCGGTGGTGGTGGCGGCGGCGGCGGTGATGATGGCGGCGGCAGGACGGCGGTGGTCGGAGGCAGTACTACCGTCGTAGTGCTGGGCCTAATGGGTTGCACTGGCGATGACGTTGGCTGATTTGTAACACCACAGAGAAAGGTGACGAGATTTCCTGCCAGTGCTTGTCCAAGTACCGTGTTGGACTGCACCTGGACAGACTGGCAAGTTTGCTGGAGGGTGCTTTGCTTCTTTGCCAACCCACGGGTACACTGAACCGAGCATGTCCTCCTGCTGTCAAAGTCGGCCGTGTCGCATCCGCTGATGGGAATGTTGTAGGCCAACAGGCAGCCGAGGGGCACAGAAAGGTCAGCGATGAGCTGGAAATTGGACAGACTGAGCGACGAGTCTCCGACGGTAATGATGGCGGCGGTAGCGGCGGTGGCGGATGCCAAGAAGACGAGCTGGGCTAGGTGCCCCCGAGGGGAATGGGATATTAAGTTTCTCATGCCTGAGGGCTATTGGTCGACTTTGGTCGACTTTGATCGTTTTCAAGCGCAGCCCCCTTTGGGAGTGGTTGGTGAAAGTTTTTGTTTAAATCGTCCAGCGGGTAGTCGGGCGGCAAGATGTCGTCGTCGATTGTTGGTGATTGGTGTTTGGCGGCAAAGGTCGAATCGTCGAGAGGGCGGCGACGAAGCGGCCAGGAATATGGTGGATGAGCAAAGCCAATGAACCAGGATTTGGCCGGGAGGCGCTTGGCTTTTGGGAGAGGGAATGACAGCGACAGGGCGACAGTCAAGGCTGAGGGCCTGAAGGGCCGAAACGTATGGCGTGTCAGAGGGTGCCGGGGATGACGGCACGATCGGCTGAAGAACCACGTCAATGCGGGTCGCAGGGCCGACAGGGTCTAGAGCTAGGTGAACCAGACGGCCGGCTCTGGCGAGATAATTCAAGGGGGTTTCTTAATGGCGGTTGTCCAGAAAGGCGTAAGAGAAACAGCCACATGTGGCGATTGACCGAAGAGTGAGGGCGAAGACGTTGTCAGGCGATGGACTCGGTCTATGGTGTGAGTCGGTTGGCGGTGTTGCAGAGAGATATGGCGATACTGCACTTGCCGATGTGGAACATGGGCGGGTGATACGAGAATTTGAACAATCCGAGCTTCCTTGGCGAGCAACGAACAGGAGGACGGGCAAGGTAATGGTGGTGATGATGGTGCACCGTTGGAAGGGAAGAAACGGGAAAGTTGGAGAAGCAAAAGTGACGGGCCCGTACTGAGGACAACAACGGTAGCGGTGCAGATCGATCGCGGTGTCGGCGCAAGGGACGATTTGGTTGGACGAGCAGAGGAGGAGCTGTTGCAACGGACGAGGCCAGTTCCAGGCAGAGGCAGAGGCAGAGGCAGATTAGATGAAGACGACGAAGAAGGGGTTAGGTAGGTAGGTAGGTGTTGGGAAAAAAGGTTTGGAAATTGTCTTGGCGCCGTTGAAGGATCAGATCCGACGCAGACCGGACGGGTGGTGTTTGTCCGAGAAGCAAGGAGAGCCCTGAGGCAGCGTATGCAGTTGAAGAAAAACAAGTAATGGCGACGGGATAGCTCGATTTGGCAGGCAATATCCGTCGGGAAAGGGATTACCTATACGCGGTGTAGTAGGTAGGTAGGCGTCGACGGGCGACAGGAGGTATTGTCAAACGGGAAATGGGTGATCTTTTCCTTTGATTCGGGACAGCTGCGAGGATCTCCAAGGCTTGTGAAACAGAGTTGCTGTCACCCGCGGGTCAATGACACCCAAACACGCTGCTGTGGCCGTTTGACATGGGGGGGGGGGGAAGCTGGAGTGGAGTGGAGTGGACTGGCCAGACCAGACCACACTGGAGAGGAGAGATACCTTTGTACGAAGGGTTAATTGAAATGGAGAAGTAGGTAGGAGAGATGGAAATTAAGAAGTGGAGGAAGAGGTGACGAGAAAGAGGGAGCGAGAGATGGAGAGAGAAAAAAGGACGAGAGAAGGGTGGGATGGGATGGGATGGGGAAAAGGAGGCGGCAAGAAGGAACAAGTCGTCGACTGCCTTCCTGCCTTCCTGCCTGCCTGCCTCCTTGGTGTAAGACGTCTGTCTACGAATAGTTGGGGCAAGAGGCAATGCCATGCCTTCCATCCATCCATCCATCCATCCATCCATCCGTGCCTGCCCGCCAGATCCAGATCGTCCTTTCCGTCTCAGCCAACGGTATCCGTAAGTGCGCGTACAGACAGACAGATGCCACTGACCGAAGCGACTGCACCGCCGTCCTCGACTCCCTATTGGACTCCCGCCAGAAGCATCACATCACGCCCATCATCCATCAATCAGCTAATCAGTAATCGCAGATAGCAGCCAAGCCCCCCTTGCGCTGCAGCCACAGCCGCAGCCGTAGCCGCAGCCGCAGTCCGTCCCAGACAAGCAAGCAATCGAGCAAGCAAGCAACTCGCCGTGGCGACAGCTGACAGGCGTCTCGCGCGCTCCCCGGACGTGCACCCCCCAGGTACCTACGCGGTGGTAGGTACAGTACCTATGATCCCTGCCTGGCCTCTCCCAGCTCCGTGCTTGACTCCGTGAAGGGGACGAAAAAAAAGAAAAAAGGAAAAAGGAGCGCAGAGACCAACGAACGAACAAGGCGACACGAGCGAACCGACTGGACGGGGAGGGGAGAGAAAAGAGAGGAAGAAGAGAGAGAGAGAGGGACGAGCGACCAAGGATGAACTGAACTGAAGACGGGCATAGGTACATACACTCATACACACATACCTACATAGCTACATACCTATGGCAACAACAACCGAAACAGTTACTACTAGGGCCGTTTGAGGTGACGATGCAGGTTGCCCCCTGTGGGTCTGTGACTGGGTTGAACTGAACTGAACGCCAGACGCCAGACGCTGGACTGGACGCACGCTGCAAGGGGAAGCCACGAGCTGCGAGCTGCCTGCCCCCGCTACCTCCCTCCTCCTGGTGGCAACAGTCATGACATCGTACGTCTGCTAGCTACCTACCTACCGAGTGAGTGGCAGGTATTTGGTCTGGACAATCATCTCCCATCGTGTGTCAGAAAGACTCTAATTACCCGTCCCTCCCCATCTCAACCGTTCATCCCGTCTTGTCTTGTCTCGTCTTCACCCGCCCCCCCCCCCCCCCCCCCCCCCCCCCCCCCCCCCCCCCCCCCCCCCCCCCCCCTCCCCCCCCCCCCCCCATCCCCCCCCCCCCCCCCCCCCCCCCCCGCACCAGAGCGGGCACCTCACGACTCGTCAAAATTCGAGGACCCGACGCCACGTTTCGACCCCTCCCTGCTCACTCACTCGCTCACCCTCACTCACTCTCACTCACTCTCACTCCTCAATCCCTACCGACTTCCAGTCGGCTCACTCGCGCGCGACTTACTCGCTCTCCCGCCAGATCCCGTTAGACCAATACGGCCATCGCCGAGAATGTCGTGTCTACGCAGTACTTCGTACACCATCTATCTAGGCATGTATCGTAGGGCTCCCCCCCCCCCCCCCCCTTTTTAAATGACCATGGCGCTGGGCCGCAGTCTTAGCCCTCTTCCCGCCCGGCACCCATCGCCAAACCCACGGAATGTGACCATGGACCGAGACCGTCTTGCATCCATTACCTTTAGAATTAGACTCTGTGCCTCGGCACTCTCGGGCCGACAGCGCCGCCGGTACGCCGCGTGTGACTCCGCGTCATGACCGCTCCCGGCCTTCGCATACCACCCCGCCCCCCCCCCGTTCCGTCCTTGCTGCCCCTGCCGTGCCCCGGACCCCTCGCAGCCGGGGGACACGGAGCACAGCCTCGCGCCGGCTGATGCAACGCCTCCGAGAACACTTTCCGAGGTTCCCCCCATGCGAGTTGTGACACAGACCATCCTGCAAGTGAACATGAAAAGAAGACGAAGAAAAGAAGAGGCTTGATTGATGTTACATGTGCCAAAATCAATGAGTGTACTAGCCTAGCGCTGGCGGGCCGCTTTAAACCGCAAATCGTACCTGGTATCGCCAAATCCAAATGCTCAAGCCCTTGAGAAGGAAAAAAAAAAAGAGAAAAAAAGAAAAGACAACCCCTGGACGCCATTCGTGCAAGTAAATCGCCGATTCTATACCGCTCTCACGCCGCCCCTGCCTTGACGTGCCCGTTGGCGGGCTCCCCCTCCCCCTCGCCCTGGCCCGCGCCTTCGTCCTCCGTCGCCGCCGCCGCATCGCCGTGTGGGTACAGCGGCTTGCTGGGGTCGTAGCCGACCGACTTGACAATCCCCAGACCCTTTGTTCTGCCTTCCCGGAACAGCAGCCGGTCGCCCGGCGCGAGGTACTCTGGCCGCTGCACGAACCGGAACGCCACCGTCGCCCTGTCGCCCGTCCGGATGTACGGCCGGTCGACGTCGATGATGGCGCACGTCTGCGAGACCGGCCCGACGTGCAGCATGGCCTGATACTTGGTCTTGATGGTGGTCGCATGGGACAGGATCAGGACTAGCATCAGACAAAGTGTTAGTTGTCGTGGCTTGCTTGATATGGGCGATTCAATCAGCCTTGTCGCGGCATGAACTAACTCACCTTCCGCAATGAACTCCCTGTGCACCTTGGGCGCCGGCTGCCCCTCGAGCTTGGGCAGGACCACCATGCCCTTCCTGACGTCTTTGCGACGGACCTTCTTGAGCGCGAACGACGCCGACTGGCCCGCCGACGCGGCCGGCACCCCGAGCCGCTTGCGCTCGATGGAACGGATACTGGTCGCCGTGAAATGCCCCAGCGAGTCGGGCCCTATGAGGACGTTGTCCCCCGCGTGCACGACGCCCGACTTGACGATGCCCGATACTACCGTTCCGACGAACGGGACCGAGAAGGTGTCGTTGACGTGGAACTCGAAGGGGGCGTCCGAGTCGTAGCGGCCGTGGTGCGGCAGGATGTTGAGGAACGTGCGCACCAGGTCGAGGTTCTCGCCCGTGACGTTGGACACCTGGAACACGGGGCATATCCTCTGGCTGACGAACTGCGTCGCCGTGTTGATGCACTCCTCGCGGTCCTTGATGAAGATGGGGATCTTGCGCGCCCCGGGGCTCTTGAGGATCTTTGTGATCTGGCTCACCGTCTGCTCGAGGATCTGCGGCGGACAGATGTCCACCTTTGTGATGACCACCATGACCGGCACGTTGAGCGCCAGCGCGATGCCCAGGTGCTCCTTGCTCATGCCGATCAGCCCGTTGTTCGCCGCCACCATCAGCAGGCAGTAGTTGGGGCTGCTGGAGAGCAGCCCGAACACAGTCGTCCGCAGGTACTTTTCGTGGCCCGCCAGGTCGGTGAACGTGATGACTTTGGCGCTGCGCTTCCCAATCTCTTCCCACGAGAGTTTCCCTGCGTTCCGCGTTAGCACGGCTTGCTATTATTCTGGAGAAGGAAAGACGAAGAAGGAGGGGGAGGGGCCTTCCGGTTGTTACTACTTACGCCCGGGGGTCTCGGAGGTGACGACTTCTCCAACAGTGTCGAAACCCAGAATCTCCATGCCCACGGAGCTGGTCCTGCCCGTCTCGATCTCATGCTTATGGCGGAAGAGGTTCACCCGCGCTCGTCCTCTGCCGTCGTCGAGATCGCCCTTGACCAGAACACCCAGAAGAGAGCTCTTGCCCGCATCGACTGTGACGAAGCGTTAGTCCGACTAATGCAAAAAGGGGGGGGGTGAGTGCTTTCGCGACTGGCTTTGGAAAAGGCACCAGGAGGGGGCGGACGCACCGTTGCCCACTACAGCTATCCGCGTTTCAATGACGTCTTCTACCGTTGCCGGGGCCTGGCGGATCATGATCTTGCCACTGCAGTGGCTGTCCTTGCCGGTCTTGGCGCTAGGGGCCTCGACATCGCCGCCGACGTTTTTTGTGATCAGCGTCTGGCAGTCGGCCCGTATCCTCTTGGCCGCGTCCCTCAGTCTTGCGTAGGCCGTGTTCCACTGCTCGGGGGAGAGGCCCATGGGCTCGCCGCTGTTCTCGAAGCCGAGCTCGAAGAAGGTCTCCCCGTGGCCCTCGAGCAGCCTGTCCTGGATCACCCCCTCCAGCTGCCGAAGCGCATTCTCGTCGTTGTCGGTCGCCAGCAGCAGGTCCTTCAACCGCACGCCCGGGGTGGCCTCGGCCAGGTCGAGGTTGTCGAAGAGCTCGTCGAGTTCGGCATGCTGGTGCTCGACGACGGTCACCTTGGTGGTGTCGGCCGGCTTGTAGCTCGGGTATCGGAGAGCCTGCTGTTTCTCGACGTACTCGGCGAAGTCGCTGAGGGCCTAGGGACATTGTGCGTCAGCGGGTGCCGTAAGAAGATTGACTACTGATCCGGATGGCAGATGGGGGATCTCGTACAGCCTCACCCTTGCGCTTTTCATGCGGTAAGGACTTTATGTTCTTGCTCGTCATGGTAGGGTGTTGGGAGCGTTCAGGTGCGTATCCTGATAATCATTGGTGCGCGTTTGGGGGGGTGGCGAAAGAGCAACCGGCTATAAACGTGTACTGTACAGGCGAAAAGGGTGCAGTAGGAGAATAAGTTTCGCATACGACGATTTATAGACGGGGGGGCAATAAAAAGAAAAATAAAAAATAAATAAAAGAAAGAACCGTTGGGTCAATGGCTGGCGTCGCGACGGTTGGGAAGAAAAGAGTCATAGATTGACTCGAGCGGCGAAGTCAAGTCATAGTACAGACAGACAGACAGAGTACGGATACGGGTACCTACCTACCTACCTACCTTGCTACCTGCCGCCAGTCATCAGTGACAGTCGAGGCCACATTCGCGCCGCACACGGACCACAAGGGTGACAGAATGTACCGCCGCTTTATCGAACCCTGCAAGACAGGCGCAGGATAGGATGTTGGAGAATGGCATCATGTTGGGCTCATGATCAATAGTGAGTAAGCAGATCTCGGCCAACTCCTTCGCTAACAGCAACTGGTGTCTTTTATTTTGTCTCTAATTCTTCACAGCCATGTGTTTATCTGAACTGCAGTGGTCAAAACATGGCAATCAATACAGCATGAATACCACCTCCTCCTCATCATTGCTGGTGCTCGTCTAAAGCAGCAATGCAGCAATTCGGTGGAGCCTATCGATAAGAGCTGTTGCACGGACCAAGCAAGTAGCGCAGCCGCAGCATCAAGCGGGGAGGAGGGAGCCCCGGATTCTACTTCTTCTACCTTGATTAACCGTAACCCAATTGTCTGGCGTTCGTTGCCAGGCCGAGGCTCCGCCACGCACATGGTTTGGCTTGCAGTTGCCCGGTGGTTAAAGGAAGTGAGTGAGTGAGTGGACAAAACGGAAGTGGCGCAGAGGCTGCTGAGTGACTCAGCCCGTCAGTTGTTCGGGTCCATTGGCCCGAAGTGTAGCTGGCTCAACCACGTCTCCTTCGCCGTCGACGACCCTGAATGATGGTGGGCAGCTGGACGAGGGGTCTTGAGGATCCTGTCACGTTCGAGTTGCCCGTTCGGCGGCATGTTGAGTCCCGGCAGCAGAGCCGGTAGATGTGTTTGAGCTTGAATGTGCTCCATTGCTAGAAATTTCTATTCGAACGGCAAACAACGACTAGATCGAGCAACCCCTAATCCATGGCGGGCGCGCCCAAGTTGTTCCCGAAACCGTCGTTCCCAGGAGGCCAGCGCTCCGTAGTCTAGCACCCTCCACAGCCGCTCCGATATGGCATTCGATGCGCCTCATGTCGCGGGCATCCAGCGAGGCCTAGTGATGCGGATATATGGTAGTCCAGACTGCGTCAACGTCCATCGCCATGTGGCAGGGTTCGCATATCCCTCGGTTCCGGCAGGAACCGCGAATCTTGCTCGGACCGCGACCGACTACCGCATTCTATTCGCGGATGTCCAAAGCTGGTCTCACTTCGGGGTTCGTTGGTGATGCGAGCAGATGCGTCGTCTCGCATCGGTTATGAAGATGTGTGCGGGGAGATGAGCACCACGCTGTCGCCTGAGAGACTGTTAGATCCATAGAAGTCGAATTTACTCGAGAAAGACCGTACCTCGGACGAACAGCATTTCCGACTTCCTGCTGATCGTCTGCAAAGTTGCATTAGCGTGCGGTGGCAAGCTGGACACGCCGAGGTCCCTCTCACCTTCACATCCTCGTCCTCCTCATCCTCATCCACCACGTAAATCGTCTCCTCCACTTCCCCTAGCACCAGGTTACAATGGCTGTCGTATGCCTGTGGAGAAAAGTCAGAACATGCTGTCTGCCCAACTTGTCATGATGCGTTGGCACTCACGTGAAGTCGGCCCTTGAGTTCCCGGTCGCCTCTGAGCTTGACGAACACAACCTCATCGAGCAGGAGCTTGACGAGGTCGAGGGGCTCCTGAACGTGGCTGGTGTCTTCGCCGACGTCCGCCATGGTGAGATGATGTGAGTTTCGAATTGGTGACTAGGTGAGGAGCAGGGGGCGTGTGAGTGTAGGTGCGGTATGGGGAGGCGCGCGTTTCTCGATGAAGACACAGACAGCAGCTTGGCTGGGATGGCCGAGAGCAGCGGTGCGGTGGGGCCCAGAATTGTGCATTTTGCATCGCCGGCTTTCTCGTCCTGTCATTGGCCCCGGGCTCTCGGCTCCGGCGTAACAGATATTCCGACAATCAGCCCACCGACGGTACGTATCTTTCCACGGCACACCGGAAAGTGGACCGGAATGGGTCTTGCCCCGGGTTCAGCGTGGAGCCTCCCGCACTGTCCAGGATGGCACGGTCGGGAGGAAGGGAGCAGGGCCCCAAGGCAGGCAGGCACCTGCAGGGCCTTTATTAAACGCCAGAGTGAGGGGAAGGAGGCCGGAGGAGGCGGCAGGAAGAAGTTGGGTTGGGGAAGCAGCTGTCTTGGCCGCTGCCGTTGGGAGGCGCCGTTGAGTTGGTTGTGTGGTACGTGTTACGTGGTATTACTACATGAGGTGCCTCACCTACCTATGTCCATGTACCTCCTACCTTTGTGCCTCCTCTCAATTGAGGAAGAGGAAGACATCGCCGCGTTTCCAGTTTACCCTCCTGGCGCACACTTTCTTCCCTGCTTTCTGCAGCTCTGTTTGTTTCCTCCCTCTTTGATTGAGATGAACCCAGCATCTTGCTTTCTTCCATCATGATACCCACTGTGGAGGCCAATGGCCTTCGACGGCTACTTTTCCTTCGGATTCGGGCATTTCCTCGCGGTACTCCCTCAAGGTTCTCGTCTGCTCGAATGCGGAGATTGCCTCGACAACATCGCGCCTTGTCTACGACGGCATCTGCCAGACCATCCATCTCTCCAATAAAGCCGAGTTCCTTGACGAGAACGCTATCCCAATCTCGACGCAGAAGCTCCGAGGCCCCCGATGCGTCTGCGAACAAGAGACATGCCGAGTCGCCCGACACCCTACTGGCGCAAGTGCTCAATGCGGTGCAGTCGCAGAATACAAACGACATTCTTAGGGGTGTTGTGGCCCTCGCACGCCACCAACATCAGATCCAGGTTGCCGACGCGTTGCACAGTCTTCCGCCCACTGCCTTTTCGGCCATCGTACGGTCCCTGGACCCTTCCCGGGTCGGTCCCAGAAGCGATGCGACCCATGGTCTGCGCATCCCGAGTGGTCTCGGCCAGTTCAGCTCTGTCGCGTCCGTGGCGGATCAATATGGCGTTCGCAAGATCTACACGCACACCTTCCATGCTTTGCGCACTTTGTTTGACCTCCGCTCCTACCATGGCAGCAGCCCGTCGCGAGCCGACTACGTGGTGCTCTTGAGATGCGCCGGAGCTGCTTCTGATTTCGAGGCCGCCAAGACCATCTGGCACGGGGTAATGAAAGGGGACCCCGTCGCCAATCCCAGGGACGGCTCGGTCGTTGCCGAATACTTCAAGACGCGATTCCTCACGGACCCGACCTACGCCCAGAACGACCTCGCACGATTCCGGCTGCGCCCGCGCGACACCGCCGGGAACAGGAAGAGATTTGACGAAACTCGGTTGCTTTGGCCTCTCGAGAAGCTACGATTGAGTATCTCGGCGCACAAGCGCGGCAGTTTCGGGCGCGCTCGTTGGTTGCCTACACACGACATGCACCGTCTTGTGAGCTTGCCCGCGCCTGTCAGGCGACTTCAAGGCTACGCCAAGAGAGAAAGGAAAGTGGTGGACGAGGAGTT
This sequence comes from Colletotrichum zoysiae, assembly GCA_030867305.1. NCBI lineage: Eukaryota > Fungi > Ascomycota > Sordariomycetes > Glomerellales > Glomerellaceae > Colletotrichum > Colletotrichum zoysiae. The sequence goes on along the minus strand of MU842816.1, from coordinate 243,949 downwards.
TTACTGCGCGTACTTGTTGGCAAGCGCACGTGCAGGTTCTTTCCGGGATATGATCGGACTTCTTTGGCGGACGTGGAAGATTAAGATTACGGATTTGCGGGATCATCGAGCCGCGGAAATCACCGGCGGCGTCCCGAGGAGAAACTTGAACCCGTTGCTCCAGCCAACAGAGCGCCTGATTGACGGCATCGTGCAATCGTTTGGCTGTACAGGCCACGTCATTCTCGCCAGGAAGCTGGTCATATACATCTCTCGGCGGTGGCACATCCCCATACCACAAAGCGCCTGGTCCGCGCTGCTGGAGTGGACGTACATCCTCTCTTCCAAGCCCGCCAGCCAGGAGTGGAAGATAATGGGCGATCCCAACAGAATTGTTCGCGCAGACGAGGTGCTCTCCTTGTGGGAAACCATGAAGAGTGAGCCCTTTCTGGTTAATGTCGGCCTTCACGAAACAGACATCTATGTCAAATCGTTGATCAGTGCCGGAAGGCCGGATGAGGCCTGGGAGGCCATCAAGCAGGGCTGTGCCGAGTACGACGTGCTATGCCAAGAAGTCGAGCAAGCTCTGTTTGAATCCCTCTATCCCTCGCCCCCGCATGACTCGATTGCTCGGCATCGACGACTGAAGGCCAGGCAGCACATGACTTGGTACACAATCCAAAACTGGTGTCAACAGTGGCTCCGCCACACGAGCAAAAGCCTGCGGCACCGGGCGCACCTTGCGCCGCAGATCATCCCCCAGTTCGTGGGCGACTTTTACCGCTTCCTGCCTGATCCCATCACTTACACGACCAACGGGGGGACCGTGAGGATCGCGAACACGGAGACGAACCAAAAGACCACGTGGGTGAGGCGCATCGTCCCGAGCGCGCCGACGCAGCGCCTTGCCCCGGACCCGAGCCGTCCCAAGTACGTCAAGCCAGCGGGCGCGAGCGACCCGGATGACTTGGTCCCCGTGCTGACCCAGGCGGGCGACCCGGTGTACGAGAGTACGCCCATCACCATTCGGAAACTCACAAAGAGGATGGTCCGCCAACGGCGGCAGGCGAGGTTCGGGCAGGACGAGGGGTTTCTACGCTCCGGCAGGGCGACGGTGGACAGCGATTCAGAGCTGGACGAGGCAGACGTGGACAGCTTGGATGCAGAAGGGGGGCCCGGAGGCGCTCGCAAACTAGACAGGAAGGTCGTCCTGAGGGCCCTGACTTGGTAGTTTGGGGCGGTATCGGCAGTTGTGTCAGATAAAAGAAGAGGGGGGGACGGCATTGTGGTGCCTGTAGATACACATGAGAGGAGAGATGCTCAAATGACGACGGCAACGGCGTGCCCAGCAATGGCCATGATCAACCTGACACAAAAGAGCTGCCGCTGCAAACTTTGAACTGGGGGGCGCTGAGCTGAGTGGCTGAAGTGCGTAGTCTGTTGTTCTACGGGATGTACGTACGTGAATGGTCATTCCATATGAGTGACTTCTCGATAGTGTATGTATGTATGTATATATGCATTTTGTTTTTCCCCTCTTTCTTTTCTTTTCTTTCTTTTATTCCTGTCGGTCGTCGGCCGGGCGCGCGCACGGGGGAGGGGTCAGGCCTTGGGCTCCTCGGCGCCGTGCTCGCCGACGACGGTCTCGAGGCGCAGGTCGTTGAGCACCATGTACCTGCTCAGGGTGATCCAGCCGTAGCGGAACCAGACCATCTGGCTCTTGTGGGCGGTGGTCATGGCGCTCCAGGCCGTCGCCCAGCCGCCGCCGGCGCCCAAGTCGCTGAGGAAGACCAGCGCGGTGGGGTGGTAATCGTCGTCGTTCTCGTCGTCGTCGTCGTCGTCGCTATTGTCCTCGTCGTCGTCGCCGTCGTCGTCGGTCTTTTTGGGCTTCTTGGGAGGTTTGGGGGGGTTGCTGCCGGGGGTGGTGGCCCAGGAGAGGAGGGTGGGCAGGGCGTCGAGGAAGCTGCTGTACTTGCGCGCGACGGAGACGGAGGTCAGGGTGTAGAGGTCGACGGGGGGTACGGGCGAGCGCGGGCCGTCGGAGGAGGATGAGAGGGCGGAGACGAAGGCGCGGGCGCCGTGGTACAGCGAGACGTGGTTCGGGTGGGAGGAGACGCCGGCGGCGTCGAAGGTGACGAGGACGTCGATGTTTGCGCGGGGCGCCTCGCCGGCGGCGCGCTGGCGGGCGAGCTGCGGGGCGAAGGCGCGGCCGAGGAGGGAGGCGATCTTTGCCTCGTCCCAGGTCTTTGTCATGGAGTCTTGAAAGTCTCTGGGGGGAATGGGTCAGCAGGGCGAGCTGGGCTTCCCCCCCCCGGTAGGAAAGGATAAGGGGAGAAATGGGGAGGGGGGGTTAACTCACGGGCTCTCAATGACGAAGACGTCTTGTTCTTGTTGCAGGCCGAGCTTCATGCCGCTCTTGACCAGCTCCTTCTTGCGGGTCTCGCCCAGACCGTCGGCGTCGCCTATACACACGCACACGGGGTTTCCCCCATCTCGTCAGCCATTTTGCGCGCGCGCGGAGGGGGGGGGGGCATTGCGCGCCCTCCCCTATAGAAGAGGCAGAAAACGAAAACCTTCCCCGCCACACCCCTTACCTGAGCTCAGACACAAGATCTTGACGTGGTTCCCGGTGTCGGGCCTGGTGAGGGCCAGGACGGTGGGGGCGAAGAACATGGCCTCGTCGTCCGGGTGGGCGATCAGGAGGCAGATGCGCTTGTTCTCGAGGGTCGGCAGGCGCGGCGTGAGCAGCGGCACCAGGTACATGTACAATGCGGGGGCGACGGCCGCCAGCGCGGCGCCGAGGACCAAGATCCAGCCCATTGTCTGTCTGTCCGTCTGCCTGCCTGCCTGTTTTTTGTGGTTCGCGCGAGCGAGACTATATTCTCTCTCGGGGGGTTTCGACGGTGAGGGAATGACTCTTTTTTCGGTTCCTCCCCAGGGTGGGGGGTTTCGTCGTTGAAGGGGGGGGGATTATCGTACGAATAGATGCGGTGAGTGAGAGGGAGCGCGGAAGACTGAGATGCCACCTTGCGATTATTTGGAGGGCGGGGGAGAGGAGAGAGAGAGAGAGAGAGAGAGAGAGACGCTGGCCAATCTCGGACGACTTTCTCTTAGCGACGACGGCCACGGACTAAGCGTACAAAGTACTGTGTGTGTGAGTGTGTATGGGTGGGTGGTGGACGATAGGAAGGAAATTGGATTGTGTGTCTCGCAGCAACCCCGGACGATCATCATCCAGGGACCATCGGGACGATGGGCGTGTTATTACTGCGGCGCAGTGTCGTGTACGGATAGTGTAGGTACGATACGCCAGTCGGTGTGCGTCGCAGCCCGTAATTCCCCTTCCCGAAGATGCAGGCGGTGGCCGGTCGCGGAACGGTGTAGGTAGGTAGACCCCCGGGCGACGGCGTGTGATTGGCGGCATGGAGCCTGTGTCATGCGACAAAACAGGGGTCTTTTGGGTCACTGGACAGCCGGCGTGCAGGGCAGGGGGAGAAGCTCTAATTCTCTTCAGGGCGGAGCTGAGCTGAGCTGAGCTAAGCTGAGCTGCTTAGCTCAGCGGGGGAACAGAACGACCCGGGAAAAAGGGCAGAGAAAGAGTTACGAACGGTGCCACGTTAGAAAAAGGGTTGAAGCTTGCGTGTCTTATTCAGCCAACGGCACGCGACTGGACGACGACGACGACGACGACGACGTACCTGCAGCGAACATGGCGAAAAAGGGCAGTGAAAAGAGGATCAGAGATCCCCGCGACATCCCTCTGGCCCAGCCGGATCGGTCTGGTCCCAGCGAAGCCACCCTGCTCCAGCTCGCCCAGGAGAGAGGTCTCTTCAAGCAGGCCGACCAGGATCCGAGGAACAAGAAGGTGCCCAAGGGCGCCGTCCGGGTCGACAAGCCCGACGAGAAGGATGGTAGCGATGACGAAGACGACGACGACGGCGACGAAGCCAAGCTGTCCCCTGCCATGGAACGCATCATGGACACTCTGTTGTGGACGGTGAGCCTCGCCATGGTCCACGGCACCCTCGACGTGCTGGTCCAGAACCAGTACGCCAAGGAGATCGAGTATCCCGCCGTCATCGGCCGTACGCTGGCCGCCTTCCTAGGTGAGTGTTCCCTCCCGATCGACCGAGCAAGAGTGGTGGTAGTAGTGGTAGTAGCAGTAGCTGATCTCTTTTTTTGTTGCCTCCGCAGTCCTCTCCTTCCTCTTCTACAACCTCCACGCGCACCCTACCAGCCCGAACCTCGTCCCGGGGCTCCCGCGTCGCTTCCAGCACCCCGTCCGGCAGGCCGTCTTCTTCGCGGCCGGCACCTGGGCCGGCTGCCACCTGATATACATCACCAACAAGTTCAGCTACCTGCACGTCCTGAAGCAGGCCCCGACGCTGGGCTGCCTGTGGATCTGGTCCGTCCTCGAGCTCGACCTGGCCGTCGCCGTCGCCAGCCTGGCCGCCGCCGGGGCGTACCTGGTGCAAGGAGGGTACGCTATCAAATGAGCAGGCAGCCGCGACCCCGTCACCTGGCGACCGCAAGAGATATCGTCTCTCGTCGATTCCAGAAGCTCAATGTGCGTGCTCCTGCCCGTCGGGGCTTCCCTCTGCCGAATCAGCTCCAGTGTCTTGGAACGGACCCGGCAGCCAAAGGCTATGGTGAGGTTGACCGTGAAGCTCCAGCTCTTGGGGTACACGAGGGTCCGCGTGATGACGCTGCGTCTCTGGGAATGCCGTCGGACGACGCAGGCCGTTTTCTTGGTTGAGCCTCAAGTCACCAGGGCTGAAAGACGGACACAAGGACAAGACGCAAGGCGCGCGCCCGAATGCCGTGCCCCTGTCACTCCCGCCGCCGTAATCTTAGCGCCGTTCTTGGCGTCCGATGGCGGGGCCGCGTTTCTCACGTTCTCCCCTCAGGCCACGTGATCTTGAACTGGGGCAACGCCTCACTGGCCATGTTCAACTCACTCAGCGGTCGTCTTTTCGATGGGGGTCGTCAGTCAGTCATCAAGACGATCTGGCTCTCTGCGAGAGGCAGGCAGGCAGGCAGGCGCTCATTGCCAACGTGGAAGGATATGCACGTCTGGCACCGTGCACACCCGGCCACCCTTGGGATAGGATAAGTGACTTGGGCATTGATCAAGAGCATCGAACATGAGGCCGTTCTGTAGACTGGTGATGCTATCAATATAAAGCCCGTCGTCATGGAACGGGCCACTTTATTCGCATGAGGTTTCTGGCCACCCGTTTTGCATCTTGAAATGACCCAAGAAGCTGAATATTTTGCTATGCGGCACTGGCTCGGCTGCTGCTTGGGTTCAGTCTCTGTCCCAGCTATGTATCGAAGACACCCAGCCAGTTGGCTTGGACGAGCATATCTCTGGGGGGGGGGGGAGGAATAAAGTTGACAACAACAGCTGCACGTGTAGCTCCTTCCTATATAATTTGTGCGCCATACCGGAAGAAGGAAAAACAAAAGGGAAGGAAAACGAAAAAAACCCTTCTCGTATTTGCTGACATTTCATCTTGGTCGCGTCGCCTCGTCATCCAGAGTCCAGCCGTATCTTTTAATCTCATTATTCCCCAGAGCCAGCAGCTCCCGTCAAACCGAAAGAACCCTATCGAATCAGAGGTCTCATTTTACTCTGCTCCTTCCTGTTGTGTGTGAAAAGACTCCATCAGGCTTCTCAGAGGTTGTACCGGCTCCTTTGCGACGCGGGCACACAAGCAAACAGGCAGACCGACTGTTCAGAAACAGATTTTTCCCGACCTCTTGTTTCTCTCAACCTCTCTACCTCTATTCTCTTTTCATCCTCCCTTTCTCATCGCTTTTTCCCTCTCCCAAATCCTCTCCCTCCTTCCCTCAACTCTACCAACCCCTCACATAAATCGCCTTCATCACCAACCAAGATCAACAACCCTCATCTCTCGAACTCACCGCATTCCAAGGTGCCTTCACTCTTCTCATCCCACAAACCCTCGTTGTTTACTGACCCGTTCCAGCGCTCACCATGTCTTCCAACGGCTTCGCTCCCTACACCGTCCCGTACTCGGGCGTCGTGGGCACGGCCAACTTCGTCCCAGGCGCCGCCGCCCACCCCCCCGCGCCCCAGGACAAGCGCGGCCAGGGAGGCTTCCGCCTGCCCGCCGTTGCTGGCGAGCCCGTCGCCGCCGGCACCGCTCGCAGCAAGGGCGATTCGATGGCCGCGGCTGGTGTTGCGGCAGGCAACCCCTTCCAGGACGCGGCCTCTGCCCGATTCGCGTCGGCCGGGGTCTCTGCCGCCAGTGGTGGCATCGCCATCGTCCCAGGTGGTCTCGGTGTTGGAGCCTTCCCGTCCTCTTCCGAGGTGTATGCTGTCAGTGGTCTTGGTCAGATGAGCGGCCAGAACAAGGAGCAGCCCAAGGGCGTCATCAGCTTGGTAAGTTCATCACCCCTCTCCATGAAGTGATACTCCCATCCCCCGGCAGGCTTTGCGTGCATTTTCGTTTATTGGAAAGCTTGTGGAAGAACGTTGCTTTGCTTTGTTTCCCCCTAAATCTGATAAGTGCGCAAGTCATGAGTTCTGAACCATAAGTTCATGATATGCAAGCAATCTTCTCACTGGCTCCTTCCTCTGCCCTTTCAAAAAATAAACCCCTTATCCTCCGCTTCATCACTTAAATAAAGCCTCCTCCTCTCCATTTTCTCACACTTTTTGTCTTCTCTAGAACAACAAGGGCCGCTTGGGCTTTGGCACCGACGGCCAGTACGACGACGATGGCATGCCTCCGTCGCCTACCCTGATGACGATGAGTGCCCAGCGTCGCTCTGACCGGGCTCTGCCTGTGATCGCGCGGGAGCTCAAGGCCGTCAAGGAAGAGAACCAGCGCCTCCGTGACGCCAACCTCCGCCTGCAGGCCAGGGCGGCCAGCAACGACATCTCGGCCCAGCTCGTCGCAAGCCTGCAGGCCACCAACGAGCAGCTCAAGACCCAGGTCGAGAGCCTTTACAAGCAGATGGCCGACATCCAGCAGCAGGCCCAGCGTTTCCTCCGCCACCGCAACCGCCTCCGGATCCGGCTCAGGAACACCGAGGACAGCCTGATGGACCTGATGGACCTGATCGTCCGCCTCGAGAACATCATCAGCAGGATCGACCCCGACATCTTCGTCACGTTCCCCTACGAGGTCCAGCGGCTGCTGACGTCCATCCACGAGGAATGGAAGTATCAGGAGTACTGCAAGTGCTTCAAGCCCGAGGAGCTGGAGGACGATGCATCCTCTGTCAGCACCATCATCGAGCCCCAGAACGCCGTTCGGGACGAAGTTCTCAGCCTTATTATCGGCTCTTCCTACGAGAAAGCCATCGCCTCCTCCGCTGTTTCGGGAAGAGCTGCGTATAACGGCCCCGCCAACGGCGCTTCCAAAACCGATGGTGTTGCTGCCACTGCCTCCAAGAGCGACGCTCCCGGCCCTGCCAGCGGCATCGCCGATGACATCTCCAACGCCGAACTCCTCAGACAGTTGTTCCAGGACCTCACCATCGGCGGTCCCAGCACCAAGGACTCTGGCCAGCAGACTCCCCGCCGCGCGCGGTCTTCAGAGAACCTCCTCGACTTCTCCTCCCCTGGAACCCCGTCCAGCATCGGCACCCCCCGCACTGTCTACTCCAGTTCTTCCGAGAACGGCCAAGGCACTCACATCACTCGTGGCCTTCAGACCGCCCAGACTGCCGACGCTGCTCATGATGAACAGGGCACCGAGTCTGCCGAGACCGCTCAGGGCCTGACGGCCACCGACTCCTTCGATTCTCTCGGAATCCACAACAACATCCATAAGCACTAGAACGTGCATTGCACTGCAGCAGGAGCCATCTATGCTCTGAACTTTGCATTTTGCGGCATCGGATTAGGTAACAATTCAGAACATCCCATCCTCTTTGTTATTTCTGCTGACTTTGTGGGCACCAGACGGAATTCACCATTGCAACGCATGCTGTGCCGCAACTTCTGCCGCGCAATGCTTGCAATACCTGCGCAATAGATTGTTAACCATGCAGTGCAAGATGTGCAAGATGTCGCCTTGTTCTCCGGCTTTTGCAGCACTTTGTCTACCGTGCCCTCTTCTGGCTCTGCTTGTCTTTCCAGCACGCGGCGGGCTTGGGGGGCGTTGGAAACCAGCCCTTGGGCTCCTCTAGACTTTGAGTACGGATTGGTATCCATCGACCCTTTTGCGTCGTCCAGCAACTCTTTTGGTCACGACAGCGTTCCGCAGTATTACAAGAGCACATGCTACGCAGCCCAAAAGTTTTTCATTTTTGTTTTTCTTTCTTTGCAATCGGCCCAGGAAAAAGATCCTGCCACCGTCTTTCTTTCAATTTCTTGAGACTGCGCTCTAATGGACATGCACGAACACGCGTGTCTGCGCACAAAGGTCTCTCAAAATGCAGAACACAGCACGCAAAACTCTACCCTTGCACTAATAGACAAACCTAGTTTGTCGCCATCTGGCAGGGAATGGGTTTACGGAACGGGTTTACAGAACGGTTCCTAGAACAAGCAATCACACGGGGCCACAGAATGAAAGCAACGCAAGGGGAGGACGGCTTGATGGGTGGTTATCCAACGTGGCGGCCGGCAAAACTGGACCATTAGCTAGCAAGTTGGTGGGCATGAATCGAGTACAGCTCCAGTATAGCACTGCAATGCCTCGGATGTGAATGTATGATGTGATGATAGTGTCCAGATAGAGCCAAGGCTAGCGTTTTTGGTCAGTGATTCAGTAGACGACCTTGGTCCTTGAATGATATAAGAGCCATGCGTCTTCACACCCGTGAGGTTCTTTTCCGACAGCCAAGAAAGCAACCATTCAATCTTGCCTGCCCCGTCACCTCTGGAAGCAACCACATTCCCCAAGCCATGTCGGAGAGACCCAGCCAGAGGCCCAGGGAGAGGCGGCCGTCATGGTCGCAGCTGCAAGTCGTCAGGAAACCAAACAAGCCCAGGGACGACAGCCCCCGCAGCGGAGAGCGCCCCGCGGCGCACCCCGGAGAGGGGCGCACGGCAGACCGCCGCATCTGTGGCGGCGAGATTGGCGGCATTGAAGGGAGCATCATACGCTTCTTTGGCAAAGGAGTCGTGAGCCGGTCGTCAAAGAAGGGCGCGTTGTTGCCAGAGAAGAAGAAGAAGAAGAAGAAGGAAAAGGAGAAGGAGAAGGAGAAGGAAAAGGAAAAGGAGAGAGGCGGGGACGGGGGACACGGGGATCGTCCCCGGCCTGCCGAATCCGGTTGCCGGGTCGTCGAGCCCGCGAGTCCGGAGACGGCGGCAAAACCGACGACCGACGCCTCAGACGCAGAGGAGGCGTCGAAGACGGACGCCCCCCCGGGGACGGATATCGCGAAGACGAGGGCCGCGGATGCGGACGCGTCGGCCGCTACCGAGGCCGCAGAGACCGGAGCCCTCGACGACACGGCCACCGCGAGGGCGCAGACCGAAGAGGCGGCCGCCGCCCCGACGAGCGAGCGTCCCGAGACTCCCCTTCCAGACACCGACGTTCCCAACGCCCCCACCGCCGATTCTCCTGCCAAGCCTAGAAAGAAAGCCCCCAAGGCCGCGGCGCGTCCGGGACAGAAGCAAAAGACTGCGAAGCAACAGGACGAGACCGGCCCCGCCGCGGACCCCCCGGCCGGGGCGTCGCCCGCGTGCGCGTGCGCGTGCGCATGCGCAGAGTCCGAAGACGAGGGCAAAGGGGCGCCAAAGGCGGGCGGGCGGGCGGGGGGGCAGCAGAAGCAGCCGGAGGGGGAATCAGCGGCGGCGGCGGCTCCCGTAAACGACGCCTCCTCGTCGGGCGGTGGTGCCGGGCCCGGGGAGGAGGATGAGAAGGGCGGAACGGCGGCGGCCGGGCTGCGCTATTCTCGGGAACCCGGCCCCGCGGGACGGGTCGACTCGAGCTGGCTGGGGACGTTCAGGGACCGCTTGATGGGCTACTAGTTTCGTTCGACGGGCGGTGTGTAAGACCGGGGGAGTGCATTGCCCCAGGGGGGGCAACCGAGAGCGGATGGAGTTGGGGGCAGTTTTGATCAGCCGAGGCACTAGTGCGAGAAGGTAATGGTTTTTTATACAATTCGGCTGCTTTGCTGCATGCAGTCGGACTATCAGTATCAGTTTACCTTCTCGAACCGTGAGAGGTCCTCCGTATGCCACGACTACGGTTCAGAGCACCTACTTCCCGGACCACCTAGAGCGAACATCCCCCCCCCCCCAAGACATCTTGGTAATGCTCGGTTTACGAGAGGCTGTTGCCAGCCTATACTTGACAAGAAAAGGAATACGAAGCCGAGACCAACGACCAGAACCATGGTGCTGTGGCGTCAAGGCCTCCTCCGGCCAGGCATAAATAAAAAACACCGCGCCGCGAAAGTGGGCCGCCTCGCCGCCGCCGCCGCCGCCGCCGCCGCCGCCCGCAACCGAAAATCCTCACCAACGCAAAACCTCGCTCCACCCTGACAAACGCCAGAACAAAACCTACCGACCGTCTCGTTTCGCCCCCGTACCATTTCCATTCTTTCCCAAATCCAAGCAAGAAGAGCCGTAGGGGGACAAAAAAAAGAAGAAGAAAAATATAAAAAACAGGGGGTAAAGAAAACCCGCAAAAAGCCATGGCGCCCGCACAGCAACCGAGCACGCGGAGCCCCTCACTCCCCCGCGGGCTCGCTCACCCCCCCTCGCTCGAGGGCTACAACCTCCCAATGCGCGCCTGGCTCGCGGCCAACGACGAGACGTGGGACGGCCTCGCGACGAGCGCCCTCGTCTTCGACCGCCGCGGCGGCGACCGCGACCGCGACCGCGTCCTCCTGCTGCAGCGCGCCGCCCACGACAGCATGCCGCTGCGGTGGGAGGCGCCCGGCGGCGCCGTTGACGACGCCGACGCCAGCGTCCTCGCCGCCTGCGCGCGAGAGCTGCGCGAGGAGACGGGCCTCGAGGCCGTCCGCGTCGTGCGCGTCGTCAGCGAGGGCGCGGGGGTCGAGCCCGGCAGCTTCCTGACGAACCGCACGGGCACGCGGGTGATGCGGCGGTTCGCCTTCGAGGTCGAGGTGGACGACGGCGACGGCGAGATGGTCGTGCGGACCGATCCCGAGGAGCACGCGGACCACGTCTGGGCCACGGAGGAGGAGGTGGCGAGGGAGAGGGTCGGGGGGAAGGACATACCGATCACGAACGCGCAGATGGCGAGCCTGATCCTCGACGGGTTCCGGCGGAGGCGGGAGGAGGGGGTTTGTTAAATGGTGCGGCTGCTTTGTCCAAAATTCGCTGACGGGGGCGCCTCTCTCCGAACGGAACATCCGACGAGGGGAGGATACGGCGAAGTTTTGATGGTTCTTGGCCGGGTACCGCTAAACCTCCGGATAGGTCGCCAGGAGGGACCTGGCGAACGAAGCCTCGACGCTTTCATGTGCCTCTTCTTTTCATCTTTTCGTTTTGTTTTCACAAAGTTCCAATGTGGATGGCGTCTCTGGTGACGAGACTTCCCGGGTTCAGACATGGCGGGCGAGGACTGACAAGTAGTAATAGTGGCGAGACTAGGGGGAGACTCATACTCGTCCAAACGCCCGGGTGCGGTTTTGCTAATATGAGAGAGGGGTTGCGAATTGCGATGTTTACACTACTTCTACGTTTACTCTGACACACCCTCGAAGGGAGGCCCTCGCCCAGGCCCCTTTACTTGACAGCTCGCGCGGAGACTAGGGCCGGCTCTTGATGCCAATAAAGAGCAGCAACGTGCATATCACGACATGCGGAACTCAGGGTGGGTTGTCATCAACACGCTGCGGGACGGCAGACGGGTCTCGTCGATGATTACCTCGCCTCGTCACAGCGTCCATTCACTCGGCGGAACAGAGCAGGGTCGAGCCTCACCGGCACCATCAATTCCCGCATCATCGCGGTCGAGCCCCAGAAGAAACATTGGGCTGCTCGGTGGGTGGTTTTGTCTGGATGAACAGCAAGTATTCAAGCAAGAGAAGTCATCAGCTTGTTGGGACCATCTTTCACGACCGGGCGATCCGTCACTGGGCAGTTGAGATGCCACCGGCATGCGGTGCATGCAACCCAAGCCCGTCAGCTGACGCGGTGTCGTATCACACAAACCATCGGGGATTGGCATATGGAGGCTGACAGGTGATTCTCCATCATGGTTGGAGCAACTGAGACCAACGGCACCCGGCAATGCATGTGCAAATGGTGAGCCCAAGTCAGGCAAGGCCCTGATAAGCACGTTCTGTATCGGTTGAGTTCACAAAAATCATGTCATGGAGGCAGCGAGCCGAGCATCCAGCAGGCAAGGCACGAGAGTTATCCATCGCCGCCGCAGCGGGAACGAGAGAGAGCCGGTTCCGTGAAGCCCACGACGTTTCCAAAAAAGGAGGTGGTGCAACATGGACGCCCGATGGTGATTTCGATTTGTTGCTTTCGGAGAGGCTGCCGACGCCGACGCGACGCCTGCGCAGTAGGCGACAAACAGCTGCAAGCGCTGGGCCGGTGGCTGTACCGCCGAGATCCGACGCCAGTCTGGTCTGAGGCGCAGATTGCGCAACGCTGGTGATTCAGGCACCAAGTGCATGCATGCATCTGCAAGGTGGAGGAAGAGGAGCTTGACGACCTTGGCAGACGCCCTGTCCGGCTCAGGGGCCAGTTCGTCGGGGGGATCACTTGAGGGTCCGAGCAGCGGGTGCAAGGCGTACTGAGCTACCTACTGCCATGTCATGCGTCGTAATATCGTACCCGTAAGTGAACCATGGTAGATTCCACGCAGGGCTCAAAGAAAGGCGCTGCCGACAACAACAACAACAACAACGATACGGTGTGTGTAGCCGACCTACCTAGTTGAGCCACCCGCCGGGACCACGGCTCGTTGGCGGCGTGATGGGCCAAAGGAGCTTCCGACGCGAAGTGATGGTGTGAGTAAGAGGTGGTAGGCCCGGCTATGCCGATACTCCGGCGACGGGTCTAGACCTGGACCTCCCTCTTCCAGACAAACCCACTTGAGGCATCACTCGGCCCGGACGGGTGCCGTGACCGTGGGGCAACTACATCATCTGCGGCTCTGGCGTCGCGCAGAACTGTAGGTATACTCCAGGTGCGTAGGTTTTCCGCAGCAGCTAGCGAGGCCAGCCATGTAACGATGGATGTATTGCATCAAGGACGGAATCGACGTGCGAAGCCCTGAAGACGAGCGGTAATGCCCGAGGCCGAGCGATATTGGGGCTGCCCATAGTGCTTGTTGTTCGGGGCGAGCGAGCCGGTTAGTCTAGGTAGTCACTGCGTCTAGCGCCAGGTGCCAGTGGTTGGCGCAAAGTCTTCCTGGCGGGATGTTTAGCTAGCGGGAGATGAGTTTGGCGGTGGCTTAGAAGAAGCCGATTCGGCACCGCAAATGCGAGAGAACTGGGCCATGGGATGATGGATGACAGGACAGGTGACAGTCGAGGCGAGCAAGAAGGACGGGCGGCAGGGGGGGTTGAAGACACAAGGCGGCTTCTTGCGTGGCGTGGCCGGATTAGGGAAGCCGGCGATGGAAGGCAAGGTGGCCGGGCGGCGAGTTGGGCAGCCGGAGACAGAACCGGAGAAGCATGACGGTCGCCTGCTGAGCAAATCTTGAGCACTAGGTGACGACGAAATGTGCAGACACGTGGGGAATGAGACAGACATGACAGTCGTCTGCGTGCGAAGTATGTGCTGGGTGTATGTACTTCGTAGGTGGACATGTTTTGTCGATCCCGTCGTGACCAGGTACCGGCGCAGAGTGTGTGTCGGTACGGGGCGGCGGGGGCGGCGGCGGCGAGTGCTCGCCTTGTGTTTTGCATGACATGGAACTTCCGTTTTATTCCCCGGGAGGGTCGTTGTCGTTATCGCTGTCGTCGCTGACAAGGATCGTATGCGGTGAGCTGTATACCAAGTACCTGTCCGTACACATGGTAGTTAGCTCGTGAGCGACAGTCAGTCAGCAGACGATGCTGGTCTACGAATACTCTGCTTGCCTTGCCAAGTGTCCGTGTCTCCCCCATGTGCGATATCGCCAGCGGGCTGTTTGGTGTTTTGATGCCGCGGTGATGGATCCGATGGCGCGAACACCGTCGACCGAGCCTTTTCGGATGGATGGATGGATGGATGGGGGTGTTCATGTCGAGCTTAACTGGATTGGGATGCGTGAATAATGCTTCGTCTCCAATTAGGACGCAGCATGCCACTTTTGTTCTGCAGGTGAATAATGCTGGCAATATACAGACAGACAGACAGACAGAGTGCATGCAGCAAGCAAGCAAGCAGCGTCGCAATGGAGACGTTTCTCTTCTCTTCTCCCCGCAGGGTCCGTTGCAGTAAGTAGGTAGGTAGTTAGTTGTCACGGTCAATCGCTCACTCACTCACTCACTCACGGTCAAGGCGAAAACAAACGGCTGTTCCTTCCTGCCTTGACTGTACCTAGGTACCTACCTCGGTACCCAAGCACGGTCGGTAGGCAAGGTAGGTAGGTGCCCAAAGTACCTATGCACCTACCTCATCGAAGGAGATGGACGACCGTGGACTGCACCATGTGGAAATGCGCGTTGCATCGTTCCTTCCTACATTGTACGTAAGGTTGTGTAGGTACCTAAGTAGTTGAGCTCTTCCTTCCCTGTCCTCGAGCCTGCGGCTTCCCCATCCAGGCAAGCAGGCGCACGATGCTATCGCGACTGCGGCGGAGGCAGGGCAAGACAAGGAAGGCAAGGCAGGCAGGTGACAGGTGCGCACTTCCCTGGAGGTGAGGTGCAGCAGGTTACGAATCGAATCCGCGACTCAAGATTGTCCCACATACAAGCTTCGATGACCTCAGCGGCGTTGATCCCCGATCATCTCAGGTGCGCTACACGTGCCTAAATTGCCGAGACGTCGCTTCAAGTACCTTCCCGCCAGGTTTACCACCATTATTCGATCGACAGTACCTCGAGGTACATGTATCCATACCGTGGCTACATGTATGTGGAAGGCAGAGGCGGGGCTTCCCCCACCTTTTGCCAGTCGAATTTTCATCTCCCCGTCTTGACCCTCCCTGTCTGTCAATTCCGAGTGGGAATCAAACATTGCCAATTCCTCACGCAGAGCAAATCGCTGATGCAACGCAACGCAACGCAACACCCAGCCAGGCTACCCCCGATGCCGGCCCTCCCCCATCTCTTGACTCGACAAGCAAGAAAGAAAGAAAGAAAGATGACGAGCAAGGACGACGAAGCATGGGAAACAGCATAGAGAAGTCTCGAACAACCACGAACCCGACCCTGGCGACCGACGACTTGGAATCCACCAGTCAACCAATAATCGGATTCACGGCTGTCTGGTCTGGTCTGGTTCTGCATCGGTTCGCACGCGGTCAGACCCTTTGCCCCGAACTTCGCTCAACGCTCTAGTATCATGCAGCAATGCAGTGACGCAACTTGCAACGCCTTGCTTTGCTTCCATCTTGTCTTCTCTACCTACCTAGTACCCTACAAAGTAGGTAACTAGCCTTGCCAAGTATTGCTTGTCTATGTACTAACCGACATACGACGCAGTATTGTGCAATGTATCTATCTTACCCATACTGCGACTGCACTAGGTACCTACTTGCCATCACCACCAATACTTGCATGGGTAGGTGGGAAACTCAACCCGATGGATGGGGGAGTACAGCTTCACTTCACACACGCACTCATCCCTCGACAGCCAACCGTCTGCATGCCGCATAATCGCGCTAGGTACCTACTGTTTCTTGCCGGCTTCCAGTCCACGCTAAAGCCTCGTTTCGTCTCTTGTTCCGCTGCTTGTTTGCTTGCTCGCTCGCTAGCCACGCGACCTCACTGCCTGTAGCGCTCCGCTCCCTCCAGTGCTCGTCTCGACAATGTCCTCTTTCGTCATCAACAACCATTTTCCTTTCAAAGTGGTGTGCTGTGTGTGCTACCTACATACACCGGCTCGCCCTGGTCGCAAACAAGCTTTCCGCAGTGTACTATTTCCATCTCCGCCCTCCCTCTCACGCAGCTCTATGTGATACGGCAGCGGCGGCGGCGGCGGCGCATGCAGGGACTTACTTCCGTTACCAACCAAAGACTTCATCGCAGACTTCGGGATATTGTGTACCCCGCGACGACAACAGAAACCGAGTCCGAGAACCAGCTTTGAACAAGCTCGACTTCACCCCTCTAATCCTTGGGTCTCGGCCGAACAAAGAGAAGCACTTCGTACATATACTACGCAGTAAATACTGGACGTCGCAGAGAGCGAGGCACGGTTGCTGGCTAGGATACCCACGCTGGGCTCCTGGACCTTCCCATCGGCCAGCCCTGCCATACCTATTCACCGCTTCACAAACCCGCCCGCCGTCTGTGGCTTACCTTGCACAGCCGGCCTGGGGTTCGCCTTGTCTAGGGACCACGACAATGTTTTTGCTCCCTCCGATTAGTAGGTGGGTAGGTAGGTAGGTAGGTAGCACACCGCGGAATATCCCCTTCTTCCAAGGCGCGGAACCAGTCATGAAGACAGACCAATTGATTGGACCACCGATGCTACGTGGTCCCCTGCTGCCCCGCCGCCGCTGCCGCCGCCGTTCCCCGCCACTACCTAGGTAGTCTCAATGCAACAGTTTCTAGGTTGACCTGGCGAGCCCGGATCTCGCGGTTTCGAGCACCAAAGTTGAGATGGCAGAAATTGCTTCTTAATGCGATGGAACAGAAGAAGCTCAGGAGAGCCATGATATGATGCAAACGGGCGTGCGAGTGAAACATGGCCGTTTGGCGCCGCACGGCCAGTACATAATTACCTACCTGCCTACTCGCTCGGTGCACCGGCGACCTACGTACGGGCGTTCGTTCCAGTGCCGCCGCCGCTGCTGTGTCTGTCTCATTTGGCCTTCGCGACGCACCTTGTTGGCTGGCTGCACGTTCCTCGATTTGCCAAGTAGGTATCGAGTGATACATACCTTTAGCATTCCTACAGCACGAACCCCCCCCTCACCCACCCCTCTTCGTGCTCGCAAGACGAGACAACTCGAACATGGCCTTGTCTATGTATATGTAGGTACGGATACCTACCTACTGCGTAGGAGCAACAAGGTTGGGCGGAGAGTGTGGCGTGGCTGGCTCATGGCACCCCTTTGACGGACCAATGAAAAAAAGCCGTGGGGGCTCTCACAAGACTACCCAAGTCACGCAGGGTTTTAAAGAAGGAATTTCTTGTTGCTTTTGTTGCAAAGTCTTGGGGAATCTGCGGCGGCGACCACGCAGCAGAGAGAGAGAGAGAGAGAGACAGACAATCGATTCGCCGACAGTCCCGGGGGTGCAACCAGTCTAGGTTAGGTACGCTGTATGTAGGTAACCCGCATACAACTCAAAACAATTGTCATTCTGTGAAAACCAACAAAAAGGCCCGGGACGGTATGTATGCATGCATGCCGAAGCCCGGCAAGTCGAAGAGACGGGCCCATCGCCCAACTCACTTGGTGCCGGATCGTGTTGATCTAGGTATCTGCCCGGAAGAGGCACAACAGAGTTGCGACTATTACAGAGGCGCTAGGACGAAAAAGACGTTGGCACGGCACATGGACGCAGCATGACAGGCTGTCTGTCACGGCCGAAAAGCCTTGGGTCGCATCTTCTTCGTCTTGTTCCTTTTTACCCTTTCCAGAAGACCATCGGTAATGTTGGTGGTGTGGGGGGAGGGCCAGGTAGGTAGGTATTCGATTTGGATTGAAGTCATGCATCAGTCGTTCAACAATGGGCACAACAAAGGGCGGCATGTCCATACCATCGGGTTCAGATCGATACCTACTACATCGTACGTTAGGCATGTCCGGGCTCCAGAAAGACGGGTTGGCCGTCGGACATGGTCATCGGGACAAAAGGTGATTGGCAGCTCACCGTTGCCCAACTTCAATACCTACCTACCTACCTATTCCTCGTGGTTGGGCCTTTGGACCGCGACTCATCGTGCCCGGCCGGGCATTGCTTGCTTGCTAGCTAGCATTGCTAGGTAGGTAGGTAGGTAGGTAGGTAGATAGGTAGCATGTCCCGGCGAAACAAGCCTGGTGCTGGTACCAACCACATCCAGGGACGGGACGGCCCCAGACGATGACGACGACGATTCTTGGAAAAGACTGGAAAGGGTGATTGATTGATTGATTGATTGATAGCAATCATAGTTGCTAGGTATGTGCCGACTGCAGAGTGTTCGAGTCCTCCCTTGTTGATAACGACCACCAGCCTCGACCACGACGACGACCACCACCACCACACACACGGCGGCCACGAATGCACTCGACCACACAACAAGACGCTAATCCGTTGCCGGCCCTCGCAGACTTTGTCCTGTGTTGCTGCTGCTGCTGCTTACTCATCGTCAAAGAACGGCTGGCTGGCTGCCACTTTCGGCACCGACAGCGTTCGTTGGTCGATTCGCACAGCTTTGCAACTCAAATCTCAGATGCAAGTGCAGGGCACCAGACAACCGGAATCCGCCCCAGCCCAGTGAGGAGTCTCTCCCCCTATTGGCAGGCAGGCAGGGGGGGGAGTTTCGGGCACTAGAAATTTTTAGACAAAAAAGAAGACCCCATACATCATCATAGGTCGATCATGAGTCCACCCCCAAGGTACGGATGGATACAAGGCAGGGGAGTCAGTCAGTCAGTCAGTCCCGTTCCCCCTTAGCATCCGGCGGCCTGCTTCTATGTAGCACACGCTTGCTTCCAGCAATAAGCAACTCGTGCCAGAGCAGCACAGCGCAGAGCAGAGCAGAGCAGAGCAGAGCAGAGTGGCGGCGCGCGTGGACGGGCACTTGCAGAATGACACGAGCGAGCGAGCCGAGTCGCGCACACCACACGGACGGCGACTACGGATCGATCATTCATTCATTCATTCATTCATTCATTCATGGCTGCTCGGCACGGCAAGCATCTCCCATGACTCTACTCTACTCTACTCTACTCTACTCTGTACACGCAAGTCTCTGTACAGATCAGATAGGTACACGCTTGAAAGGAAGACCAAGAAACGGTGCGGCTGCCCAGACTTACTTGGCTGGACTGGACCGGACTGGACTGGTCCAAGGGATTGATTGATTGATTGATTGACTGAGCTCACTATGCACCATCGACTACGTAGGGTCATTTCTCTCGTCTTGTCCCGACCAACGCCAACTCTCCACGGTTGCCGTCTCTTCCAGGCCACCCGGCTCCGGCTCGCTCTACCTTACTTGGCTTCGTCTCGAGTCGTGCGTGCCCTTTTATTTTCCCCCCAGGGAACCAACCGTCCGTCCTCCCTACATACATCTGCGGGGTTTGCCAATTGCAATCATCATCATAATCGCCGCAACTGTTTCATTCCCGTCGTCCTGTTCCCAGTGTTCCATCCTGCACGAAGCAAGAAAAAGGCTGGGAAAACGTAGCACTCACTCACTCACTCACTACTACTACTACTACTACTATTACCATTCCGACTACTACTGCCATTAAAACTACTACTACGTACGACTGAACCGCATTCATTCGCATAAACGTTCCATTCCACCTCATCCCCGCCTCGTCAACCATCGTAAGCTATTCCTATTACCTTTACTCCGTTCCGTAACCGTTCGTCCATCCGTGGTCCGTATCTACATCTCCCCTGCCTCACGCCTTTTCACCTTGTCCAAATGGAGGAGGGGGTTTTCTCTCATTCCTTCTTCCCCCCCTCTCAAACGTCTCGTCTCATCTCGGCCCAATAACATTATACACCCCCGTCGCCTCGTCTTTTCTTGCGAGAGCCTGTAGAGGAAAAGCATCCGCCTTTTTCTTCTTCTTCTTCTTCTTCTTCTTCTTCTTCTTCTTCTTCTTCCTTGTTCTGTCATATCCGTATCCCGTATCTCCCGCCCCAAAACAAACACTCGCAAAAACCCTCCCCGCCCAACCAATCCTTGGAGAGAGCGGATGGGAGAGAGAGAGAGATAGAGGGAGAGAGGGTACGAGAGAGAGAGAGAGTACACACAGGGCGTACACCGCACACGCCTCGCACGCACGCAATACACACAAACACACACCGCAACATCACCCACGGCCATCGCGTGTCGCAGAGTCTCTTTTTTTCTTCTTGTACGTACGCACGCGGTATCACCTGCCTGTGGTAATCACTCTCCTCCCTCCCCCCCGCGCCCGCGCTCTGCGCCCGACATCATCCTTGCACGTTGCTCAGGGTCGGCTGTCGCAGCTGATGCTGCTTCCGTGGGGTGGTTGAATGCCGCCATTCTCGAAAAGAGAACCAGTCTGTCTGTCTGTCTGTCTAGGCTAGGTAGACAGACAGACAGCCTGTGCGCCAAAAGCCAATTCCCACTCGTTCCATTCGGCGTCCAGAAAACATCTGGGCTGGTCCGGAAAACCCATACCGTCGCAACCGTCGTAGCCGTTGCGGCCGCCTCTTGCCCCCCCCCCCCCCCTGTCGTGGCTTGCCTTGCCCACTCAGTTGCTCGCTCGCTCACTCACTCACTCACTCACTCACCCGCTCATTAGTTCTCTCTGTCTCTCTCTTCCCTCTGTCAACCCCTCTCTCCCCCCGGGCACTGTTACTGTCACCTGTACGTGCGTTTTGCTACCATTCCCCTCGGCACTGTCTCATTCTCGTTTGCTCGCCTTGCCATGTAGGTATGCTATGCTGCACTGCACTGCATTACCTGGTATAGGCCGTAGCCCCTCTCGGTATCACACCGACCCTTCTCCTCTTCTTCATCTTCACCTTCACCTTCACCTTCACCTTGTAACCCCCCCACCGCTTGAACAAGGGGCGGTCAATTAGTGTACCGGGTCATCGACTCTAACCGCTGCATCGCATCGCCTCGCCTCGCCTTCGCTTGCTTGCCTCTCTCTCCCTTCTCTCCCCATCCTATCCTTTCCTACACCCCTCAATCGCTGTCGACATCTTCCCTGTCGCCAACACCTCACTCGCCCATTTCACTTTTGGCTCGACTCGATTCTGCTGGACCCATCCATCCCATCATCTCCTCCTCCTCCACCCCTCCACTTCCCCCACCTGGCCAGAAAACCAAGGAGTCTCTCTCTCTCTCCCTCTCCCCTTTCAGAGCCCCAAGCAAGCAAGCAAGACTTCAGCAGGTCCTGTGGCGTGCGCGCGGGGCTCCCCATCCTTACTTCACTGAGGCAAGGCAGGCAGTCAGAAGGCAAAACGTGAGACATTCATTCAACACGGACGCATCCTGACTGGTCCGGACTCTGGGAGAGAGGTCCTGCGGTATCTATGCCGAGTTGCCTCTGGATTGCTTTCCATTTCGATTGGTCCCACCCCCCTCCCTTCTGATGTCCTGCTCTCTCGTTCCTGGACACACACTCACACACACACACGCACATACACAGACGAGTGAAGAGAGTAGTATTCTCACCCACACGAGAGTACCTACCTATCCCTCCTCTCAACCCACACTCACTCACACACTCACTCACTCACACCACACACACGCACCTCATCCCGCACCCGCACCCGCATGTCGTACTGATCTTCCCGTTGTACCTAGCAACTAGAGTTTTCTTCTCCGCCAAAACAACACCCAAAGTTCTTGCTTTTCCACCCACTAGGAGGTCCGAGAGTGGGATGTGATTAAGCCCCCCCCCGGCTCTTGTCACTGACTGATCGCATGCACGCCTGACTCTCTGTCTCTCTGATCTAACGGTACGTCCTGCATTCCCTTCCAGTACCTGTTCCCTCGCTCCAAGCCCGCCTCCCGCCCGCCTAGCGTCCTCTTCATCTTGTTGTACCTCAACAAAGATGCATGTCCAATGCCCGCCCCATGCCAGTCTGGTCTGTCTGGTCTGTCTGTCTGTCTATTGTCTGTCTCTCCGTCTTTTCCATGTGCGGCAAGTGCTCGCACCGCGCTGTGTCCCATCACCGCTGCATATTATCACGGTCAACCCTGCATCCCACCTCAAACCCCCATCATCCATCCCTAACTCCCGCCTCGATGCCTGACACTCCTGGACGACCCGACCTACACATCCACGTCGCCTCCTCCTATGGATACCCTCACTTGCTTTTTGCCAGCGCATAGAACTGTCTCATGCATCTCCCATCTTACCCATCTGCCCAACACACACGCCCCTCCCCCAGACCGGTCTTCCATTGTTCCTGGCCGCCAAAAACTTCCCCAAACACCGCTCTTCTTCCCCTTGCTTAGCCTCGACCTCTGTTTCTGTCCGCTATTTCTTATAATCGGCATACAGCCGCACATCGTGTCCCGGAGGAGACAGTGATTCCGGATTCTGTCACTCGGCCACTTTCTACATGTTTCTTCCCGACAGCCGTGGTGTCTAACAATGCCGTCCACCATGACAGACTCGGAGCGATCTCGGCGTACGGAAAATTGGATTCCCACATCCACCCGCGGCGGCGTCTACTACTGCCCCAGATACCTCCTCGACCCTCCAGCTGCACAGCAAAACCGCCTGCCAACGCCGCCCATCCGCGCTCGTCAAGTGAGGCCGCGATCAATACACATCACCTCGTGGCCGTCCGGCTTCGTACCCCACGAATTAAGACCACAACCCGAGCGCCCCGTCAAGAGGAGGAAACCATCTAAACCCGCTTCTCCACCCGCCACGACGCCCCTGGGAAAGACGTCATTGAAGTTCAGCTTCAAGCAATTCTTCTCCCTCTCCCAGAAACAGGTCCCGAGCCGATCTGCTTCGAGCGCTTCCGCCCCCTCGAGGCCGTCCCTCTCAAGACCACCCAGCAGGGCCACGAGCCTTCTCCACAGACTCTCCAGCTATCGCGAGGTAGACCTGGTCGTGCCCGAGGAAGACACAATGGCGCTACGATCCGCCGCCATGGCCGAAACCATGAGGCCGCCTCTGTTGTCCTCTTCCTACAACACCCCCGGCCAACGCGGCAGCCTGATGTCGGTCCGGAGCGCCAAGAGCAACGTGACATCGATGGTGACGGAAATCCCCAAGCCCGTCGCGCACGGCAGCGGCGTCAGCTGCTCGATCCTCATGGCCGAGCCCAACGTCTTCTTGACCGGATTCGACCACGACGGCCACCGGCAACACTCGCAAGGCGGCACGGCGCTGCTGCGCGGCAAGCTGCAGCTAAAGGTCACCAAGAACGTCAAGATCAAGGGCGTCAGCCTGAAGCTGGTGGGAAAGGCGCGGACGGAGTGGCCCGAGGGCATCCCCCCGTTGAAGGTAGACCTGTACGAGGAGGAGTCGCTGCGGACGCAGGTCCTGACCTTTTTCAACGCCGTCAACGACGGATGGGAGTCCGAGTACGGCAACCAGTGCGTCTACACGCTGAAGAACAGCTCCACCAACTCTTCGTCGACGAACCTCGCCTCCGGCTCCCCCCGCAACTCAATCTCACCGTCGCTGCTGTCGGTGCCGCCCAGCTCCAACAACAGGCAAGGCCTGACGGCGAGGGAACTGAAACGCCTCTCGCTGCAGTCGAACCAGTCGCGCAGCTTCGGCAAGGGCGACAACCCCGGCGGCAACCAGGCAAAGGGGTACAAGGTCTTCTACCCCGGCGTGTACGAATACAACTTTGAGCTGCCCATCGACCACCACCAGCTCGAGACCACCAAGCTGCAATACGGCTCCGTCAAGTGGGAGCTGCAGGCGACCGTCGAGCGGGCCGGCGCCTTCAAGCCCAACTTGCACGGATCCAAGGAGGTGGCCATCGTGCGCGTGCCCGACCAGCTGTCGCTGGAGATGACGGAGCCCATCTCCATCAGCCGCCAGTGGGAGGACCAGCTGCACTACGACATTGTCATCTCCGGCAAGTCGTTCCCCATCGGTACCAAGATCCCAATCGCCTTCAAGCTCACGCCGCTCGCCAAGGTCCAGGTCCACAAGCTCAAGGTTTTCGTCACCGAGTCGGTCGAGTACTGGACCAACGACCGCAGGGTCACGCGCAAGGACCCGGGCAGGAAGATTTTGCTGCTCGAGAAGACTGCGGGAAAGCCCCTGGATCCCGCCTACGCCTCGTCCGACGTCCGCGTGCTCAACGGCGGTGAGCTGACGCCGCGCCAGCGTCGCGAGGCCCGCGAGTCCGCGGCCATGCGTCGCGCTGCCGATGCTTCCCGTCGCGGTATGATGCCGGACCCCCTGCCCGAGCCGGTCGACAACATCCTGGGTGATTTGGACCTCGGCCTGGAGAGCTACTGGGGCTCGACCGAGATCGAGATGAATGTCCAGCTGCCCACCTGCGAGACCATGGCCAAGAGCAAGGAGCTGCGCCTGCACCCCGACTGCAGTTGGAAAAACGTCAACGTGTACCACTGGATCAAGGTATGGACGGGACCCCCCGCCTCCCCTGCCCTTTCGGCAACTATGTTCTGCGTTGCGTTTCTCCCCTCCCCCCCCCGACTGACATGAGCTTCCCCAGATCGTCATGAGGATCTCTCGCCTCGACCCCGAAGATCCCACTGGCACCAAGCGCCGTCACTTCGAGATCAGCATCGACTCGCCGTTCACGGTCCTCAACTGCCGCGCCACGCAGGCCAACACCTCTCTGCCCGAGTACTCGGGCCCCGACATGTGCGTCAACCAGAGCCGCCAGACCTCGTGCGGCTGCCCCGACGCCGTGACCATCTCCGGGCCTCCGGAGGGCTCGCCGAACAACCTGTCGACCGGCGCCCTCACCGTTGTCGACGGCTCCGACAGCCTTCCGGCGCCGCCGCAGGCGGCACACCTCCCTTCCTCGCCGCAGCCCACCGCCAGCGGCCCCGGACGGGCCTCGCCGCCCAACTCCCAGACGAGCGTGGACCCGTACGCCGACACCCACCCGCGCCCGATCCACCTCCTCCGCGTGCCGTCGTACAACCCCCCGGCCTTCGACGCCGAGGTGCCGCCGCCGCCCGCCGGGAACGAGGAGGAGCAGCAGCTGCGGCGGCGGCTGCAGACGCCGCCGCCGCAGTACGACGTCATCGTCGGCACCCCGAGCGTGGACGGCATGGCGGACTACTTTGCGCGCCTCGCGGACTACGGCTACGACGAGCCCGAGGAGGACTCGGACTACGACGAGGGGCCGGCCCGTATCTCGGAGCGCGGCGGGCGCGTCAACGTCGCGCACCCCCGCACGCCGGGCGGCGTCCGGCGCGCGCCCAGCCGGAGCATGGAGATCCAGCGGCCCCCCGTGGAGCTGAGGATGGAGTCGCTGCCCTCGCTCCGGAGGAGCGACGTGCCGTCGCAAATCAACTGAACACGCACACACACACACACACACACACACATATATATATATATACAACGCTATAATATTCAAACGGAACCACGATCCGCCAGACAATGACAAACGACTTAACTGACGAGAAGGGGGGGGGATGAATGAATGGATGGGTGGAACGACGGGAGGGCGGCCTTTTTACTCTTTTTTCTTGTTGCCCACGCATCATGACTACGGATCATTCGAAAGGGGGAGGGGGAGGGTTTCATACACGATTCAAACATCTCGAGGAGAATGGACGGGGGAGATTATGGAGGAAGGGAAACCGGGTCGGCGCATTTGACACCAAAACAAGGGGGAGTTTATTCAAGGCTTCGCTCGTCAAAAAGACCCAGAGCAAAGCAGGATTGGGTCATCAAGGGCGAGAAAGGGAGGTGGGATTCTTTTTGTTTTCTTTTTTTTTCTTTTGTCGGATATACCTGGACTCCTTTTCACGTCCACCGCTTATTATTATTATTATTTTGCCGTCAAGAAAAAACACTTGATTCCCCGGGGATAATGTATCTTGGCACGGAAAAGGCTGCTCTGCTTTTCTGCGGCACTCGTATTATGTTTTTTGCCTGTATGATGAGGATAGCTCTCAACGGCGATCAACCACTCGTATCCAGCTCCGCCCACCCACCATCCCCGGGGATGCTTTGAACGTAGGAGATAGCAAACGGTGGCTGGCCGTTCTAGCTGCTACTCCGGGGGTTGATGATGTCCAGTTGGTGGTGCCCCTTTCTCCTGTCTCCGTTCGTCTGGGTCCGGTACAAGTTTGGAGAGGTTGCCCCCTGGGGGGGGGGGGGGGGGTCAAGTCGAATGTCGTCATTGACGGGACGTGGTAGTCTACAGGCTAATCTCACAATACACAAGATGAAGAAAATCTTTTTGCCGGGACTCTTGGGGCAGTAAAACAGATTCGGAAACGAGGATGGGGAAGGGGGGGGGGCGTGAAGCAAAGTGATGGCAGGGTGTGTAGATTGGCCGGCGGCAAGCGAGACGAATGCTCAAAGCATCTTTGAATATTTGGCCACTCCGAGCAAGGTGGGGGGTGTCGGGTCACGTCCATCCATATTCTACTTGCCGATCCGAGTACGGGTGGCGGCTGTTTCGTCTTTTCGTGCATTGGGGGGAGGACGGACCGCGGACGAGGACGCGCCGTCTTGATGGCGGGGTTGGGTTTGGGAAGGGGGGGGGGGTGGGTTGGGGGAACTGGATGGCGAGGCTGGTGTTTGGCGGAAGCTTTGAGGAAGGTGTGGCTGGATAATGGGGTTTGTATGTGTCTAACCTTTTCCCTCTGCCTCTTCCTCTCCCTGCTTTTCTCTGATATCTCTCCCCTGGTGTGGTGGTGAGGTTGAGTGGCGCTGAGGCTTTGGGTAAAGAGTTCAACTCCATGGCCCATTGGGGGAGAGGGTGGGAAGGTTGAAGGGGTGACAATGGCATTGACAGCACGAGCGCGTGGGCTGGACCCGGCCTTGTGTCTTTTCTTTTTCTTGAGGAGGGCGTCCTATTTTGCGTTATGTTTTCCGAGGTTATAGTACCCGGTGACTGGGTAAATGGAATGGTCTTACTTGGGACGAGGAAGTCTATGCTTGGGGGGGGGGGGGCAGGAAACCTAGAATAAACGAGCTTTTAGGTAAAAAACGAACAAGATCGCGATGGGGTCGATGACGATGGCGGCTGATCGAACCGTGGGATGGTTTAGCCGTTCTCCGATATGCAGTGACTTGTGCGGATCTCGCCACGACTCTTGGGTACTATGGTAACGCTGCAAATCCCAGCTGCCGTACAAAACATGTATGCATCCTCCGTCTGACAAAAGTACAAAAGCGTGTTCGGTCGAGGTCCAGTACTAGTACGGCTTCGATGGGTAAGAAAAAAACTTCTCAGAGTTTCGAGAAAGGTCTTCCGTCTGATGTTTCGAGCCACTCGCCGGCGTCGCAGGGGAATCCGTCGCTTACTCAGGTGTTTCCATGCTGGGAGGGGGGGGAAGGGGGGCGAAGAGCGGCACGTGGACGGAAGGGATGGGCATATTCGAGAAGCGCTGGGAAAGAATTACCAAGGTTTCTTCTTTCTTTCTTTTCTCGTGATAATTATATCGCGGAAAAAAGGCATATCGGCTTCGGTCTGGGGGTGGTCGACGCATGGATCGGCGCGCCGGGTCCCGGGACAGGGGGGGTGGGGGGGACGAAGATTCACGACGCCGACGAGTTCATGGAGGCGTCTGGATTCTGTGATGGGATCGGAGTGGCATGTACTTCTGGTTGCCACTCGTAACTACCTTGGAAGATGGAGCAAGGAACCTATTCATCTGATGTGTCGATCACGATCTTCTATACTTGACCATATACAGCAAACTTATACTTTGCCAACGCGAGGTTGTTATATTGTAAAAAGAAAAGGCAATATCTCCTGCCACTTGCCTCCTACACGAACGACTCCTTGTTACCAAATATCCCCATGACGCGCACGACCCCTCGGCTTCGCCCTGTGAGACCCGAGCAGTCGCGCAGCAGCCGCCTCCTGGACTCAGTGGTGGCGAGACTAGGCAAAACCACTCTTGTGCAACATTCTGTGCGCAGGAGCTTCTGCAAAACTAGGGTTGGTGGGTTAGAATCGAGGTGTCGAAGCCGAGGGAGACGAATCACTTACTCTCTGCGAACAAGACGACGAGAGCGAATGCAACCGCCGTCATGAGGCACTCGACGATCCTCCTGTTCCTTGCCCCTTCATCTTCGCTGATCGGGGGTTGATCTTGGTAGATGCCTCGGGGGTCTAAAGGAGGAGGATCCCATTGTGGTTGTGGTCCAGTCATGATGTTAACCTGAGGTGGCGGGTTTGTGATTTCCGGTGGGTGACCTTGAAAACCAAGACTCTCCTCTTGCTGCATCCACAGACGCTGAGATCCCAATAAACTCTCACTGGGAAGTGTACCAAAGCATTCATCGATGCTGTTGGCCAAGATCCACGAGAGCTTTTCAAAACCTCCAGGGTTGCCGTGCGGAAGGTGTTCAGCCGGGAAAGGACGCCCTTCGAGTGTCTGAAACCCATGTGAATCCACGTCGATGTTCCATATGAGCCAAACCGCCTCTCTATAAGCAGTGAGGTCGGTCTCTTCAAAGATCACCTGCCACCTTGGGAGGTCTTGAATAAATTCCTGGAGAAAGTCCCTGTGGTGGCGGGCTTTCAGAACGTCAATCATTGCCTGTGAAATACACAAGAAAGCTATTGCTTCTGCGAGGCTCCGAGGAGCTCTACCGTTGATCAATAGTTTCAACGTCTTGATTCCGAGACTCCACAACGAGCGGTAACCGGACAGCCCGTGGCCGACCTCCCGGAAAGCACTAGATGAAAGACTAGCGCTTTGTTTCATGATCCTATGATGGAAGGCAAGCCGTTTTCGAAGATAGATCATGCCTTCCGAGAGTTTGGTCGTACTTTGTGCAAAGTTCCGCTTGGTCGCCGACACTGCCTTTGGAAGCTTCCGCAAAAGGTCTTCGGGACCGCTGTGATCATCGGTCTTGAGTCCTCCGAGATGCAGGCACTTG
The DNA here is from genome assembly GCA_030867305.1 of Colletotrichum zoysiae. NCBI lineage: Eukaryota > Fungi > Ascomycota > Sordariomycetes > Glomerellales > Glomerellaceae > Colletotrichum > Colletotrichum zoysiae. The sequence continues at coordinate 215,222 of MU842816.1, read as the reverse complement.
ATGGCCGTATGGACATCAGCGCCACATTGAACCAAATACATTGCGAGCGAGCGGTGCCTGGACTTGGCCGCAACACTGAGCGGCGACCCGCACTGGGTAATGCAGTTGACATCGACGCCGTGTGCCAGGAGAACCTCCACCACGTGTTGGAGTCCGAAGCTTGACGCGGTCAACAGGGAGTCGTCTGCATCGGCACCCTGTTCAAGTAGAAAGCTCAAGGTGGACGTGTCGTTGGTTGCAGCTGCACCAAGGAGGAGGTCGTCGGGGCTGGATCCACTTTCGAGGAGGCGCCTTGTTGTGATTGCATCCCTCTCTACTGTCGCGGTTGTCAATGGACTTTCCGCGCGCTTTAACCACAAGATGGGCTTTTTCTTTTCACTGATCCACTCATCATAGAGCCGCTGCTGAACGTCTGAAAACCATAATATGTTTTCATGTCTGAGGTCACCATGGCGTGATACAGTATCGTTTGATTGAAAGGCCTCGTCCAGGCCATCGACGCTGGCGTCAAGGCTCTGGCGTGAGAAGGTTTCCAGTACGGCATCGTCGATGATTCCGCGCTCTTTCAACTTCTCGTATCCAAAACTTTTGAATATTTCTCCGTTGCAGAGAACCCCGCCGACGAGCAGCTCGAGCTCACGCAGCAGTGTGTTGTGTTCGACCAATTGCCCTCTCGAGACGCGCAACCCGTGCAACTCGGACAATCGATCTTTCAGAGCTGCCTGGTGTTGAAGCAAAAGAATTCCGTCAACAGATGAAGAAGTGCCTAAGCTGAAGCCCAGTTCTTGAAGAGTGCCGAGGACCAGCGAAAGCAATGGTTTGGTGTAAAACGTGATCCGCATGCTCTCGTGTGTCTTTTCCACCAAGAACGCGGCGGCCGATGTTACTTCATGACGGCGGCAAAGACATTGGGAAGTGCACCGTTTGTCCGCATATTGGTTGATCCATGATCGGTCGCCAAAGGAATCACCCTGATACTGGGCGCCGCTGATTGTAAGTGGTTAGCCATGTGTCACATTGATTTGAGAAGATAATGATATGAGGGGATAAGGCTCACTCTGAAAGCTCCTCCTGCAATCTGAACCACTTTCCATTTCCTTGATACGGACAATCCACTCCGTACTGTTCATTGTGGAAAGAGTCGCCGAAAATGGGTGCAAGACTCGGCGTTTGTTCGGTCTCAGCGATCCTGTCGTCAAGTCTGGGGTCTGCCGAGTCGTCCAAATGCGCTTGTTTCTGCTCGTCGGGTGTTTTCCGGTGGCTCGCAAGCAAGGCGTCTGCAGTCATTCCCTTCCGCCGAAGGTATTTGTCGATTTTCCGCGACTTAGCTTGGCTCCTCCGAGCACTGCCGTCGCGCTCCTGGCCCAGGAAATCTCTGACCCTTTCTTCAGTGTTGTATTTGTGAAATTTCCACTTCTTTAAGCGCCCTTTGCACATCTTCTCACTTTGGGTATTGTGTCAGTAAAGAGGGGTTAATGTTTAGCCAATGGGAAAGGGGCCTAGTGGAATGATTACTTGACATGGAAGCAATGCTTCTCGGAAAGCAGTCGCACAACTTCCTTCAGGCTACGTTTGTCTTCGATGTAGAGGCGTTGGATGAAAGGTTGCATCTGATCCCACTCAGACTCCAGGTACTCTCGAGCGCGATGAGATCTTCCAAGAGGGGATACGACATCAGGTTCACCAGCAGGGGGCATATGCATGCCACCTGTAGATAAAGATGCCATATCTGGACGGATGGATGGCGGCCGATGGCCTAGTATCATGCAAGTTCTCTCGAATGAATTTGGAAGATACGTCCGAGGGGACATATGGAGAGTGGCAGCAACGGAATGCGGAGCGTATTAAATACTGAGGCAATGTCAAGCTTCATTACGGCAGCCTTGTTTGAGGCTTTTGCACTAATGACGCGAGGGGGTAACCTATCCATGTCAGAGAACAAAAGTCGTATGCATGAGATTCCTACGGAACAAATTATATTGTCTGCCACTGGAAGAGCCAAGATTTGACGGCAGCGAAGATGAAACTGTTGGCCTGACTGCATCGGCTGTTGCCTGACAAAAGTCTCATGCATAAAATTCGTCGAATCGGATCGTGCCAGGAAAGCAAGCCATGAAAGCACCGGGGCGTCACCGACCCCATGGTTTGCCTTGCGGCGACCCAGATGGCAACCCTAATTAAGGCCCTACATCTTCATGATTGGTCTTCTCAAAAACCGTTTACTTACCTTCTCTTCTTCACCTCTTGTTTTAATCTTTCCTATCACTATCCATAGGAAATAATTCATCAGCCTAGCTACCTCAATCTCAGAGTATAACATACCTCCTACGTATAAGTTCCTATTACACTTAAACCCATTTGTTATAGAATAGAGCGTCTAACTAAGAGGGTATTACTATATAACACCGCTTTCCCCATAAGGCTTACGTATAAATTAAGTAGTAAGGCTGTATTTAGAAGCGAGGCAGTATTATACTACACTTAAAAGAAATAAGCTACTTTTAACCTAATAAATTATCCCTATATAAATATCTACTTTATAATACTATTATTTATTACCTACTTTCTATATATAGTAAAATATAGATTTGAAAAGCAAGAACGCCATCTTTCTTATGTACACAATTAGGCCATAGACAGAAAGGGGCGCAACTGTGAGCGTTGGAGGTATTATTTAAAGTGGGCCTATTGCAGGTAACAGGATATCATATTCAATCATAAACGCATTAATTGGGCCTAAGTCTTATCGCCCATTTCGTTGTAGTAGTACATCGTAGGAATCAATTGTCTCCAACGTAGTTGACCCTACAGGCTGCTGTCGAGTTGCACCTTGTCCATCTCGGTCAACCTGCATGCGGAGCTGAACCTGTATCGCTACTCCCACCTAGGTAGCCTAGCATTGCCGTCACTCGCTCGCTCGAGAAGGCTTTGGCGAGCTAACTAGTTACCCTTATTACCACTTCTCGCACCAAGAATCCGATCCAGTGGCGTTTACAGAGGCGCAGGCTTCCCGCATCTGACAGTTGTCTATCTCTTTACCCCACCTGAGGCACCATGTAGTGAGCGACGAATCCGACTGGGTCCCAAATTCCGACGGGGGGACGTTGAGGCTCGAAACCAGGTAGTCGCATGCTTGTTGCGTAATGGTGTTGTTGATTGTGTTGTCGGCCATGGTACAACGGCATTGGTTATATGTTGCGCATGCCTCAGTAACACCAGCGACAGAAGCGGCAATGAGGGCGTTGACAATAAGCGATTTCATGTTGAAATGAGTGTACTTTTCCTTCTTCTTCTCCTTTTTATATTTTTATATTTCTTTTATTGCTTTTTTCACGATGAAGAAATCGACGCTGGTGCAGGTTGCAGGCGTAAGTGTAAAGAGCGTATAAAGTATTAGTCGAAGTCTGCGTGCAATACCCAATTCCTTACAACGGGCGTGGTTGAGGCTTTATATCTCAGAGAGCATTACCGTGATATAGAGAAAAACCCCATCCCCGGCATCGCCGATGAAAATTATAGTTGATGAAACTATGAGAGACTGGGCGGGCGAGTCAGGGAATGAGGTACAGCCCCGATGACTCAGCACTTGTTTTAGGATAAAGAGCATACATAGTAGACTGTTAGATACTCGGCGCCGGTTATGGGAATGAACCAAGCGGATGCTTTCAGACTGAACTGATACAAGGGACTGGAAAGGATATAGCAGTTTGCATCGCAGCCAAGACTTGCATTTAGAAGGACAATTACAGACAATATATCTTGACTTCACTCTAGCTTGGTTTACTCCAGTGTATATGTATGATCGTACCACTAGGCTCTTAGCAACGCATAGAACGAGCACTGTCTATTTACATGTTTTGACTATGGAGCAAGTTCTGCATCCTCATGCTATGTCGTTATCAAACTTAGATATATTTCTACTTAGGATCGCGAGATCTTCGCATGGTTCTCGATTATGGAAATCGTCTCATATAATACATAACTCCACTAGTAGAGAAGTCTTCAGTCATCGGCGGTGTTCAAAAGGATGGAGAACCTCTGCGATCCAGTAAGGGCTGCATCTGCAGATAGTGTGCCTTAAAGCTAACGACGAGACAATTGAGTAGGGGATCATCCGTTGGGGTTGAGCTGCTTTATCAGGAAACCTTTCCATTTGCTTAAAGTCTTCTTTGTTTAAGAAAATATAACGATAGTTTTGATATCACAGGGCGGTTCACTTAGAGCTAGGTCATCAATTATGCATAAGAGTGAAGTTATCGTGGGGTGTGCCTTGGCGAATGGTATGATGTCCACCGTAGAAATGAATTTACGAGGGTGGTGATGTGATGGCCCGTATCAAAGCTTACAAGGCAGAGTGGCGAGAATCAAATTCTTTCTAGTTGGGATTATAGGCCTACACACAGCACCAAAGGGGACAGAGGGTCAGGTCGGCAAGGTGGACGCGGGGAAGCGGCTCAAGGATGGGGACTTGATTAGGCTTGACGAAAGATTAAAACTCCGGACCAGCGTGTAATGCAAAAAGAAATACAAAAATGGTATCCGCGCCCTTCTCCTGGACCGGCGCCATCACTGCGCGCACCCAATGAACCCACCGGTACAATCAGAATTGACGACTGGAAAGTACTGCACGTCACGTCCGGTACTGAATACGGACTGGCCGTCGCACCCTTTCCCGACATTGCTCGGCTGCAGAGAGCACTGCAAAAAGATATTCGTCAGTCTTTGCCGTCGACTCCTCTCGAGCAGAAAGTGAATGGGAAACCTACGCAGTACGAGTTCAACCCAAAGAATTTGCAGGTTCCGCTGGGATCCGCGACGCCACCGTCACAGCACTTCGGACCAGCTTCGGGAATCGTGGAAGGACGCGGCCCAGGCGTCCCCGTGGCTCCTACCGTAAAGATTTCTACTATAGAAGATGTCGTGGGTGTCGCCGCAGAAACCGCAGCTGGAACTAAGAGCAGAAGAAAGCAGCGCATTTTGGTTGCGGACTGGCTGGCCAGGTAAGCAGATAGGATAAATTGCTTGTACTAGTTGTTTTTAGATGAGAAATGGTATTTCTTGTTGCAGTAGGGGCGGTGATTGCTGCGGGATCCCTTGCAGACAGGCTAAAGATTATTGAAATGTAAGGTGTTTGCTTTTACTTATAGGGCTGTAAGGATGCACCTAAACAGTTAGTCACAAGGATGCTCTTAAAGCTAAGTAGCACCGTCTCTTAATAGGCTAATTATGGAGCCATTTTAATCTACTAGACAATCCATGTGTGTCAGTAGTGTTACACAAGTAATTTAATCATACATACTTCAGCCAGCAACAACAACAACAACAACACATAAGGTAGCATTAAGGGATAAAGCAGGTAGGGGCCCGCGTCAGCCTGGGCAAGGAATAGAGGTAATAGTCTTATGAAAATGTAGTCAAAGCAACCAACTCTCTAGGAACGTACCGATTTAGGTAGGCAAAGCAATCAAAAGTAACGACGCGTCCACTCCATCTAGATGATTCTAGTGAGGGCCGGATAACTCGATAGGTCAGTGATAGCTAACGGATAGTTGGTGTTAAACGTCTTTTTATTTTACTTTACCGGCTTCTCTATTCTAGGCTGCTATTCCCTATTTAAACAACAGACCCTGTTAAAGCTATATAATCTAGGACTAGCAACAGATGAGAATAAGAACAAGAACGACAAGAACCAGAGCATTTATCAAGAACATATAATCGATTTGCTTATTTAGCTTTTCTTGTATCTCAGTATCGGCGTTTCTTGCGGGGAAAATTCCAACGGCGATGTCGGTCTGGATGCAATCTTCGGCGCAAATACGGCGAGAAAGAGCGTTTATTTTATTCAACTCGTTGTGATGTTCTGACCTCTGGCTCCATCTAAGGCAAATTGGGCAACAGAAAACGAGGTAGGGCCGTTCTGTTTCCCAGCAACCCACGTACCGAGGGTGTGATTGGTTTCCCCATCTTTGAACCCAAGGGTTCCGCTGATAGTCATAGTCTGACTGACACCGTCAAAACCAATAAGTACAACCTTGAAGGTTCGACCGTCGGCGTTGTTTGCAATCAGGCTGCTGCAGTCAGCCGAATCGTCTATTAATTTGGCCTCCAACTTGCACGGTGCAGTGAGGCTGAAGGCCGGGATAGAAACGCCGTTATGTTTTGCAGTAGGGGCCGAGACTTGGAAGCTGGCAAAGTCGGGAGTGGAGCTCCAGTTGGTAATGGACCAAGTGTAGGGAGCAGCGATGACAGCCGTGGCCGAAAGCGCGGCAGCAGAAAGGTAAGAGGAAAAGCGCATGGCGGCAGATGTGGGCGGATGGTTGTTTTATATATATAGTTGGAATCGGAAGTTCAACAAAGGCGTGAGCAAACTGGAGTTCGATGATCAATGTGGTGCTGTAATCAAACTAGGTGACGGATGGCACACAGTCTTATAAGATGGGCAGCAAGATGAATTTAGGCAAGCCCAGAGAGCCTGCCTATATGTGCAGCTATGCCGGCCACACCGACGGCGCCGACGGTGACCTGATTGAAATATAGAAGGCAACACTTGAGAACTACTTGATATTGCGTAGTATGGCTTTGTTAGACATCGCATGATACGTTGTTATGTGATAGGGTGTTCATCGCTGCACATTCATATACATAAAATGGCCGCCAAGCAGTCTGGAAACTCTACCCAAGGTTTGTACGATGTATATGCATTACTACCCTCCAAAACCTTTTTGGTTGTGGCTATACGCAGACAAAGTTACCAACACAGCAGGGCGTCAGTCTCAGACAAGCGACTGGACAAGGATTATCGCAGCAAGGCATGAACTTCAACGCTGCGCTGGGCGCTACGAGTCGTTATTCCCTTGACACGACAGGCATCTTGGCACCATCATCCCCCTCCAAAAATCCCCATCTTTTCATCGACAGAGCTCTGACCCCGGTATTTTTTGGCGTCGGGGAAGCGTCGGGACAACAGGGCTGATTGAGGGTCTCTTGTTGGAAGGTCTCAAATTACTGCGGTAATCGCTGGCTAGTTAAAGCCGGGCATACTCAAGAGCACTAGGGAACTTCCAGCGTACAGGTTTATAGACTGGACGGATGCATGTTTATTAACCTATGCCCATGTACACTGCCTTGTACGGCCCGAGGAGTTTCACTTCATGATATTAATAACTCCACCCGGTTGGAATTGAAGGTTTTGGCGCACATGCGGCAGTAAAAGTGCGTCTTCTTATATTTAACTAATTGGTGAGCTTCTCTCCATCAACGGAAAACGACGTAGAGTCCTGGTCAGGGCTTTGCGGATCCCTAAGAAGCTGTCCTGCAATGACGCTATACGATGTTCCCCCAGAGGTAAACCCAAAGGTTCCACTGGCGGTTGCGGTGCCACCGTCAACAGACACAATACTAAGCTTAAACGTTCGGCCGTCGGTGTTGTTTTCAATCAGGCTGCTACAGTCGGCCGATGCGCCCACGCTGCCCTGCACCTTGCAGGGTGCAGTGAAGTTGAAGGCCGGGATAGGTATATCGTCGAATTCTCCGGTAGGGCCCGAGATCTGAAAGCTGGCAAAGTCGGCACCAGCGCTGAAGTTGGTGATAGACCAATCATAAAATGAAATGGGAGCAGCGACAGCAGCCGTGGCTGAAAGTACGACGGCGAGAAGGTGGGTGGAAAAGCGCATGGTGGTAGATGCAGGAGGATGAAGAAGAAAATAAAAAGTTCAGCAGCTTCAGAAAAGAACGCTTGACTGGTCGATATCGTCAAGAAACGCCTTCAACACGTCGTCAAAATATTGATGTGATGGATGTCAGTATTAATATAGGCTAGCCAACCAGGGGGATGCAGCTGAGTCTGCAGGGCCTATCTGTCTTGCAGGACACGGCGACGCCGGCGAGAATATGGCTAACATTTTAGAGCCCCTTGGCATTGTGTAGTGAATTCTTGTTATATGATTGGGCTTTTGCTGGAGGAACTGTTAAGCAGTTGCTATGTTTTAGAAAAGCACTCTCAGACAACGCCGGGCCGACCGATGCCGTCACAAAGGGGTTATACATAATCAAGGGGGCACGCACGTGGCCTGAAACCTTTCTCTGCGCATAGCCCACTATCCACTTGATGCGCAAAGACGGGGGTTGGAACTACTTCAGGTTGAAGAATGTCAACTTTGTTCGAGGCATGACTAGTAAAAGTACAAACCCCTGTACATGTAGGTATCTGTGGCCGTGTTCCAATCTTTCCGTATCATGTCTCTAGTGAGAGCCACGATGTATGTGGGTCGCAACACCATACTGACGCTGCGTTCTTCCCGTGGGTAAACCTAGGCAGGGCATATCGTGAGTGTCACCCACAAAGAAAGATGCGGGATATCATTGTGGAAGTCATGCTTGCATTTCTTGCGATAACGTATCTTTGGTGTCGGCGAAATAGTTCGGCTCCGAACAGCCGGGCTCGTTCAGTATCGTGTTCACGAACAAGAACGAGATCTTGTTGGAAGGCCTTCGACGGATTATTGCGGTAAACGACGACTAGTCACTAGTCCATATCAGACATGCCCATGGTCCCCATGAATCTTTCAACCTGTCTTACAGACCCCACCAATACCTGTCCATTGACGTATGTACACTGCGCTGCCTTAGACTTCAAAATACCGCCCCCCTGTTGAAGAGTGTATGCTTCGAGGGTATATAAGCCAAGACCGTCTGAACATCGTCTGAACTCCCGCCCCGCGCAGACCATATGCTTATCAAGAGCCAACCTTAACCCGACCGCATTGAAGGTGCGTCTGGGTTTACCAGGCCCCCTAGCTCGAGTCGTTGATGCCAACATCTCTACCTATCCAGCGCTTGGCTTTGGCACTATATCGATCAAGTCAGCAATGGGTACCGCGGGTAGTGTGGCGTCGCATTTCGGCGTCAAACTCACCATTTGCCAGTATATTCCTTTCATCCTCAGTAATTCCTGATGGGTGCCCTTCTCTACAACCTTGCCCTCTCCCAAGACAAAGATGACATCGGCGTTCTGGACCGTTGCTAGCCTATGGGCGACACATATCATGGTCCGACCCTTGCTAGCACGTTCGAACGCAGCCTGGACCAGCTTTTCCGACTCGGAATCCAGTGATGACGTCGCCTCGTCAAGCAGGAGGATCTTGGGGTCGCGTATAAGAGCCCGTGCAATAGAGATGCGTTGCTTTTGACCTCCAGACAGAGAGAAACCTTTGGAGCCGATGTCGGTGTTGTATCCTTCCGGCAGTGACACAATAAAATCGTGGATAGAAGCATCGCGGCAGATCTGATGCAACCGCTCATCCGAGATAGTGTCTGCTTCAACGCCAAGACAGATATTCTCGCGAATGGTTCCCTGGAACATGCACGGTTCTTGAGCCACAAGAGACATGTTCTTACGATACTCAGCAGCATTAAGGCTATATATGCTCTTGCCGTTGCAGAGAATATCGCCTTTGTCGAGGCTATAAAATCGTTCCAGGAGGGATATGACAGAGGTCTTCCCACAGCCCGAAGGACCTACCAGGGCGGCAAACTGCTCCTTGTTGACGGTCAAGTCAATGCCCGTGAAGACAGGAGTGTTGCGGGTGGGGTAGCGGAAGTGGGCATTCTTCAGCTCGATCTTGATGCCGCCTTCCGTGTCTGGGATCTGCTCCGTGGTGCCGGTGTCATCTTCTCTGTCTGTATTGCGGAGACTAATGATGCGATTCGCGGCGGCTGAGGCTTGGGCTGCATCGGGACCATAGCTGAAGCCTGTTCCAGCGGCCTCGGCGCCCTGGATAACAGCCATAAAGCAGACGAAGAAGTTTACAAGGCCATACTCACGGCTGGCTAGAAGGCGTCCACCATACCAAAAGATAAGACCTTGGCAGCCCAGGCTGACACTATCAGCCAAGCCAAACAGCAGGCTAGTCCAGCGCGCCTTTCTATAAGCCTCGGATACGTGGCTCCGTAACAACCTGTCATATCTCGAGTGAATAACGTTCTCCATAGTCAGGGAAGTGACCGTCCTAAAGGCACCGATAGCCTCGGCGGCGAATCTGGAGCTCTCAGCGAACACGGCAGCGTTCATCTTCTCAAATTCAAGCTCGTATTTGAATTTCCAGTATCCAGCAAACAGACCGGCAGGCATCGTAACGAACATCGCGACCAGAGCCAACTTCCACCCAAATGCGTAGGCGATAGAGAGGGCTCCTATAATGTTAAACACAGCCATCACAAGAGACGACATGTTGAGTCCCAGAAGCTGCTCAAGTTGCTTGGGATCGCCGGCGACGCGGGCAACAAGAGTGCCGTGCGAGTTCTCGTCATTATCAAAAAACGCCGTTCTCTGGTGGAGGATGGACTCAAAGTATTCCTTTTTGTAGACGGCGCTGATCTTGTGCTGCACGTGGATTGCGATGGCGCCTTGGAAGAAGTAGCCGAGGCCGACGCCCACGGCGAGCGCAACCCACATGAGTGACCAGAACTGGCTTTCTGAGCGGACCTTGTCGGTGTCAGCGTAGGTGAATACTTGAAAAATGTTGGCGAACAGCCAGGCCATCAGCGGGGTGCTGGCGGCAGAACAGGCTGCGAAGAAGGCGATGGCCAGGTAGACCCAGCGGTTTTCCTGCTCTGCGAGGAGCCTGAAGAAGCTGTAACAGACATTTGGCTCTTTGGAACGAGACTGTTGTATCTCTTCGCTTACTTCAGGAGCGTCGGCGGTCTTCGGTTCTGCCATGTCCACTCCCTGGTCTGAAGAGTCTTCTCCACTAGTCACATCATCAACCTCGGTGGTTTGGCCAAGCGACAACTTTTGCGCGTGGACAAGGCTATGATATGCTCCTGATTCGTTCCGGAGAAGACTGTCGTGCGTACCGGACTCGATGACCTGTCCCTTATGCAGGACTACGATTCTGTCAGCCTTCTTGATGGTCGACAGACGATGGGCAATGGTGATTGTGGTTCTGTCCTTGGCAACCCGGTCGAGGGCAGCCTGCACTATCTTCTCGCCGCGAACATCAATGGCGCTGGTGGCCTCATCGAGGATTATGATCTTGGGCTTCCTCACAATGCTCCTCGCGATGGCGATGCGCTGGCGCTGGCCTCCAGAGAGCTTGGCGCCGCCGTCGCCGACGGCAGTATCGTAACCGTCTGGGAGGCGGTCGATGAACTCGTCGGCAAAGGCTTCGTGACAAGCCTCCCTGACAAGTTGTCGCTTCGCCTCCTCAGAGCACTCTTCAAAAGCAGACCCGATCAAGCCGTAAGCGACATTGCGGAAGACTGTGTCGTTGAACAAGAACGGCTCTTGCTGAACAAGCCCTATCTGAGAGCGCCACCACTTGAGGTCAATGTCTGTAAGCGCTTTCCCGCCTGTTGTGATGTTTCCCGACAGTGATACGATAGGTTGACTCGCGGCGACGGGCTCTTCTTGACTGTCGACAGGTCCCATCAGATGCCCTTGTTTTCTCTTGCTGAACTTCTTGTCGCTCTTCTTTTTCTTGGTCTTGTCCTCGGTTCCGTTGATCTTCTCTACCCCAATCGTCTTCTTAATGATGTGCTGCTCCCGAAGGTCGTACCACCTCTCGACGAGACCGACGACCGTACTTTTACCCGAACCGGAGGGACCGACAATTGCCGTATTTTTGCCTGCCTCAATGGTGAGGTTCAGATTGTCCAAGATTTTGACGTGTGGACGGCTGGGATACGCGAACGTGACGTCCTTGAAGACGATGTCGTCGGTCGCAACGACATCTGGCTCCCTCAGAGACCCAGTTATGGGCCTAGGAGCGTCGATGACAACGAAGAACTCGCAGGCGGCCACCATGGCCCGGGAGACAGCCATGAGGGGGTTCGAGATGCGCTCGAGAGACATGATGATCATCATGACGGACATGAGAACGACGACAATGGTGCCCGGGTTGGACAGCTCGCCGTCAACAAACTGCTTGGTGCCGAACCAGAAGCTGAGGCCAAAGACGGCATACGTACCAAAGAAGACAAGACCGAATTGCAGGGCTAGCAACGGCGCCGACCGCTGCCCTTTGGCGCGGGCCTCGTCGACCCATCGAGCGTAGCGAGCGCTCATCGTTTTCTGGGCGCCGCAGGCGGTCAGCATGCGGATGCTGCTGAAGGACTCGCTGGCAACACCGTTCGCCCTGGCTTCCGACTTGGATTGCTCGTCCTGCAGCCGAACGATGAAGGGCATGAAGGTGCTGACAACGGCCAGGATAAAGATGACGAGCGAGAACGTCACCAGGGTCAGTTTCCAGCTCCATATAAAAGCCACAATGATGGAGCACCAAATGGTGCCGTTGAACTCCATAAAGGTGCCGAGCTTCTCGGAGATGCCGATCTGGAGGGTGTTTGCCGTGCCGGTGATGGTGCTCGCGGCGGAGCCGGACGGCATCGAGTCGAGCACGTGGACGGACTGGCTAAAGAGAGACTCGATGTAGTGCAGGCGGATGGCGGAAGAGAGCCGGACACCGATCATGCGGAAGCAAAACTTGTTGATGCAGTTCAAGACGAAACGGCCGAGGAACAGTCCCATGATGAAGAGAGCCAGCTGGTCCAGCACGGCCTCGAACTCGGGCTTGGTCATGCGAGGGGGTTGCATGAAGTAGTTGGTGAACTGCCCAGCCAGACTTCCGAATACAATGTTCATCAGGGGCATCGTGGTCCCGGCGCCGATGGAAGCGACGGACGCGAGGATGTAAATGGCAATGTCCAACTTTGTGGCGTACGAGAAGATGCGAATAAAGTCTTTGAAGCCGGGCTGACGGTCATGATGCCCCCTGGTCTCGGCCGCTTTTCCGGACTTTTCGTTCGACGAAGCTCCTATCCCCGGAGAATCCTTTTCCGTTATTAGAGTCGTCTGCGTTTCCTCGACAGCCATCACGGCAAGCGCCGAGCGTTGTGACGCCTTTTGAAGTCCGCTTGGCTAGCCTGGATTTTCGCTCTTATGGAATGCGAGAGAGGGAGAGCTGGTAGTTTTGAGGTCTGTGTAAAGAAGAAAGGCACCTTTTGCACGAGTGGCCGTGAAACTATACGGGTCCGACGAGAGATTGAGAAAAACTCAATTAGGACAACCACTCTGTAATGTTCCAACGAAGACTACTGAACAGGACTTGATTAGAATAAAGAAACAAGTGAACAAGTAAGTTGCTTGATACTTTCACCAAGAAGAGGCAGCCTTAGGTGCGCAGGTGGTATATACCGGGCGCTGGAGGTGATGTGCCACGCAGACGGAGCGGAATGCAAGACCGAACCGTCAGATGCAACCACTCACCTCAATGATGACCTTACTGGTGAACAGTATTACGAGCTGTGCATATGCAAAGACATAACCAATCATGAATTGTATTATATCGCCAGTGTTGGGGTGCTGACTAGCATCGGAGACGGGAACGATCTTTACTCCGAGGCTAAACCTGACATCGATCTAGTGCCAACCACTCTGTTTACACATTCTTCTATCCACCTTCATATCACAAAGCCGGGTTAGGCTGTCTACCTCAAGGTGGACAATCCCTTTTCGGGGTCATCCTCATCTATTCTTACCAAGCCTTGCGTATCACCTTGTGTAAGAATCCGTTAGCCACACACGGCGACGCTGCAGACAGTTTATGAATCATTGTCATAACTTGCTTAGTTAGTGAGACAGTGTAATTCCAGGCCCTTAGTGGCTCAAGAGTATTGAATGACCAAGCTGTGTGGACTTCTATTACAACCTGTCGATTTAAAGCTTTCTTTCCAGCGGAGCGTCCCGTCACAATAGCTTATTTCCAACTAGATTTTAAGACCCTTTTATCTCGGGCCGCTAACCAAAACTGTGGCCTGGGGACCACAGAGCCCTAGAACTCCTACGCTGGTTAATGCACTCAGAAAGACCGATTGAGTGATGGCCGCCCCCAGCAAACGCCCAACCTTTACAAGAAACTGTTTAAAGCATTCACAATCGGTATGTCAGTCTTGTGTAGAACGCTTCAAACGACAGTGAGTGGAACCTGACAATCGAGACCAAGGCAATGCTTTCTAACATTCTGTATCCTGAAGTATATTGCGTCAAGACTACACTCTGTAGAATACCAAATTCTAAATGAAATTTTAGACCCTATATCATATGTTCCTAGCGCGTGTCTAGTCTTGAACCCCCTTTTTAAGCAGCTGTACTATATATTACTCCTAGACACAGTGTCCAGAATCTGCAGCTCTGTGATCGCTACACTCCTTTTTAAGGCTTAGTTAGTTATAATTACAACTACCGAGTGTTATTACTTACTTGTTTAAAGCCAGATTCGTCAGTAGTGTGACACTGAGGGTGCTGAGCACGGGTTAATCTACCATTAACTTGGCCACAGGCCCATCTGGTAGCAGTAGTAGAGTAGGTTCCCCCATTCGAGCAGCTAGAAAAGCGTTAGTCAATATATACATCTAAAAACAGAACTTACGTACTAGCAGTGACCAGCATTAACACCGGTAGTGACGGCAGCAAGAAGTGAGAGAAGGGTATAGAACTTCATTGTGTTAAGGAATAGTAAGTAAGGAAGTAAACAAGTGAGTAAGTAAGTAAGCAAATAGGTAAGTTGTCTGTAGAAGTGTGTTGTTCTTAGAAGGGTGGTCCTGTAGTCTTAGAGGAATCTTAACTTACTGGGCATAGGGCGTACCTTATATAGATTTAGATGTGGTATATAGTCTAGGAAAGCATACTATACAATATACCTTTTGATCTTTTTCCCATGTAAAAAAAACTCTTCTGTGTTCATAATGTCTTTTGAACTTATTTAAATGAGGTATTTCTATTTGGGGATGTTGGTTGTGAAATCCTAGCGACTTCCCAGTGATGGAGGGGGTAAGTATACTGTAGCCTTTGATGCAAGGTTTTGAGGCGCCTCATCTACTAATTAGGATACAGGCCAGGGCTGATTGGCTAGGCAGTCTAACACTTGCCTGCATTCAGCTGCGACATAGCATAGCTCGACCGATCAAGACGAACATCTACAACCTTTTCAGACATACTAGCTGGTGCGGCGAGCGTTTACCCGTTAAACGCTTAACCGCTAATATTACCTGAAAAAATAATAGTGTGGCTATTATGGTCGTAGCGGGTTATGGTCGCAATAACCCCACGCGTCGTTGTGGTTGTAGTGGGTCGCGGTCTATTATATAATGAACTCTACAGTCGGAATGACCGCACTCTATTTATTACCTTATGCCTCCATATAAGGGAATCGAGCAGAATAACAGAGTTATAAATTAAAATTACTACATAAAAAGCAAAAGGAAAGGCTAAAGTAGCAGCGACCATTTTCAAGTAGTAGATATAACGCTCGGTCTAGTCTCCAAGCTGCTTCATACACACTTTTTATTTAATATACTGCTCTTTACTTTCTGAATACCCAGGGACTAAATGCACCTCATTATGAAAAATTCCTCCCTAGTTCTACTTAAACTCAGTAGACTTCTTGGGACTGCGAAGCCAAGGAGGGCAGTGGAGGGCGAAAGGGGGGGGAGGAAGATAATTACGGCACGCGCATGAAATGTCTGCTCCGAGACACACACATCAAATGCTTCGCATTACACAATAGGTATTCCAAACCGTTTGTAGTCATTCCTGTGGTCTGAATCATACAGCCCATTAGGAAGCACTTACCGGGCGCCCCCACGGCAACGGGGTTGTCTTTCATCCCGAAGCACGTCCCGATGAAGGCTGTCTTATGTCTTATGTCTTAGTCCGCTTAGTTGCGTCGATTGTCTTGGCATCCCTGCCCCCGTCCCGCACCCACGTCTCCATGAGCAGGCTGTGAGCTTTCCGAATCCGGGGCAGATGTTCTCGCCGTTGCGAAGAGTGAGACTTGCTCGAAGTCACAGGCGTGCGTTTCCATAACTCTGGCCATTTCATCGCATAGGGCATGTAAAAAGTTCAAAAGTTCAAAAGTATACGTACCTATCCACGCACGTAGTTTCGTTCTCACAACTATGCAGAAGAAATGCTTGTAAATAGCCTATACTCAATGCTATGTCCCTTGCCTCCCCGGACTTCAGTAGGTATTCACCGACTGGATGTAATTCTACCCACAAAGATTCTAAGCACGCATCGTGAAGCCGCCAACATTAGTAGTCAAAGACGCTTGAAAACTTCCCCGGCTGTTTGTAATAGTGGGGTGGTTGGTTCGGCATCTATGATTCGATGAGTTTGAAATTTGAACATGGAATACTAATGCCGTTCCATCATATATGTGAACTCGCAACTACTTGGCCATCTAAACAGTAGTGTTCTGGCGAGATGATATGAAGAGTGAGCAGCAGTCTTGCCTCTTTTCGTGAACAGTGCGCCGACAAAAGTGTGATATTTGACCATTGCAAACATTGCTGTTATCGTTCAAGGTAGACTAACTCTGCATCATGTTTCCGTTGGACGCAAATTTCTTGTGGCCATTAAATGTGTGCTGCGAGCTGCCGTTGGCCAAGTGTTTCCCGCTGCCGTTGAACGTCTGCCTTGCGTCTCCGTTTGATGGCTCAGAGGGCGGGCCATGTGCGATGGAGCTGAGCATCTGGATTTTGGCGCATAGACGAAGCAGCATGTTGTCGACCGTCGCCTGGTCGCAGAGTCTACGGTTCGCCATGACAGCAACCCGCAGGTGGCGTCCGTCGGCGTCGGGTGTTCCGACGAGGTCAACATCATGCGTGGACACCTCGTCGGACATGAATCTATCCATGGTGGGGTCCGTCTCGCTGGCCTCGCGCCGTTGTACCTTTCGGGGGAGAGTGCTCAGCTGGAGACGCTCGTCGCCGTGGCCGCTTTGAGGGTGCCGGTCGATGTTCAGGTAGGAAGTAGAGCAGCTGAAGTTTGCCACTGTCTTCAGCCACTCGGTGCAGTTGTCCCTGATATCGTCCAGGCCCAGCGTATTAAAGGGCAGGCTGTCGATGTACTGCTGCTGCACCTTGCGGAGTATTGCCCTCGGGTCAGCGGCCGCGTCAAAGACGACACGGACCGGCACGGTGTTGGAGCAGAAGCCGACGATGCCCTGGCAGTCGGCCGGGAGGCACTCCCGCCCGGACACCACGTAGCCGAGGACGACGTCCTTGGTCCCGATTTGGTCGCCCAGCACACAGGCGGACGCCGTGTTGAAGACCGTCGCCGACGTGATGCCGTCCGCGCTGGCCTGGATAGGCGTCTCGATGGTCTTCTCCGACAACCAGACGCCGTCCGAGACTTCGTGGCCCTCGACGCGGTGATGGCGGCCTGTACCGTCGGCGCCCGTCCAGAAGGTCATCGAGGAGCCCTGCAGAACCGAGCGCCAGAATTTGTAACCTTCCTCACGGGAGCTCATCATGTGCCGGACGAAGCCGAAGAAGCCGGGCTGCGGCGGCAGACGCTCGCCGATGTAGAAGGCGTGGAGGCCGCGCATGAGGGGCTCGAGGCTGATGCCGTCATAGAGGGCGTGGTTCATCCGCAGCGCCATGCGCACGGGGGAGCCCTGCTTCTTCAGGATGCCGATGCGATAGAACGCGTGACCCAGGGGGAACGACTCGCGGGTGTCAAAGTCCCTAAGGGCACGGGTCGCGTTGGTGAGGTCTCCATTGACATGGATGATCTCGGTGGGCGTCTTTAGATGGTCTAGCACTACCTGGTAAAACTTACCGGAAGCCGGCAGAAACACGGACCGGAAGACGTCAAATGACCGGACCATGGCGGCGGAGCACTCAGCGACCCTCTTGAGGTCCGCGTTGACGGGGAAGTCGATAATGAAGAGTGCCGGGTTGCGCGGCTTAGCCGTGATGGAGTCTTTGATGAAGGTCCTCTGAGACCACGTCACGGGGTAGGAGTCCAGGATCTTGCCGTAAGAAGGATCCAACTGGGGAGCAAGCTCTCGCTGGACGAAGGCCTCTGGGTCTTTTCGAGAAAGCAGTTGAAAAGGCCTGCTGTCGGTCGCCTTCGATGTGCCGTTGTTGGCGCCGTCGAGCGTGGTCTGCATGATCTTGCTGGCGAGGGCGGCAGGGGACGGCTTGTCAAAGATGTCCTTGACGGTTACGCTGACGTCCAGTCGCCGGCTTATGAGCGTCGCGAGCTTCGTTGCCGTGAGCGACTGTCCGCCGAGGTTGAAGAAGCTGTCTGTGATGCTGGTCTTAACGCCGAGCACGTCGTCAAACGCTTCGCATAACGCCTTCTCAACCCCGTTGCGCGGTGCAACGCGACTTGAGGGAGGTTTGCTGGTTCGGGCGGCTTGCGCCCTGCGTGTGAGCTCGCGCCGATCCAGTTTGCCGTTGGCGTTGAGAGGCATCTGGTCGAGAACGATAATATGGGCGGGGATCATGTAAGGTGGGAGTAGAGACTGAAGATGCCCACGGATCTTGGCCTCCACCTTGTGGCTCTGGAGGCGCTGGAGGGGACGGTTGGTGAGCAGGCTCGTCGGCCGGCCCTGGTGCTCGGTGGGGAACTGGACGATCACGCGAGACCCCTTCTTGTCGGGTTGGTAACGGTGGAAAACGACATCGATGCCGCCGTTCTGGGACCGCTGCCGGGCCCAGCTGAGCTCCACGCGGAATCCAGTTTCATTGCCTATCTGGACCAGATCCAGAGGAGACAGAGCCACGCCACGCTCGGCGGCTTTTTGAATGTCCGAAATCCAGGTTGCGCCGTCGACGCCGTCCTCGCCGTCCTGTGCGTCATCGTCGTCCTGCTCCAAGGATTCGACCAGCAGGCGCTCGAAAGTGGTCTTGCTATAAGGGATGTTGCCAATGGCGATGGCGGATGCGTCCGGCGAGCCATGCAACAGAGCTAGAAGGCCGCGATGATCCATCGATGACGCCTGGAAGTCGACCCAGACGTCAGGGTCGACCCAAATGTCGGGGTCGACTCCGTGTACAGTCTGAGTGGGAGTTTCTGTGCCTCGTACGTGTACGATAGCGCTGTACCGGTGCCTGATGAGCTCGTTGGTGTCAGTCACCCTCTTTGGAAGAATTTCCACGTGCCAGACCCGGTCCGGCATCCGGTCGACGAGACCCGTGAAGAAGGCTGGGTCGACCAGAAGCTCTTCCTCGTCGTCTTCCAACTCTGTCATCTTTTGACGAACGCTGCTTCTCGTGATGTTTTTCTCACCCAGCGATTGCAGGGCTCTACTCGCGAGGAACCCACTGTGTGTGGCGTAGGTTCGCACGTCTTTGAAGAATAGACGCTTCACCCCTGGTAGTCGTGCGAGTGCCTCGATAGCCTCCAGGAGATATTCGGCCGAGGGGAAGTGTTGCGCAACCGAGTTGATGATGACGATGTCGGTGCGGCTTTGCATCACCTCGTCCAATCGGCCGGCATCCATCGCCGTGCCGACAAGCACCTGAGCCTTTGCGGCAAGCGATGGGACAGCCTTGATACTGTTGTTCAGCAAGGCCACGGCCGAGCTGGACGACTCAAGACCAACGTAGTTCTCCACATCCTGGTCTAGACTGAACAAGATTTTGCCGGTACCCGTACCGATTTCGAGCACGCGGCCGGCCAGTTGGCCGTCGAGCAAGGCCGCCGTGTCCTCATCAAGCGATTCTTGCATCTCCCCCTTGTCGATGAAAATGCCGTCGATCTCGCCGTGGGTCCCCGGACCGTCTACCAGCTTGCTTGGCTCGTCCTCGACGGAATGGTCCTCTTGCACGGTGACGAACCCGACCATCTCTTGCTCCTGGTCGGCTGTGCCGCGAATAACTATGGCCGCGTCGCGGACGGCGGCATGTCTCAGCATGGCCATCTCCACTTCGGCTGGCTCGATCCGGTGCCCGCGGATCTTGGTCTGCTGGTCAATGCGGCCGAAGAACTCTATTTGCCCGTCCGATGGCCGGTACCGGGCGCGGTCGCCGGTCCGGTATATCCGGACAAGACGGCCGTCGATGGTGACGTGCATGAAGCGGTTTTTATCAAGCGCCCGGTCCGTGTACCCGCGAGCAAGGCCGTCCCCGGTCACAACCAGCTCACCCATGACGCCGATAGAAACCAGTTGCTGGCGCGGGTCCATGATGTAAACCCCTGAATTGCTCAGTGCCCGACCAATAGGCACGCCTTGTTCAAACATATCGCCCTCTTTGATCTTGAAGAAGGTACTCACGACACTATTTTCTGAGGGACCGTACGCGTTGCAGACCCCAGTCTTCACAAGTGCTAGAGCATTCGTAGCGTCTGACGGATGCAGACGATCTCCACCCACGTACAGAACCTCCAGGGCGCTTAGAATGCCTGGGTTGTTTATAATGCACTGCTTGAGGATAGCTGGCGACAGCATCGCGACGCGAATGTTCTCGCGTGCAAACACGGCCCCGAGGTCCTGGCTGTTCAAGGTGGTAAAGTAGTCAATGCAGACAAGGGTTCCTCCGTTGAGAAGAGCAGTGAAAATCTCCAAGACGGAGGCATCAAAAGCAATGTTAGAAACATGGGCCATGGCTGCTCTCTCAGGAAATTCCCGAAACATGTTGCTCTGCTTCACGAGACGGACAACACCGCGGTGTTCTATCATCACACCCTTGGGCCGGCCAGTAGAGCCCGAAGTGAAGATGACGTAGGCGAGACTTGTCGCTGATGGGAAAGATACGCTTGCGGAAGGCTTGGTCAAAGTTTGATGTGACGAAGCGATGGCGTCACGCAAGAGAGCAAATCGGAGGTTGGGCAGACGGACATCGGGCGTGGAAACGTTGTCGCCGAGGAGCACCAGGCAGAGACCGGAGACGGCTGACAGAATCGACCCGAGACGCGCAGCGGGGGCATTGACGTCGAGTGGAAGATACGCAAGGTCAGCTTTCAGGATGGCGAGGAAAGCAACGACTGTCTGACAAGATCGCGGAGCAAGTACGGCCACGAGCGTCTCGGACTCCATTCTCTGTAGCCGGAGCCAGGTGGCGAGTCGATCCGACCTCTCACTGAGTTGGGCGTAGGTCAACTGGGTTGAGGCGTCCTTGACAGCGACCCGATGTGGATGAGCGGCCACCTCGTTGACAAACACGTCAATTATGCTGGATTGCCGGGGATAGTCGGTCTTCTCAACCTCGAGGAGACCCATGCTTCGCAACTTCGCAAGCCCATTAGTGAGGGGAAGGCTTGCGATGGGTATTTCCGGCTGCGCTAGACCACGTTCTAGGACCTCCTGGAAAGTATCAACCAGACACTGGATAGTTTCCGGCTCGAATAGATCGACGGCAAAGAGCACATTACCGGCTAGACACCCCTCCTCCTGGAAAAGGTGAAATTCGAGATCGAAGCGGGTGGTGACGGCCACGGGCAGGGGTTCGCTGGAAAGGCCTTCGAGCTTGATACGACCGAGGTCCCGCTGCGAGTTGACTGAGAAGATGAGCTGTACCAAGGGGTTCCGGGAGGTGTCTCTCGAGCCCGGGAGAAGCGCCGAGACCACGCGTTCGAAGGGGACGTCCTGGTTTTCAAAAGCAGCCGCCGCCGTGTTGCGGACCTGCTGGACCAGACCGTCAAAGGTTTCATCATCAATGACGACCCGTATGCACTGTGTGTTAACGAAGAACCCGACCAGCTCTTCTAATTCTGGCCGGTTGCGATTGGCCATGGGCGTGCCAACTGTGGCATCTTCTACGCCTGTCAAGCGGAAGTGCGCGGCGCGGAAAGCAGCAAGGAGGACCGTGAATTGAGTGACTTGATGTGTCTGGCAGAAGGCCTGAAGTTTGTCGTAAAGAGGACCGTCAATCTTGGCCGGGACGATGCCGCCTTTGCCAGACGGAATATCTGGGCGTGGTTTATCGCAGAGGAGCTCTGCAGGGGAGCTATCGGCCAGTTGCTTGGTCCAGTAGTCCAACTGTTTCTGATGTTCATTGACCTGTTCCTTTGTCTTTTGCCATACTGAAAAGTTACGGTATTGGATTGGAAGCGGGGTCACTGCCGGATTCTGACGTCGGAGTGCCGCGGTATAGAAGGTTTCCAGCTCCCTGCGTAGGATATCAACAGACCAGCCATCCGTGATGATGTGGTGCATGACGATGGAGAGGATATGGTCCTCCTCGCCCAGGCGGAAAAGCGCCACTCTCCATCCTGGCTCAGAGGTCAAGTCGAACGGGGCTTGCTGCTCCCGCTGCAGGAGGGGGAAAGGTCCGTCGGGGTTCTCGTGAGAGATGTCGATGATCCTGAGCGGCCTCTCGTTGGCGGGGTTGACGATTTGTACGCCGACGTCGTCGTGATCCTCAAAGGTGGTTCGAAGCGTCTCGTGTCGTTGTTCCACCCCCCGAAGCGCGGTTTCCAGAGCACCAATGTGAGCCGGCCCTCGTATACGGGTGGCAATAGGCATATTATATAACGACCCGCTGATGTTGAGCTTCTCCAGAAACCACAGACGACCTTGCGCAAAGGACTGCTCAACAGGCCCCCTGTAGGGTGAAGAGCTGATCGCGTTGTGAAGCTTAGATCCCCGTTGGATCCCGGCCGCGAGATCAGCAAGAACAGGGTGATCGAACACATCTTTGACGGAAATATGGGCATCTAGGCGTCGGCTGATGCGGGCGGCCAGCTTCGTTGCCATGAGGGAATGCCCGCCCAGGTGGAAGAAGTTATCAGTGACGCCGACTTCAACCCCAAGTAGGTCTTTAAACTCATCGCAGAGGGCTCCTTCCACTTCGTTGCGCGGCGCAACACGAACTACAGCTGCACTGCCCCTGGGCATAGTGAGGGCCATTTGGGCGAGCTCGCGCCGGTCGACCTTACTGCCGCTTACGTTCAGCGGCATTCGATCGAGCAGGACAATCCGCGACGGCACCATGTAAGGTGGAAGCAGGGCTCGAAGACGTTCGAGGATCCCGTTTTCAATATCCCCAGCGGATTGTTCTTCCGCTTCGGGACGCTCCGCGCGCTGACGCTGAGCTGTGACGAAGCCCACAAGCTCGGGATCCTGGCCCTCTGGCTTCCGAACGACGACGGCAGCGTCATGAACGGTACCCATGGTGAGAATGGCCTGCTCTATCTCGGCCGGCTCGATCCGGTGGCCTCTGATCTTGGTTTGCTGATCCATGCGCCCGAAAAACTCGAGCTGGCAATCGCCGGGTCGGTATCGCGCGCGATCGCCGGTACGATAGGCTTTTACGGACCTTCCAGCAACGTGAACTCGCACGAATCGGCCCTTATCTAATGACGCGTCGGTATAGCCACGGGCAAGGCCATCTCCGGTCACTACCAGCTCGCCCATAGTGCCGATGGGGGTAAGCTGTTGCCGGTCATCCATCACGTAGGCCCCGGAGTTACTGATGGACTTTCCGATAGGGACACCGTTGACACAGCGCTCGTCTTCAACCATGCAATAGACAGTGCTGTAGGTTGTGTTCTCGGCTGGCCCATACGCGTGGTAGAATCCGTGCCGGACTAGTTCGCGCGCTCTGAAGGCATCCTTTGGTCGCATCGTTTCACCTCCGGAAAATAGCAGATGCAGGCCACTAATGACGGACGGTGCCTCCTCGAGAATCTGCCTCAAAAGAGCAGTAGTGATTAGAGCGGCTGTAACACCGTTCGCTGCAAACGCCTGGCCAAGAGCAGTAGGGTTCAACACCGTCATGTGATCGATGCATACTAACGTGCCCCCGTTGAGGAGCGGTGTATAAACCTCCCATGTGGCGGCGTCGAAAGCCAGGTTTGAGATATGGGCGACGGTATTGTCTGTATGCTTCATCGAATTGGTCGACTTGACGAGCCGTACGATGCCGCGGTGCTCGATCATGACGCCCTTGGGCTGGCCCGTCGAGCCGGATGTGAAGATAACGCAGGCGAGGCTTGTAGCAGTGGCTGGAGTATGCTTTCTGGCTCCAGGGGGATTGGCAGTCTCTCCTTGGCTCAAGACACGTCTGATTTGTACCTGCTCGATCTCTGCGGACTCGGTGGGAAGGGCAGTGACACCGTCGCCGAGCAAGACCAACTTGTGTCCCGGAACCGCCAATAGGATAGCCTCGGCACGGGCAGCAGGAAAGTTCACATCCAGCGGTACATATGCCAGGTTAGCTTTGAGAATGCCGAGGAACGTGGCGACTGTCTGACACGAGCGCGCCGCAAGTACTCCGACCAGTGTTTCGGGTGCCAGCTGTCGATGCTGAAGGTAAGTAGCGATTTGGTTGGACTGCTGGTCCAATTGAAGATACGTGAGAGAGGACGACGCATCAGTGACGGCCACTGCGTCTGGATGAGTCGTGACTTGCTCGTTGAAGACATCAATGATACTTGCGTCGCGCGGGTACTCTGGAGTATCCATGTCGAGCAGACCCATCTGCCGCAGCTGCTTACCGAGCCCTCGCTCGGCAAGCGGGAGTCCTGAAATCGGGACTTCTGGCTGCTCGAGACCCTGGAACAGGATTTCTTGAAAGATGTCGACGATGCCGCGAACGGTCTCCTCCTCGAAGAGGTCCGTGGAGAAGACGACGTTACCGCCTAAAGAGCCTTCTTGCTGGGCCAGGTAGATCTCTGCATCGAACCGAGTAGTGGGCCTTATCGACAGAGGCTCACCCTCAAGTCCGCCTAGCCTGATCTTTCCGAGGTCCTGCTGTGCGTGAAATGTGAACATGAGCTGCACCAATGGGTTGCGAGACATATCTCTCGACCCGGGCAGAAGTGTAGAGACGATGCGTTCAAATGGTACATCCTGGTGCTCAGAGGCGGCTGCCACTGTGGACTGAACCTGACTAACCAAGTCTTTGAAGGTGCCTCTCTCTGTCACAGATGTCCGGATACACTGCGAGTTAACGAAGAAGCCAATCATCTCCTCGAGCTCTGGTCGGTTGCGGTTGGCGATGGGTATGCCAATAGCAGCGTCCTCAACACCAGTGAGACGGTAGTGCGTAGCTTTGAACACCGAAAAGAGGGCAGTAAAAAGCGTTATCTGGTAGTTCCGGCAAAAGGATTGCAATCGCTCGTATACGGCCCCGTCGATTTTGAAGGGAACAACACCGGCATCGCCAGAAAGCTTCGTGGGTCGTGACTTGTCGCATATCAGGCTGGCCGGCTGGCTGCCATCAAGCTGGTCTTTCCAGTACGACAGTTGCCTGTCTTGCTCGGCTAACTGTTCCGGTTGTTTCTGCCATGCCGAGAAATCACGGTATTGGATAGGAAGGGGTGAGACCTGCGATAAGGGGTCCTTGCCCTCGAGTGAAGCAGCGTAGAACGTAGCTAACTCGCGCTGTAAAACATCGAGAGACCAGCCATCGGATATAATGTGATGCATCATAATCGACATGACGTGGTCCTCTTCTCCAAGACGGAGCAGGGTGACGCGCCAACCCGGTTGAGAAGCCAGATCGAACGGGGTCTTTTGGTCCTCCTGCAGCCGCTTCATGAACTCCTCTCCCGCCGGCACCTCGACCAGCTTGAGGTTTCTAGCTCGAGCTGGCCGGACGACTTGCAAACCGACACCCTCACGGCCTTTAAAAGTCGTCCGGAGGCTCTCGTGACGCCTCTCAAGAGCGTAAAGCGCGGCCGTGAGGGCTTTGGCTTGCAGTGGCCCGCGGAGTCGTACTGCGAGAGGAACGAGGTATCCCGTCGAGCCAATATCAAGCTGCTCAAGAAACCAAAGGCGCCCTTGGGCAAAGGACTGCTCGACGGGGCCGGAGTATTCGCTTGCCTCGATAGCCTTGTGTCGGGTTGAGTCCCGCTGTGACTGTATCGATACAGCCAAATCGACAATGACCGGCTTATCGAAGACGTCCTTCACTGAGACGCGGGTGTGGAAACGCCGGCTCAGGCGCGCCGCGAGCTTGGTAGCCATCAAAGAGTGCCCGCCAAACTCGAAAAAGCTATCGGTCGTTCCCACCTCGGCGCCGAGGACTCTCGTGAACTCGTCACACAGGGCGGCCTCTATGTCGTTCGTGGGCGCGGTGCGCTGAGAGATCTTCTTGCTGCTGCGCTTCGGCGCCGCCTGGGCCTTGCGCACAAGCTCGCGGCGGTCGATTTTGCCGTTGGAATTCACGGGCATGCGATCCAGCACGATGATCTGAACGGGGACCATGTAGGAAGGTAGAAGGGTCTGCAGCCGTTGTAGGATTTTGTTTTCCGTCTGGACGGCAGCGTCAGTGTCGGCGGAGACGCCATGGGCGACGACGAGACCGACGACTTCGGCCTCCCCGCCCTCGGACTTGCGGAGGACAACGGCCGCGTCGAGAACCGAGGTTTGGGCTAGCATAGCATGCTCAATCTCCGCTGGCTCGATTCGGTGACCGCGGACCTTGATCTGGTCGTCGATACGGCCGAAGAACTCGACTTCTCCGTCGGGCCGGTACCGCGCGCGGTCGCCGGTCCGGTACGCCCGGATAGGCGGCTGGCCATCCCCGAGGGTGATTTCCACAAACCGTCCCTTGTCCAACCCCGGGTCAGTGTATCCCCGGGCGAGGCCATCGCCCGAGACGACGAGTTCTCCCATGACGCCGATCGGCACAAGGTTTTGCCGCACGTCCATGATATAGGCGCCGGAGTTGTTGACAGCGTGGCCGATCGGAACGCCGTTGACGTACTGTCCTTGCCTGCTGACCTTGTGCATCGTGCTGAGGACCGAATTCTCTGTCGGTCCGTATGCGTTGTAGACGCTTCCTGAAACAAGCGAGCTGGCTTTGATCGCATCGTGGGAATCGAAGCGGTCGCCGCCGGCGAGGAGAAGCTTAACTGAAGCCAGCATTTCTGGCGCATTTGCAAGGTACTGCTTGAGCAAGGGGGTTGGAAGGATCGCTGCCTCCACCCGTTCACGTATAAATAGTGTCGATAAGGCCTTAACGTCCAGGAGGGTGAAATAGTCTATGCAGATTACGGTGCCTCCGTTCAGAAGGGCAGTAAAGATCTCCCAGGCGGCAATATCGAATGCCAAATTGGCCATGTGCGCTACGCGGCCGGCCGGTGGTAAATCAGCCGTGCAAACAGTGTTCTTGACCAGCCGCACAATGCCACGGTGCTCTATCATGACACCCTTTGGTTTTCCAGTTGAGCCCGAAGTGAAGATGACATAGGCGAGACTTGTTGCGGACGGTTGCGATCCGGTGCCTTGGGTGACGTGTGTTTCCTCGAGGGCGTCCCCGATCCGAACCAGCTCGACGTCTGCGAGCGACGCCTCGGGAACCGGAACGTCGGCGCCGAGGAAGAGCAGTTTACGCCCTGGCACAGACGAGAGGATGACCTCGAGGCGAGGTACGGGCACCTTGACGTCCAGCGGGAGGTATGCCAGGTTTGCTTTAAGGATGCCCAGCAAGGCCACAGTGGCCTCGCACGAGCGCGGCGCCATCACACCAATGATCGTCTCGTCCGCCAGACCCCGGCATCGAAGCCATTCAGCCAGCCTGTCGGACTGCTGATCCAACTGGGAATAAGTTAGGGTTGAGGAACTGTCAACAACAGCTGGCGACTCAGGGTGGCTGCGCGCCTGTTCGTGGAAGAGGTCGACCACGCTGGCGTCCCTGGGATATGTTGTCTTCGGGATTTCCAGCAATCCCATGTTTTGGAGCTCTACCAGACCGTCTGTGAGTCGAAGAGACGAGAGGGCGGCATTGGGTTGCTCGAGACTGCGACGCAGGACCTCTTGAAAGACGCTCACCACGCTGTGGATGGTGTCTGGGCTATAGAGGTCAGCGGAGTACATGATATTGCCTGTTAGCCGGTTCTTTTCTTGGAACAAGTGGACTTCCATGTCGAACCTCGTTGTCGCGTTGTTGGGTAGAAGCTCGCTGGATACATTTTCCAGCTGGAAGCCACCAAGGCCTTGCTGGGTATGGACGGCAAACATCAGTTGCACCAGCGGGTTACGCGAAGTATCCCGCGACCCGGGCAGTAAAGCCGATACGACGCGCTCAAAGGGCACATCTTGGTTCTCGAATGCTGCGTTGACGGTGGCCCGCACCTGCTGGACCAGGGACTCGAGGGTCTCGTGTTCTTCGTCGACGACAATGCGCATGCATTGGGTGTTGACGAAGAAACCCACCAAGTCCTCAACTTCGGACCTGTTCCGGTTGGCGATGGGCGTGCCTATGGTGGCATCCTCAACGCCCGTCAAGCGGTAATGGGCAGCCCGGAATGCGGTTAGGAGAACTATGAATGGGGTAACTTGGCGAGCGCGGCAGTAGGCCTGGAGGTTCTTGTACGTGGAACCCTCAATGACGACAGAAGCAAGACCGGCGTCACCGGTCAGGGCGGGCGGCCGGAGTTTGTCGTTAAGCAGACTCGCCGGCTGGCTGCCCTCCAGCTGCTTTCGCCAATAGCACAGCTGACGCTCATGCTCAGCAACTTGAGTCTCTTGCTTCTGCCAGATGGCGAAATCCCTGTACTGGATGGACAGCGGTTGTATTTTGGCCAGGGGATCTTGACCCTGGACAGTGGTCGCGTAAAAGGCTGTCAGTTCTCGCTGAAGGATCTCCAAGGACCACCCATCGTAGATTATATGATGCATGACGATGGATAGAATGTGATCGTGTTCGCCCATGCGGAAGAGCGCCGGCCGCCAGCCGGGTTCGACCGTGAGGTCAAAAGGAGAGTTTTGCTCCTTGCGGAGTGCCTCGGCATAGTCTGCTGGCACATTTATCACTCGGAGCTCCTTTGGCTGGTACGGGTGAATGACTTGGACGCCAAGACCGTCATGGTCCTCGAACGTGGTGCGCAGCGTCTCGTGGCGCTGCTCCAGAGCACCGAGTGCTGCGGCCAGCGCGTTGACTTGCAGCGGGCCGCGCAGACGTATTGCGAGAGGCATGACATACCACGATGCCCCAAGGTCAAGCTGGTCGAGGAACCATAAACGGCCCTGGGCAAACGACTGCTCAACGGGGCCAGTATATGGCGTGGGCTTGATGGCGTTGTGCTTGCTGGAACCCTGTCTGATATTGGTAGCCAGGTCGATGATGAGAGGGTTGTCAAAGATGTCCTTAACCGAGATGCGTGTGTTCAATCGTCGGCTGAGATTCGCCGCGAGCCTCGTTGCCATGAGGGAGTGACCCCCCAAGTCGAAGAAGTTGTCCTTGATTCCCACGTCTGTCCCAAGGACCACGGAGAATTCCTCGCACAACACAGCCTCGACCTCGTTGCGCGGCTCTACGCGCTCGGCTGACAGGACCTTTGTCCTCGGTTCCGCCTTTGCCTTGCGCGTCAGCTCGCGGCGGTTGATCTTCCCGTTGGCGTTGAGTGGTAGCTGATCCAGCGCCACGATCTGAACCGGAATCATGTAGGGGGGCAGCACGGCCTGGAGGTGTTCCCGGATCTGCGTCTCGAGACGCCGGCTCTGGTGCCGTTGCAGCGGCCGGTTTGTAAGCAAGCCGGATGGTCTTCCGTCGTGTTCTGTCGGGAAGGCGAAGAACACGCGGGAGAAGAGGTTACCGTCGAGCTTATGGCGGTGGAACACGGCATCCAATGCCCCGTTCTGTGATCTTTGGCGGGCCCAGCTCAGCTCCACGCGGAAGCCGGCCTGTTTGCCGATTTGGACGAGATCTGTCGCAGAAAGAGACGCGGAGCTCGTTGCTGCGCTGCGGACGGCCGATACCCATGCCGGGCCGTCAACAGTGCGTTGCGTCTCGTCGCCATCGTCCAACGAATCGACCAGGAGCCGCTCGACGATGGTCTTGCTGTAGGGAATATTGGCGACGGGAACGGTCAGGACATCACTCCTTGATCTCTGGAGTAGGTCGAGGAGCCGGGAAGAGTCCAGCTCAGCCTTCTTGAAGTCGACCCACGCGTCGGCAGCGATCTCGTGCACAGGTTGCTGCAGCCGCTCGTCCTCCGAGCTCCGCACGTGAACAACGGCCGTATATCTGTATGCGCTGAGCTCGTTGGTGGCCTTCATCTGCTTGGGCAGGATCTCTACGTGCCACACATTATCGGGGAGGCGGCTTGCAAGGCCGGTGAAGAAGGCCGGGTCAACGAGCAATTCCTCCTCGCGTGCTTCCAGTTCGGCGACCCGGCGCCGGACCCCCTCACGGGTCGCGGTCGAGCCCAGTTCGCGAAGCGCCCTTGATGCCAGGAAGTCTTGGTTGATGGCGTAGGTGCGGATATCGCCGAAGAACAAACGCTTGGCGCCGGGGATGCGGATCAGGTGCTCGATCACCTGGAACAGGTAGTCGGCTGACGGGAAGTATTGCGCGACCGAGTTGGTCACAATCAGGCTGGCCCGGACATCGAGCTCGCCCACGTCCGTCGCTGTGCCGACTCGAACCGTGGCCTTGCCGACTAGGGACGGAATGGACCGGATGTTACTATCGACGAATGCGGCCGCAGAGCTGGAGGGGTCGAGTCCGACGTAGCTCTCGAGGCCCTTCAGGTTGAAAAGAATCATACCCGTGCCCGTGCCGATCTCGAGGACGTGGCCGGCTGGCTGTCCGTCGTGGAGCGCCAGCATGGTGTCGTCGAGCCATTCCTGCATCTCCCCCTTGTCGATCTCGGAACCGTCATACATGGAGGTCCAATTCAAGAAGTCGCTGCCGACCACCGATCGGTCGATTGTCTCGATATCGGCATACGTGCCTGTCTCAAAGTGGTTGCCCCAACCTTCGACCTGGTTGCTGGCCTCGTTCTGCTCCAGGGACTGATCACCCCGAGCTGCCACGAAGGCGACCATTTCCGTCTCCTCGCCTTCTTCCCGGCGGAGCACGACGGCCGCATCGAGTACATCCGCATGGCTGAGCAGCACCTGCTCGACCTCGGCCGGTTCCACACGATGGCCACGGATCTTGACTTGCTGGTCCATCCGTCCAAAAAATTCGATTGTTCCGTCTATGGGACGATGGCGCGCGCGATCACCGGTTCGGTACGCCCTGAGGACCTTGCCATGGATAGTCACCTCTGCAAAGCGGCCGTCGTTGAGGGCTGCATCGGTGTAACCGCGAGCGAGACCGTCTCCCGTAACAACAAGCTCGCCCATCACACCCGCAGGCACGAGCCGCTGGTTGGAATCCAGGATATACGCGCCAGAGTGGCTTACGGACTTGCCGATGGGGACGCCGTTGACGAAGGAGTCCGTCCCAGACACCTCGTAGATGGTGCT
Source organism: Colletotrichum zoysiae (assembly GCA_030867305.1). Classification (NCBI taxonomy): domain Eukaryota; kingdom Fungi; phylum Ascomycota; class Sordariomycetes; order Glomerellales; family Glomerellaceae; genus Colletotrichum; species Colletotrichum zoysiae. The sequence continues at coordinate 184,284 of MU842816.1, read as the reverse complement.
GATAACCGTGTTTTCCGACGGCCCGTAGGCGTTATACACGCTGCCCCGCACTACCGCCTGTACTGCCGAAGCATCGTGGCCATCAAATCGGTCGCCTCCGACGAGCAATACATCTAAAGCGCCGAGTGCGGCAGCCATAGGCTTGATACACTGCTTCAGCAACGCGGGTGGCAGGATAGTGACCTGGATCCGCTCCTTGAGGAAAAGGGTGTTGAGGGCGGCGGGATCCAGGGTGGTGTAATAGTCGACGCAAACGAGGGTGCCGCCGTTGAGTAGCGCTGTGTATATTTCCCACGTGGATGCGTCAAACGCAAGGTTCGAAAGGTGGGCAAGCCGTGCTGCCGGCGGAAGCTTTGCCACGACATTACTATTCTTGACCAATCTCACGATGCCCCGATGCTCGATCATTACTCCTTTCGGCCTGCCCGTTGACCCGGACGTAAAGATGATGTACGCAAGACTTGTAGCAGTCGGCCGGTCAAGATTCCTGGAAGATTTGTCGCCAGAGGCGTAACGGAGGGCATCGCTGATCAGCACCATCGAGGCATTGGGTAGGTCAAGAGCCGGTCTGGTGACTGTGCTTCCAAGCAAGACGATAACCCGGCCCTCCACGGCGGAGACGATAGAATTGAGCCGGGCTGCCGGGACTTTGACGTCCAGGGGAAGGTATGCCATGTTGGCCTTGAGGATACCGAGGATCGCGACGATGGTCTCGCATGACCGGGGAGAGAAGACGGCAACAGGCGTTTCAGCCGCGAGACGCTGGTCTTGGAGCCAAGACGCCAGAATGTTGGACTTGTGGTCCAGCTGCGAGTATGTCAACTGCGAGGTTGAGTCTTTGACTGCGATTGCATCGGGGCATGTAGCAACTTGTTCCGTAAAAACATCCACCACGCTCGAATCCCGAGGGTACTTGGCCCTCTTCTCTGCATCAGAAATGCCAACGGCTTGCGGGCTGTGCGGCCCATCCGCCTCACCAGTCAGCGGCAGGGATGCAACGGGCGTGTCTGGCTGTGCAACCCCGCAACGCAGCACCTCCTGGAAGATGTCTACAACACCCTGAATCGTCGCGGCCTCGAACAGGTCAGACGCGTATAGAATGCTGCCGGCTAGCTGGCCTTCTTCCTGGAATAAGTGAAACTCAAAGTCGAACCGCGTCGTCGGGGGCGCCACGAGACGCTCGCTCGCCAGGCCCTCGAAGGGAAGCCGGCCGATGTCGTGCTGCGAGTGCATGGCGAACATGAGCTGCACCAACGGGTTACGCGACGCGTCGCGAGAGGTCGGCTGCACGGCTGTCACAACGCTCTCGAACGGGATGTCCTGGTTCTCAAAGGCGGCAGCGGTGGCGGTGCGGACTTGCCGGACGAGGCTGCTGAACGTCTCGTCGTCCTGGATCACCGTCCGCATACACTGTACGTTGACAAAGAACCCGATGAGGTCCTCTAGCTCAGGCCTGTTACGGTTAGCAATAGGCGTCCCTATAGTCGCATCTTTAACCCCGGTGAGCCTGTAGTGGGTGGCACGGAACGCCGCGAGCAGCACGGCAAAGGATGTGAAATGGTTGGCCCTGCAGTATGTCTGCAAGCTGTCGTAGACGGTGCCTTTTATGATCATCTGAATAAGTCCAGCGTCGCCTGAAAGGATGGCCGGACGCGGCTTATCGGTCAAGAACTCGGCCGGCGTGCTGTCGGCCAACTGTTCAGCCCAATACTCAAGTTGACGTTGTTGATCGATCGCCTGGGCATCGCTCTTCTGCCACACAGCAAAGTCACGATACTGAATCGGGAGAGGGCGCACCCGCGACAAGGGATCTTCTCCACGGAGAGCCGCAGCATAGAATGCGCCGATTTCCTTACGCAGGACGTCAACAGACCACCCATCTGCTATGATGTGATGCATGACGATGGACAGGACGTGGTCATCCTCCCCGATCCTGTACAACGTCACCCTCCAGCCCATATCAGAAGCGAGGTCAAAGGGCGTTGTCTGCTCTTTTCTGAGCGGCTCGAGGTAGCTCCCGCTGACGCGAGCAGTAGAGAGGTCTACAACTCTCAACGTCTTGTTACAGGGTGGGTGAACGACTTGCACGCCGACGCCGCCTTGTTCTGCGAATGTCGTCCGCAACGACTCGTGGCGGTCCTCCAACGCGTTAATGGCAATCGAAAGGGCATCCGCAAGGAGAGGACCTCGCAGGCGGGCTGCAAATGGCATCAAATACCATAGCGCGCCGGAATTAAGCTTTTCCATGAACCAAAGTCGGCCCTGAGCAAATGATTGCTCGACCGGTCCGTAGTACGGCATCGGCGCGATGGGGCTGTGAAGGGCTGAGCCCGGCCGGATGATGGCGGCAAGGTCGACGAGAACCGGTTGGTCAAAGATATCCTTGACCGACACCCGGGCGTCGAGCCTGCGACTGATTCGTGCTGCCAGCTTGGTCGCCATCAACGAGTGGCCACCGAGATCGAAGAAGTTATCAGTGATACCGACTTCGATGCCGAGCACCGTTGCATACTCCTCGCAAAGTGCCGCTTCAACCTCGTTACGCGGTGCCACGCGTAGCATAACTGTGCTTGTTCTCAGAGTCGTCATGGCCCTTCTCACCAGCTCGCGACGATCGACCTTCCCGTTCACTGTGAGGGGCAGATGGTCCACCACAATGATCTGGGCCGGTACCATGTAGGAGGGGAGGACGGCTTGGAGCCGCTGGCGAATGCTTCTCTCGGCCACGGCGGCGGCGACTGCTTCTCCGTCTCCGTCTCTATTCTCTGCCTGCACGTACTGGGTATCGGCGGGGACGGTCACGAATCTGACCATCTCCGGCAGCTGGTCGTCAAACTTCCGGATCACAATGGCCGAATCGCGGACCCCCGTGAGACCCGCCAGAACCTGTTCCACCTCCGCTGTCTCGATACGGTACCCGCGAATCTTGACCTGGTTGTCCGTTCTGCCGATGAATTCGAGCTCCCCGTCGGTCGGGCGGTATCGCGCGCGGTCACCGGTCCGATACGCCCGTACAGGCCAGCCGTCGATGGTCACTCGTACAAACCGGGCCGGGTTAAGCGAGGAATCCGTATATCCGCGGGCTAGACCGTCACCCGTAACAACAAGCTCGCCAATCACACCCAGCGGCACAATTCGACGGCGGGAATCCATCACAAAGGCCCCGGAGTTCTTGATGCTGCGCCCAATAGGCAGTCCGTTGACGCAACGGTCATCGGGGCCCATTTCATACAGGGTGCTGAACGTCGTGTTTTCTGTTGGTCCATAAACATGGCAAAAGGCCTTCCGAACGAGCCCCCGCGCCTTGATCGCGTCCTGGGATCGCATCGCCTCTCCTCCGACGAGCAAAACGTCTAGACTGCCAACGATGGCGGGCATTTCTTCGAGGAATTGACGCATCAAAGCGGTGGTAAAGAAAGCCATTGTGACGTTGTTGGCCCGGAACGCGTCGAGCAGATGAGAGGGGCTCAGAACAGTCATTTGATCCAGACAGACAACCGTACCGCCATTGAGAAGGGGTCCGTATATCTCCCAAGTGGTGGCGTCGAAGGCGAGGTTGGATACGTGGGCCAAGCTCACACCCACACCAGCCTGCAGATACGGACTCGTGTTCTTGACGAGCCGTACAATACTGCGGTGCTCAATCATAACCCCCTTCGGGCGGCCAGTTGATCCAGACGTGAACATGACATACGCGAGGCTGGTCGCTTGCGGCCCTGGCGTTGCGTCCGCTCCATTCTGTCTCTGACGAGGACGGCTCTCGCTTTTTGCCTCGACAATTCGCACAAGCTGGACGTCGGGCATCTTGAGGTCCGGCATGGATATGGTGGAACCGACCAGTAGAAGCTTATGGCCGGGCACCTCCGATAATATGTCCTCCAAGCGAGCAGCAGGGACATTGTTATCAAACGGCAAGTAGGCCAGATTCGCCTTGAGAATCGCGAGAAGCGTAACCAGGGCCTCGCACGATCGCGGAGCAAGAACGCCGACCAATGTTCCAGGGGCGAGCTTACGCTGGCGCAACCAAGCGGCGAGGGTGTCCGACTGTTCGTTAAGCTGGTTGTAAGTCAGCCGGGACGAAGAGTCTTTCACGGCAATCGCCTCGGGATAGTAAGACGCCGTCTCAAGGAAAATGTCCACAACGCTGGAATCCCGGGGGTATTCCGATTTGTTCGACTGCAGCAGGCCCATACTCCGAAGGGTTAGAAGTCCGTCGGTCAGAGGCAGACCTCCGATGGGCGCCTGTGGCTGGTCGAGGGTCCTTCTCAAGACCTCATCGAACACGTCAACCAGGGTCTGCACGGTCTTGGCCTCGAAGAGGTCCGTAGAGTAAAACACGGTGCCCCGGAGTCTTCCTTCTTCTTGGAAAAGGTGAAACTCCAGATCGAATCGAGTCGTCGGCGTGACGGGGAGCATCTTTTCAGCAAGGCCCTCGAGCTGTATCCTGCCGATGTCCTCCTGCTGCGAGTGGACTGCGAAAATGAGCTGGACTAGTGGGTTGCGAGACGTATCCCTCGAACCCGGAAGAAGGGCCGATACGATGCGCTCAAAGGGCACATCTTGGTTCTCGAACGCAGAAGTCACCGTCGATCGTACCTGGCGAACAAGCTCGTCAAATGTTTGTTCATCATCGAGGGCGATTCTCATGCACTGAGTATTGACGAAAAATCCAACCAGGTCTTCCAGCTCTAATCTTGTACGGTTGGCGATAGGTGTGCCTATCGTCACGTCGTCGTCGCCTGTGAGGCGATAATGCGCCGCGCGGAAGACAGCCAGCAGCACGGCAAACAAGGTGGCCTGACGGGTGCGACAAAAGGCCTGGAGGTTTTCATATATGGTCCCTTCGATGGATAGTTCCAAGAGGCCTCCGTTGCCGGAGATCGTGGCAGGCCGTGGCTTATCGCACATGAGGGTGGCTGGCTGGCTGCCGGATAACTGCTGTTTCCAGTAGACCAGTTGACGTTCGTGTTCGGCCACCTGTGCGTCCTCTTTTTGCCAGATTGAAAAGTCGCGATAGTGAATGGGCAGAGGGTTCACCATCGAGAGCGGCTTCTCGCCACGCAGCGCTGCGGCATAAAACGTAGCCAGCTCGCGCCGGAGAATGTTCAGAGACCAACCGTCAGACACTATATGGTGCATCACAACGGACAGCACATGAGACTCCTTGCCCTGACGAAATAGGGTCGGGCGCCAGCCGGGCTTGGTCTCCAAGTCGAAAGGCTGAGAGTGCTCCCTCTCCAGGGCCAGCATCATCTCTTCCTCGGAGCCTTCGGGGATGTCGATAATCCGCAGCTGCTTCGGAACGAACGGCTGCACCACCTGCACGTTCATGCCATCCTGTTGCCGGAACATGGTGCGTAAGCCCTCGTGACGTTCCTCCAATGCCAGCAGTGCCGTGCTCAGTGCCTCGAGATTCAAGGGTCCCTCAATACGAGATGCAAACGAGGAGAGATACCACGTGAGGCCCGGGTACAGACGCTCGAGAAACCAAATGCGCCCCTGGGCGAACGACTGTTCCACGGGCCCGCTGTACGGGTGGGAGACAATGGGGCTGTGCTGAGTCGAGCCGCGATTCACAGTGGAGGCAAGGTCGAGGAGGATGGGATGTTCAAATATGTCCTTGACCGTCACGCGGGCCTCGAGCCGCCGGCTGATACGCGCAGCCAGCTTCGTGGCCATGAGGGAGTGGCCGCCCAGGTCGAAGAAGTTGTCGGTGACGCCGACCTCCCCGGTGCCGAGAACGTTGGCAAACTCCTCGCACATAGCGGCCTCGATCTCGTTGCGTGGCGACACGCGGTCAGACTTTTGTCCGGACGCCTTGCTGCCTCTGGGCGTCATCTGGGCCCTGTGGGTTAACTCGCGCCGGTCGACCTTACCGTTGGCGTTCAAAGGCATCTTATCGAGTATGAGGACCTGCGCGGGGATCATGTATGGCGGCAACACAGCCTTCAGTCGTTGCCAGATCTGTTGCTCCATCATCATCGCAAACTTGTCATCGCGACTACCTACTTTGCTCAAAGTCTCGTCGTCGCGGACGGAGGTATGCGTGACAACTGTGTTGTCGTCACGGGCCACCACGAAGCAAACAATGTCCGGCTCTTCTCCGTCAAACTTGCGGACTGCGGCCGCGGCGTCAAGAACGGCCTCGTGGCTGAGGATTGCTTGCTCGATCTCGGCCGGTTCGATGCGGTGACCGCGGACCTTGACTTGCTGGTCCATACGACCACAGAACTCGATCTGGCCGTCGGTCGGCCTGTACCTCACGCGGTCGCCTGTTCTATAGGCCCGCACGAGCTCTCCAGCAACATTTATCTGGACGAACCGATCCCGGTTGAGCGTATGGTCCGTATAGCCTCTCGCGAGACCGTCGCCGGTGACCACGAGCTCTCCCATGACTCCCAGGGAAACGAGCTGTTGGTCCGGGTCCATAATGAAGGCGCCCGAGTTGCTTACGGCGCGCCCGATCGGCACACCGTTGACGAACGATGCGTCGCACCCGGTCACTTCGTAGACGGTACTGATGACGGTGTTTTCGGTCGGGCCGTACGCGTTGTAGACGCTGCCGCGGACGAGGGCCTTGGTCTCGATCGCGTCGCGGCCGTCGAATCGGTCGCCGCCGGCGAAAAGGACGTCCAAGCCGCGCAGCATCTCGGGCACGTTGGCGATGCACTGCTTGAGGAGGGCCGGCGGCAGCATCGCGACCTGGATTCCGTTCCGGGCGAAAGCGGCCTCCAGGGCTTTGCTGTCCAGCGTGGTGAAGTAGTCTATGCACACGAGGGTCCCTCCGTTGAGAAGCGCCGACCAGATCTCCCACGTCGAGGCGTCGAAAGCGACGTTGGACAGGTGCGCCACACGGGCGGCGGCCGGGAGTCTGGAGTTGACGCTGCTCTGCCTCGTCACCAGCCTGATGATACCGCGGTGCTCGATCATAACGCCCTTGGGCCGGCCGGTGGAGCCGGAGGTGAACATCACGTAGGCCAGGCTCGCCGCCCGTGGCCCGGCGAAACCGTCGGGTTGGCGATGAGCATCCACAGCCTCGCCCAGAGCGTCTGTGATGGAAACCATCTCGACGTCGGCGACCTTGATCGGCGGCTTCGGCGTGTCAGCACCAAGTAGCAGCAGCTTGCGGTCCTGCACCGCCGATAAGACCGCTTCGATGCGGCCGACAGGCATGTTCACGTCGAGCGGCAGGTAGGCAAGATTCGCCTTCAGAATGGCGAGGAAGGTCAGGATGGTCTGGCAGCATCGAGGAGCGAGCACGGCCACCAGGGTCTCGGGCGCAAGCTGGCGTCGACGCAGCCAGCCGGCGAGTGCGTCGGATTGCCGGTCGAGCTCGGCGTATGTCATCGTCAGTGATGACGAGCTGTCGGTGACGGCCACGGCTTCGGGGTGGGCCGCCACCTGATCGCGGAAGAGATCCACGAGGCTGCCGTCTCGCGGGTAGTCCGTCATTTCGACGCTGTGCAGGCCCATCCGGTGCAGTTCCGCCATCCTGTCGGTCAAAGGCAGAGTGGAAATGCGGGTCTCGGGCTGTTCGAGGCCACGACGGAGCACCTCCAAGAAGGTGTCGACGACGCCGGCAATGTTGGCGCGCTCGAACAGGTCGGAGGAAAAGAGGACGTGGCCGCGGAACCGGTCCTGTTCGCGATACAGATGGAATTCCATATCGAAGCGGGTGGTTGGCACGGCGGGGAGAGACTCGCTGCTGACGTCCTCCAGATGAATGCGGCCGAAATTCTCCTGCGAGTGCAGGGCGAAGGCGAGCTGGGATAGAGGGTTCCTCGATGCGTCTCTCGATCCAGGGACAAGTGCCGACACGATGTGTTCAAAGGGCACATCTTGGTGCTCCCACGCCGCGGTTGCAGTCGAACGCACTTGTTGGACAAGGCTTTGGAACGTCTCGCTGCTCTCGATAACCGTGCGAAGGCACTGGGTATTGACGAAGAAGCCCATCATGCCCTCCAGCTCGGCGCGACCACGGTTGGCCACAGGGGCGGCAATGGTTGCATCTTCTGCGCCGGTCCAGCGGTAATGCGTCGCACGAAAGGCCGCAAAGAGGACGGCGAACGGGGTCACCTGGTGGTCGCGGCAAAAAGCTTGGAGGTCCTCAAACAGGCGGCCCTGGACGGCGAAATCGATCTCCCCGGCATGGCCCGAGAGAATCGCCGGCCGCGTCTTATCGCATATAAGCTCGCTCGGAGAGTTATCTGCCAGTTGCTTCGTCCAGTAATCAAGCTGCCTCTGGTGCTCGGCGACTTGCGTCTCTTGCCGCTGCCAGGATGCGAAGTCGCGATACTGGATGGGGAGAGGGGGGAGCCGGGTCAGGGGGTCCCCGCCGCACCGCGAGGCGGCGTAAAGGATGCCTAGCTCCTTGCGCATGATATCGACCGTCCAGCCGTCCGAGATGATGTGATGGAACACAATCGACAAGACGTGGTCCTCGTCGCCCAGCCTCAGCAGCGTGACCCGCCATCCCGGCTCGCTCGACAAGTTGAAAGGCGTCGTCTGTTCCTCCCGAAGGACCTCCTCGAATCTGTCGGGAGCCGACGACACGTCGACTACCCGAAGCTCCCTAAATTGTCCCTCGTGAACCACCTGCATGCCCACGCCGTCGTGCTCCTCGAACGTGGTCCGCAGAGTTTCGTGCCGCTGCTTCAGAGCATGAAGGGCGGCGGTGAGGGCTCCGATGTCAAGGGGGCCGCGCAGTCGCTCTGCGAAGGGTACGAGATACCACGAAGAACCCTGGTTGAGCTGCTCCAGGAACCAGAGGCGTCCCTGCGCATACGACAGCTCGACGGGCCCGCGGTATGGCCCTGTGGCGATAGGGTCGTCCCTGGACGGGTTCTTCCGGACCATAGCCGCCAGGTCCTTCCAGGTCGGGTTCTGGAAGATGTCGGTCACGGTCAGCTTCATGCCGACCGACCTTGCCATGTTGACCAGCTTGATCGCCGCGATGGAGTCACCGCCGAGGTCGAAGAAGTTGGCGCCGCGGCTGGCGGAGGCAGCGGGCAAGTTCAAGCTCCGGAACCACATCCGCCGCAGCTGGTCCTCTGCAACGCCCGCCGGCTCCCCCCCGGCCGAGGCCTCTGGCTGCGAGATGGCGCCCTGGATGAGCTCGTCGACGAGCTTGGCACCGATGGCACGGAGGCGCTTTCGGTCCGTCTTCCCGGTCACGATCGTCGGACGCTGCTCCATGCGGATGAGATAAGACGGAACCGCATAGTCGGGAAGTGCCTGCTGCAGCGGTGCCCTGATGCGCTGGGCGGCGCTGCTGTCCAGTATGTAAGCCTCCTTGTCGATATGGGAAGCCTCTTCAGGTTGGAACGGCCCAAACAGGAATCCGACCAGGGCCGCGCTGCTCGCCTCGCGGGATCGCTTGACTGCCTCGGCAACGGGTACCAGGTGTTTGGGCAGCGCCTTGCGCAGGTGGCTCTCCACGTCGCCGAGCTCGACGCGCTGTCCTCGGATCTTGACCTGCGAGTCCTTGCGCCCGAGGTACGCCACAGTACCGTCTGGTCGGTAGCAGACGAAATCTCCGGTCCTGTAGAACCGGTAACCTCTGGCCTTCTGTTGCCGCTGCCACTCCGCGGGGTACCAAGCCGGTGCCTCGTCGAGAAACGGCGACTGGTCCGGGGGCGGGGGCACGACGTAACCCCTGGCGATGCCGGGGCTCTCGATCATCAGCTCGCCGACGCACCCGATCGGGACGAGTCTCCCGGGGTCGTCCGGGTCCGTGATCCAGTAACGGGCACCCATGGCGCGGCCAATGTTCTGCAGGTCGGTCGTGTCTGGGTGGACGCGAGCGCCGCCGCATATGGTCGAGCTCTCGCTCTGGCCGTACGAGTTGATGACCTGGATTCGCGACGAGAACGAGTCTCTCTGGTACGCCGAGAAGGACTCGCCGCCCGAGAGGAGGGTCCGGAGCCCGGAGAGACTTTCCGGAGGGATGGTTGCGACAAAAGATGGCGTGAGTGTCGACCAGTTGACGCGCGCCCTCTCGATGAAGCCCGAGATGTCGTTCATGCGGTCGTGGTCCGAGGGGATGCAGACGCAGCCCCCGTGCATCAGGGTGCACATGGTCTCCGCCAAACTTGAGCCGAAAGCGTACGAGGAGAACTGGAGGGAGCGAGTGTCCTTGCCGATGCCGAGAGAGGGACCGAACTGAAGGGCACACGAGGCGAATGCCCGGTGTTCCAGCATGGCTCCCTTGGGCTCGCCGGTGCTGCCCGACGTGAAGATGATGTAGGCCAGGTCTTGCGGCTTCGCGACGGGCGTGAAACCTGCTCGGCCGTCGGACAGCGACCGCAGGAGGTCATCTTCGAACACAATCGTGGCGGGAACGAGCGCGCGGAAGGTATCGGCGTGGAGCCAGGAGGCGAGGGCGAACGTGGCGGACGTCTGCCGGCATATCTGGGCGACGCGGGCCGCCGGGTGGGCCGGGTCGACCAGCGCGAATGCGTGGCCGGCCTTGAGCACGGCGAGGACTGCGGCGACCATCCACTTGGACTTCTCGAAGCAGAGGGGCACCGCGTGGCCGGCGTCGAGCTTCAGGGACTGGATGTATCCAGCAAGGCGCGAGGACACGTTGTCCAGCTCGGCGTGCGACCACTCGCCGTCCCAAGCGTGCACGGCGGGGCTGTCCGGCGCCTCGGCGGCCTTGCGGGATACCACGTCGTGGAGGCAGACGTCGTACCTCAGTGGCAGCGCTGAGTTCCAGCTCTCAATCTCGGAGCGGTCCTCTGCCGTAACGAGGTGGAGTTCCTTGAGTGGCTTTTCCACGTTACCCTGTTGGAACTGCACTATCAACAGCCCCAGCTGCTGTAGGAAACGCACCAACTGCCTGGCAGGTAGAACCCTCGCGTCGTATCTTGCGACAATCGACGCCGAGTCCTCGGCCATGTGGCAGTGCAGCAGGAGGGCGCGGTCCAGACAGGGTGTAAATCTGTCTGACCCCACTGCGGTTCGACGGAGCACGGGGCCCGATCCGGCCGAGACATCGCCACGACCGTGCTCGGAGGATGTGACCGCCAGCACGGTCTGGAAGCCACACGCGTCGGACCCGAACTCCCCGGCACCGCGGACGCTATCCAAGCCGGCGTGCTCGAACTCGCGAACGGCGGCATCGTGGGCCGCCACCGACCGGAGAAGGTCGGAGGCCGGATGGTGAGGATCGCAAAAGACGCGGGTGGGCATCACGGTCCGCGTCATGCCGCGGAGCGGGGACGCCTGCCCCTCGGGGCTAGGAGGTGGTGGCCTCTCCACCGCGACGCCGAAGAGCGCTTCCGACGCGTGGGTGTAGCGGGCCAGGAGCACCGAGAGCGCCGCCCGGCAGACAGCAGTGTTATCCCAGTCCCTTCGGGTTGGAAGCTTGTAGGAGATGTTATGCTCGGCCTGGGCTTCAGGCCGGGGCTTGGTCAGGTGCGATGGCAAGGCAGGAAACGAAGAGGCGTCCAATCGGTCAAAGTGGCGCCGCCAGAAAGGGGTCGCGTCCGCCGGCGCGGAGGTAAGACCGTCGACGGGCGCCCCGACCGCCGCACCGGCGGCATCCCGGACGGCATCGTTGCCCGAGTAGACAGCAGAAACTCTGCGGAGGACGTCTTCCTGGAGGGAGGGGTCCACCACGGCATGGTTGAACGTCCACAGCAACAGCCTCTGCTTCTTCATGCCCGGGCCCTCCAGCAGGGCGTACCGGGTGCCCTGCTTCTCGGCCGCCGCCGCCGCCGCCTCGGCCTCGATGGGGGCTTCACTCTCGCCCGGCCGGCCCGGACGAGCCCATGCAAAGTCCTCCGACAACACCGCCTGGTAACGGGCCCCGGTCCCGGAGGTGAAGAGGCGGGTGCGCAAGGCGGGCGTCTGGCGCGTGACCTCTTTCAACGCCGCGGCCAGGCGCTCGACGTCGACGTCTTTTCCGATCTCGAACACGGCGTGGCCAATGATGCTCCGCTCGTCGCCGGCGGCCCACTCCATGACGTCGCGCTGAGACGGCGTGCAAGGCAGCGTCATCTCAACCTTGCCCGGCGCAACGCCAAAGTGACGGGCTGCCTCCAAGGACAACACGCTGATAGGCTCGGGAGACGCAACTTCGGAGAAGAAGGACTCGTCGATGCCAGGCGCCTGTAGAATAGTGGCCATTTTTACGTAAAAATGAATGGTTTGTTGTTTGAGGTTTTGTGGCTTTCTGTAACGGTATTGGAAGTTGGGTATGGGTGGTTTTTTTTGGTTGCTTTTTTGATTATTTTCGAAATAGAATATTCCGGGCTATGTAACTTTTTATGATGAGATATTCGTCTCCAGGAGACTCTGATAAGCTCTGGAAGGTATCCAAAAAGTCAAGAGTCCGCGTCCTTGCAGATTGGCTGCTGAGCATCTCATGGTAACCGCTTACAGCTAAGTATTTACAGAGTCACGCAAGACATATCCCAGCACTTGTCCGAAGGTTGTTCGTTCCCAGCCTCACGCTAGTCCCATGACCGTTGCAACCCTCTTGCTCTGCGGTTGGCAAACATGGATGGCAGCCTGTCTTACACGGGTGTTGTTGAATGAGGATATACATCCCCACCTTCCTGATCGTGGTCGAGGGGAAGCGTAAGGTTGGTTGGGGGATAGGAATGATTGCCGCCACAAGGGTTTGAAATAATGACATGTCAGTATTCCCCTAACTCGTCGTCGAGAAGCCAGGTATCGTGATCCTCTCAAGCCGACCTTTGGAATTCTATCCATCTTAAAACCACCTTTGCCAATGGCCTTTTGACACTAGCCCCTACTGTTGCAAGGCTTGGCTAATACCTATTGTGTGGTTGAGATCCTAGGGCCTTGCATCCACCGAGAGAGTTTTCGTGCCACATCTGTTGACTGTCTCGTTTGTAAGCATATACTACAATATCGCGTAAGCCTACACCATGCATCACGCAAAGCGAATGGGTGACTGTGTTAATAACAGTGTCTGGTATGGCCTGCTGCCCGTAGAGAACCAACGACCTATAGCCCTCTCACATTGGGGTCCTGAACTGCAGCAACATATTCAAGTGAACACTTACCGCACTCTTAGGTCTACTAGAAACATTTAAAGTCTCTGCCAGTACTACGGGCCATCCACACAGTGACGTGGTTGCTAGACACTTTCTGGCACTATTCAGCCGTCAGCCGTTCAGCCAGAGCTGCCGCTCCGATGACACCTTCCCGTAGTGAGACATCGTTGCCCTGCCTAGATGGCTTCGAGACTTCCTCCTTAGGCCACGTTAACCTCAGTTGCGGGCGGGCTGGCGACCGGCCCGTGGTGACACAGCCCTAGCCGCGAAAACAGCGCACACAAAGACACGCAACCCGGACTCGGGCGATTAATGCCAGCCCCTCGCCGCCCTTTTCTCTTTACAGGTCTCCCTACATTCGGGAAACACATACCTCGCTAAGGAACCGACGGCCTCGTTTAGGAAATTCATCACGGGAAAGAATGCTGCAAGGCCCGCCGAGGTCGATCCCACCCACGTTACGGTGCATGTATGCGAGGCGGGGTTCGGCGAAATGTGATTATATTCAACAACTATTACCAGATCTCTGCACTCCGAATTACCTCATCTTGCCGGTAGCCGCCAGAGGGAGTTGGGGGGGGGAGGGGTGAAACATCTCAAACCGACTTACACCCCGATGACCTGCTGTGACTGCGTGTCTCATTCACCCGACTGTCTTGGTCCGCGGTACGGGCGCGACATACCTCCTCCAGGGATGCTCTTCCTTGAAGCCCAGCATCCTCTGGATCTTGGAGTTGGATATGGGGGCCTCGCGGTCGCCCATCTGTCGGGTGAAGGGCGTCGAGGGACTCACGCGGGCAAGGAAGTCGGGCGTCCTCTCGTTGTTTGTCATGTCGTTGTTGGTCGCGTTGTAGACCTGCCAGCCCATGCCATCGGACGACAGGCACAGATGGCACATCTGACCGAGGTCCCGGGGGTCGGTGTAGGACCAGCCATGGACATCCCAGGCCTCGGGCCGGGCGAGGTAGGGGCCAAAGGCCTCGGGGTAGCGGTCGGGCTCGACGATGGCGCCGATGCGGAGGCAGTAGATGTCGACGCCGAAGCGGCTGGCGTAGCTCCTAGCGACGGTCTCGCCGAGGAGCTTCGACAGGGCGTACGGGTCGGTGGGGTTGCACTCGACGGTCTCGTCGACGGGGAACTGGGCGTAGGCGCGGCGGCCCTCGGCGAAGGTGACGCCGTAGACGGTGATGCTGCTGGCGAGGACGATCTTCTTGATGCCCAGCTTGCAGGCCGCCTCGATGACGTTGTGGATGCTTACGACGTTGGTCCGGAAGACCTCGTTGTCGGGGGCCAGCAGCGGGCGGGCGTAGCCGGCGAAGTGGATAACGGCGTCGGGCACGGACGACTTCCCCAGCGGCTGCGTCAGGTGGAGCTGGGTGTGGAGGGCGCTATAGACCTGGCCGGCGTCGGTCACGTCACAATTCATCGTATGGACGGAGGGGTTGTCGAGCGGGACGATGTCCAGGTTGATGACATCGTGGCCGTACCGCAGCAACTCTTGGATTACGTGAGGCCCGATTACACCGGAGCCGCCGGTGAAGATGACACGCTTTCCCATGTTGGCTTGGTGACTTTAGCTTGGTTCCGGAAAGAGGATAAATGGAAGAGTGTGCTTATAGGGGTTAAAAGAAAAAAAGAAAGAAAGAAACCCACAAAAGGGTAGTAGGGGCTTTTCCTACTTGGCGACAGTGTCTTTGGTATGGAGTGCGTTCCGGATGAATGGCGTCAAGAGATACAACCTCCTACCAAGGTGAAGGCCATGCAGGGTGAACAAGACTTGAGACCTCGAAGGTTTCCTCTGAGCTGGAACTATAATTTAGAATTGCGGGTTACGCGCCGTTTAATTCGCCTTTATCAACACCTTTGAACGTTGGCATTCGGACGCATGGCTGCCATGTCTGATCTGCTGCAGTCTGCCGCCCCCGCTAGGGAAGAAACCTTGAACAACAGATCCCCCTCTTCCCTCTCGTACTGTGACGTATATTTGGCGTAGTTCAGGTGCGGTCAACATGTGTAAGACACTGAGTTCCTCGAGCTTTTTGGCAACAGAACATTTTAATGGCTTGTCAACAAAACCGTGTTATTTAGTTAGGGAGGAAGCGACTTTCCAAAACGGGAAACGCTGCTGCGAGCCCACCGGGAAGAAGTGGGGCGCATCGTGCACGGACTCTCGCGTCTGGACGTCTGTCGGACCCACCAGGTTACGTAAGACGATCCGCCCCCACTTAGTACAGCATCGCCTGCCCAAATAGTGCAGGTACATGAGTACAGCTGAGGTTATGTCAGCATTTGGTCTCGGCTTTCACACCATCTGATTGGTCACGAAAGCGCCCGGCCCGGGGTCCCCATAATTACCCGAAAAGATACGTACCGCCCACGTCGTAGTACCTGGATATGGTCGTTGGTATATCCGGTGTTCTTCTGTCTGTCTGTCTATATTCGTGCCGGCTAGCCTCGTCGACTGTAATCGCTCAGCATCTCATTGCATCAAACCACGCGCGCGGTCTCGCACTACGCGTCGCCTGTGAGACTCAGCCATGACGGTTATGGTGGAACCGACTCCAGGAAGCTACAACAACATCACATCGCGTCTTGGAGCACGTCCAGTCAGTCAGTTATGATAACCAGCCTATAGGAGTAGGTCGCAGCCAAGGGACCTCTCTTCATCTAGCTTTATGTTCTCGTTCCATTCCAAGTGGCCTCAATAACTATTCAACCTACGAAATCAGATTATGTTGCAATTAAAAGGTCCGTCACCCATATTCAACAGTATCCCATCGGCATCAAACACCCACTACTAATCGTACACTTCGTGCGGACGCGATCCTGAGTCAAGACATGCTTTGCATCTGATAGACCCCCTGCTCCTTGTCTCTCTTCTTCACATTCTTCGACTCCTTTAGGAAAGGGAAGTACTTGTATGGGTGGAAAGCGGTGATGGTGCCAATGGCAATGAGCATCATCGCGCTGTCGAGGCCGAGGAACAGAGGCTCGTTACGCAGCACGTCCATAGTGATGGCTGGAATATTCTCCGCGATACTTGCAGTGCAGCCAAGTCAGTAAAACCAAAGCATTCTGAGGCAGGGATGGGGGGGGGGAGGCAGTCCTCGACGTACCGATACCCGCAGCGAACTATGATTGCAATGTATGCCACCGCGAGAGCACACACAAACCTGCGTACACGCTTCGCCTCTCCGTCGGACGCCGCCTCCCGGCACATGGCCCGGGCGTCGCGCTCAGTGAGATTCGACTCGTCGCGGAGCTGCCAGCCGGACGCCAGCGCCGACCTGCGTCTCGCCATGTAAGCCACCATTACCAGCCCGCAGCAGACCATGTTGGCCACCTGGAAAGACACGCCGCCGATGATGAGCTTCTCACCGACCGCGGCCATCGTCCCGTCGCCCGAGCCCGACGCCTTGGCCGCCGTGATGGCGCCTCCGGCGACCTGGATGACGATGGAGAGGAAGTCCGTCCCGACAAAGACCCACGGGTACAGCGACGGCCGGAGGACGGACCACTGCGCGCCGTACCAGATGACGAGGTGCTTGAACGTGACGGAGAGGGCCGCGGCGACCAGGGTGGGCGCCAGGAGAAGCGTGAGGTACTGCTGCGCGAAGGCGTTCAGATCCCAGGGGTTGTCTGCGAGCTTCGCCCGCCCCCAGTACCCGAGGACCTCGAAGATGGTGCCGATGCCGAGCCAGATGACGAAAGACCACGTCCGTGACCGCATTCCAAAGTATAGCTGGCATATAAGACAAGCGCCAAAGGCGATCCCGAAAAAGGTCGCCGCAGGCTTTGACAAGTAGGTCCCGTAGACCGTCAGCTCGACGGGGCACCGCCAGGTCACCTCGTCGCAGGTGTCGTACGACGGGACGAAGGTTTTGTTGCCTGACATGGTTGTAGGGTGAAAAGCTTCAGTATATCTGGGGCGTCAGGGAGGGGGGCGGGCTAGATTCCTTTCCAAGCGAGTCTCTGCATATGGGAGACGAGAATGAGTTTCAAACTGCCCGATGGCTCGTTTACCATCATACCTAGAGAGAACAGCCGGTCGTATTTAAAATTTGACCAATGCTTCAACCTAGTACGAAGCCAGAAAGCCTTGAACATACAACGAAGATTATACGCCCGTTTGGGACACCTCAAAGGGGCAGATTTTGGGCTTCATTTGCATGTCGCAGAATCATGGGCGCGAAATGCCCATAGATTGATGTCTATTGAGTCGTTGACGGGGCATTGCTGAGAGGGGTGCGACTCGCGTGCTAGTCGACAGAACATGACGCAGCCAGAGATGCGAAGCCACTCTTGGCAATGGATACCGGACAACTACATTCTTCCGCCCGCGGCCCAGCGTCCTCTGGGCAACGAATCATCCAGCGGCGCCAGAAGTCGCAAACAACTGGCGCAGAGGGCCGCAGTAGATGATCCCCGTAGGCTCAAGGCAGGAGTCAAGAGAGGCATTTTTGGTAGATCCGTCTGCTCTGTTCCAAGCGTCCTCCTGATGAAACCAAGGGCTCCGGAGGACCATCTTTCTATACAAACTCCCGTACCCTGTTGCCCCTCTCCCCCGGTGCCACGATCCACGTGGAAACCTTCCGTTGAGGCCATGGATTATGGTCAAGCATTCCCGTCGTGTGGGGAGCGTGCCGAAGCTAGCGCGAGAAGAATGTTGTGAAGAGACCGAATCAATGCTGCGGATTGTCACGCCAACCACCGTGTTGTCAACAGTCACGTCAGCAGAGACAACATGGCTAAGCGAGGCCTCCATCAACTCAGACATACACGCTAGTGAGAGCAATTATCGGTGTGTAGCGGCGGAGACACCCGCCCCCCCCTTTCGCTTGGACTATCCCAGGTGTCATCTGCCGCTCATAAGAGTCGCGCCTCATCGAAACCTTCGGCCTCTGACAAAGTTCCGGCCCCGGCTCTAGCGTCGGGCACGCTGCCGGCCCTCACCAGTCTCCCTCGCCAGAGGATCAGCCTTCGATATACAAACGGCTGAAGGCTGTTGGCGAATAATTAGACAACGCTTTCTGAGACCTTGTTCCACATTGTGGCGTGCCGTCCCGTGCCGCTCATGACCAGGGAGTGTTATACCCAGTTCTACCTAGGCACCTAACAAGGTCCACAATATACACCATGGGCTTTAGACTTTCGACCTCTCGTCTACCCCCTCCACCTCGTAGAAAGCCTACAGAATCCGGCGGCGGGATTCATCGTTGCCTCCGTCCTCTCCCTCTAGTCTTTTACAAACTCTCGTGCCCGGTTTCCATTGTTCCTCAGGCCGCTTCAAGGATAACGAGCATGGTCACACCGGAAGCTCGCGACCCGCCTTCGGCAGTCAATCATGCCATCGGAGCCGGCGGGCCGAGCGAGAAGCGCCAAGAACGCCGGCCCGCGTGCGTCGAATGCCGGCGCCGGAAGATAAAGTGTGACCGAAATTACCCGTGCGTATCCTGCATAGCGGTTTGTCTGCCTCCCCACCCCCGCCGCGCCTCGTCCCGATGTCTGCCGCGCGTGCTTCCCGCCGCTAACGCTTCCAGCTTGACCGCGAATGCCGCCAGCCGCCTCCCGGGCCGGCTCGTCGGCCGAGGCGGCGCAACCACCACGAGCTCTACGACAAGATCGCCCGCATGGAGTCGCTTCTTGAGCGGTGCGCCGTACCTCTCGAGCAGAGGGAAGACCAGAGCTTGCTCTCTGACCTCCACTCCGACATGTCGAGCTTTGGCGAGCCGGACAGTCTTCAACAACCCGCTGCGCTCGCCCACCCCCGGACGCAGCAGCCCAGAGGCACGCTTGTTCGGGTCTGGAATGGCGGTCTGGAGTTCCGCGACAGCAAGGCGATGGCTGTCGTATTCGATGACGTAGGTCGCCCTGAGAAGTGCCTGGACGCCCATCTCCTCTGCGGCCATCCTGCAAAGCTTTCGGGCGCTAACAGCTATTTCGGGGTGGGAAAGCACAGTTACAGACAATCCGTGCTCTCATAGATGTTGAGCTGGAGCAGGAGGCATGGCTTCCGCTCGTCGACGCTCCTGGTGAGCGACGACAGAGCTACGATGCAAGTATCCCTTTCATGGATCAAATGTCTGTCTGTGTTCCGCCGGCCCGCGCGATCGACGTCCTCTGGCGCGTGTTTCTCGACCGTGTGGACCCCGTGACAAAAGTCATCCACGTGCCGACGTTTCACATGCGTGTCGTTGAAGCCATGAACAACTTCGCCGGTGTCCCACTGCCCACGGTAGCTCTCCTCTTCTCCGTCTTCCTGACGGCGTCTGGTTCCTTGTCGCGACAGGAGCACTGGGATGAGCTCGGTCGAAGTCGGGCCGACGCCATCGCCGACTTCACTCTCGGGCTCAAGCTGGCGCTCACCGAACTGAACTACCTCAAGAACCACAACCTGGAAGTGCTTTGCAGCCTGGCTTTGTACTCCGTAAGCCGGCCCCATGCGCGTGCCCTCTTCGCGGAATTCGCTAGGAGTTCAGGGCGCTGACTTCACCCCAGTTGTTCCAGCAGACGCGGAACGGCTCGTCCGACCCGTGGATCCTGAATGGGGTCGTTGTAAACATCGCCTACCGGCTCGGCCTACACCTTGATGGGTCACACGCAAACCTCTCGGTTTTCGAATGCGAGATGCGGCGCCGTCTATGGTGGCAGATCGTAATCCTGGAGACAAGGTCCGGCGGAGCGTTCGGGACGGGCTCGCATTTGCTGCCCTCTCGTCGGGACACCCGAATTCCCCTCAACATCAACGACGAGGACCTGAGCCCTACTATGCAAGCTGAGCCCCGGCCTGACGATGGCCCCACTGAGATGTCGTTCTGCATAGTGACGTACGAGGTGAGGAAACAAGCCTTGGCGCAGCCTCGCCTGCTGTCGATTGATGACATACTATGGCGCCAACTGCCGTCGCCGACAAACCCCTACGACGGTCCGTCGATGAAAGGTCTGGAGGTGATCACGGCCCTCGAGCGGTTTTCCGACGTGATCGACGGGGTCCTACGTCCGCTGGAAGGCAAGCTCTGCCCCGACCCCGGCACCAACCTGCTGCACGCCATGGCGCATTGCACCCGCGAGTCGCTCTGCCGGATTATCCAGGTCCTCGTCACGCCAATGGAGGAGGCGCCCGAGTGGGGGACCGAAGTGCTCGGCCCGGACGACAACTTCTTCCGCGTGAGCCTCGCGGCGAGCGAGGAGGCCGTCCGGGCCAGGAAAGCGGCCGGCCGGCGATTCGCCTGGTACGCCGACATCGACTTCAAGATGCAGGGCTTCTACTACCTGGGGGCCCAGCTGCAGAGCCGCCCGGCGGGGTCCATGGCCCACAGGGTCTGGTCGGTGATGGAGGACACATACGCGCTCCACGAGGACCTCTGGGAACTGAGAGACAAAGAGAACATGACGCTGTGTAACCTCCTGCTTTCCGCCTGGGATAAGCGCTCGGTTCATCCCGCCACCCGCCATGTGTTCCTGCCGGAGCCGCCTTTTCTGAGCAGGTTGCGGGACAAAGTTATGGTAATGAAAGCTGAAGCGCTGGGTATATTCTGAATCATTAACTTTACACAGCAGAAATTACCGCCTTAGGGGTATAATTAAGACTTGTTGGTGATGCTGAGAACAGCGATTCATTGCACATGTGACTAGTAGATAACTCTCTGGATTGTTTCCGACCCGTGATGTCTTTTGAATAAGACTTTAACCTCGTCTGGAGAGCAAATGACCAACAAGCCTTGGATTATTGTCAATTGCTGTTATATATTCAAGGACTAATACGACAGTCTGCTAGTGTTTTGTAATGGTTACCACTAAAAGTAAAGAATTGTTTGTACTTGGTTTGCTGGAATCTTGAGAAATAACTCGTGATAACTTTTCGAAAAGGAAAATAAAAAGATATGTTTGTCTCGCATATCCATATAAGTAGATAACTAATACACTATCTATGATCTTTGCATCGAATGAATGCTATAAAAACAGTGGATGTCTTATCCAGTCCTTTTGATGGCTTCTAATTCAACCCCAGTCACAATTTTAAACGGGAACCTACAGTTTCCGACTAATTAGTTGAGTTTTCCGGGTAAGCTGCAGAGTATGCTATAGGCATTTAGTTTCGCAAATTAGAAGCTGACAATTAGTGCTGGTAGATGATCCATGGCAGCTCTGGACACTAAGGTATTAATTTCCCAAAATATTCATGCCGTAGCGTCACCTATGGGGTCGACGAACAGTTACCATGACCACAGAGAATATAAGTGAATCGCAGTAATTCATAAGCCTGAATGAAAAATGACGTCTTTCACTTTCAACTCTTAGGCAACTAATTCTCCGGATCGAAGACGCTGTAAACTTGTCAGATACTGCCTGCAAGTTTACTTTCATAGACTTCCTCTGCCAGGCTCCATGTATCATTGATCCCTTCATGTATGATTTCACATGATAATTCATGCGCATTGACTGACGAGAAATTCTCTTTGGGAAAGATGCTTTGGTCACGTCAGTCTGTGAGGGCCGCACTGACATAGGGGCGGCCCAGTTGAATATCATGAATGGGATCACTGAGACTCGGGAAGTGCCATGGTGCAGTTTGGTCGTGGCTGAAGCCGCTTGTGATATCAGAAACCCTCGCAGACAATAAGGGACGCATAAACTTCTTTCTTTTATTTCTGAATGCAGGACACTACTGACGAGGCAAATTTGCTTTTAATATGGGTAAGTTCGCCTCCGCAATCTCCGGAAAAGTCGTAGGTTGGTGCATTTTAAATGTATCAACGCGCTTCTTTTCATGTCGTTGAAGATGATCTGTCAAAGCCGGCATGAGCCATTACATAATCCCAGGTATGTAGCAGATTGGTAGGAACAGAGAACCAGGCCCTTTTTGAACTCTAAAACTGTGGTTATCCTTGCCCGAACACAGAGCTTCAGGTACACGATGGTGGAGGATCTAAAGATTCTATTCCGCTCGGGTGTAATCACATTTCTGCTTGATAGTGAGAAATTCCCAGTATGTTTCGAAAAGAGTGGACGTTTGCATACTTCCACAGCCTGACTCCAAATGAGATGTATTGAGAAAAGACTTCAACGATTCAAGGTCTCTTTATAACAAATCTGCTCATCACAGACCAATCCTAGACTGAATTTTAACTGCGAGGCTATTTTGAGCTAGAACATGGCTTCATGTTCACCTTGAGGCCATGCTTTGTATTTTGCAACGTTTGACTTGTCGGGTTTATTAGACATGAATCACACATAACGTTACTTCCTGAACGTCACACAGAACCTAGGCCTTTTGTTTGTTGTGGCTTTGCACATTATTGCATGATGAATGGTAGCTCGAACGGCAAGTGCCCAACATTTAGAGCCGGTATGACACCAAGGCCAAACAACGACCATGAAGTTGATCCTCAAAATCACTACTTGTAGAGAGCTTAAACCTTCACTGATCATTTTCGTCCTGAATAGCGCTTAAGAAGACAATTTAACGTAAACGGTCCAAACAACATCCCACTTGCGTTCAGACTATGTGTCTACTACGTTGAGAGCATGTACTCTAACAGGAAGGTTTCGATTTCATTGTATTGCCGAACGCCGGCATTGCCCATTACTTGTCGAAAGCTTGATGTTTCTTGACGAGTCGGGGTAAAACCTCATTTTCGTTCTGTGAAGTGGATGAACCGGCGGGTATGCGGTCTACCGGTGTCGTCAGTCGTGCTAAGCCAAAAGCAGACGCAGTCGGCCGAAAACATGTCTCACGGGCGGCGATCTATTCCGAGCTTCAACGATTTGAGGATCTTCCCGCAGCCAACTAGATTGATTCTCCCTCATCGAGCCTCTAGCGCAATCCAACTAAGCCATTGACGTGGAGAGAGTTCCCGGTAGGCACTGGGCTTGGGCTTGGTTAAAGCAAATGGGCATTCCTCCGAGTACATGTGCCGATATTATATCGGCACGAGTTCTCTACAAGTTAATTGTTTTTATATTTCAAAATGAAGCAGATTTCCCGTGAAGAGACCAATAGACAACGTGTACCGTAAGTTACAGGTCTGATGTATGGGCAAGTCTGCTTAAGTGGAAAGATGCCAATACTAACCGCCATGAACTTAGACATCGAACGTGCCGGAGATGTGTCAGCCCGTTTAGCCTTGGGCCCACAGATTGGAATGAACTTCTTGGTTCAAGCACCCTGAGTCATCTCGTTCAACCGCCCAGCACGATACTGACACGGAGGTTTATTCTTCGCCGTGGCCGCAAACATTGTCTCGGACAGTGCCATCGGAACTCAACTGACCAAAAGGCTAGATCTTCGCCTACCCTCATTAGAGCAAGCGCTATCCGATGATTGGACCCGTCTGATGGACACCGCCATCGATGAATGCGGCCCGCTGAAGGCTGCCGGTGACATATTTCCCGCCAGCCTAGCGTGCATGCCAAGGCGATACTAGCCCGGCCACACACGTCTACGTCGGGGTTGTCTAATCCATAGCCTCAATAACGTCTGGGCTGAACCGAGTTTCGCAGTTGGGCTATCCCCGTTGAGCCGACCTCATCCGCGGGACAACTAAAGATGACATGGCCGCCGTCTCGGGAAACTTTGAGAGACCGAGACACTTTAGTTCGACAGACCGACCATCAATACTACATGCGGTGCGAGGGTGAAAGGGATGCTGTCTAGCTGTCCGTTCCCAGCTTCGCACGTAGGGGCCCAGACATTTGGAAAGGGAGGACGAAGGGCGGTATTCCCAGAAACTGGGAACTTGGAGAACGCCCCAACCGCTCAGTCCGAGGTCTATTTGGACCTTCAAAATGGTACGGATGCGGGATTCTTTTACAGCCCGCGGCATCCTTAAGGAATGTAATCCGGGGACAAGGATATGGGTTCTACCAATGTCATTGGATCAATCGAGATGTTCGGATCTGAGTCTGTATCAACAAGACACCACACTGCAATCCACTCATGGCAGATATGGTTCAGTAGCCGAGTCCCAACATTCCATGGACTTTGAGATGCAGAGGGCATGTCAGCTCCTAAGTAAGCTTCGGTGAAGAGCTGAAATACCATAGCCTGACTGAGCAGACGCTTCATCTC
Organism: Colletotrichum zoysiae; assembly: GCA_030867305.1. Lineage (NCBI taxonomy): Eukaryota > Fungi > Ascomycota > Sordariomycetes > Glomerellales > Glomerellaceae > Colletotrichum > Colletotrichum zoysiae. Next base: position 160,185 of record MU842816.1, on the reverse strand, counting down.
GAGTGTCAACCAATCATTCGCTCACAGGAGACCAAAGTACATTGACGAGCTTGGAAGTCTACTAGCGGGCCCGGTCATCATCGTCCTCAATTAGCCCCAGGCCCAGAAATTGATCGCGGCACAGTTTATCTCTCGAAAGGACACTCGAAGGGAATGGAAGTCTGCAGATCAGAAGCGGTATCTTCCGAAATGGTGCAATACCCCAGTCTCAACCCCGGAAAACCCCTTCAAAGTGCATTTGCCGGCCCGTTCACCCATTCCGAATCCACGGCTAGGACCAATGGCTTGTTATCACGCCCCCTAGTGTAAGAAACACGAGGTGCGGGGTGCGCGGTATTTCCTGCGAGGTATGTACGTATGTAAATGCATTTGTGTGAGCGTAGATCCCAGCCAAGATATGAGGAATGTGTACATGTAGTTTAGGAGTACTACGCCATCTTCAGACTCCCTAGTTCTCGGACGAAGCCTCAGCCAGCACGCCACCTCACGATTGCCTTCCCGGCCGAGGCGACATGTTCTCGTTTTCTGACACACAGCAAGCTATAAAATCAGACACTTACAAGGTGGATGTATTAAGATGGGCCTCGCATTTCCGATCTTCTATAAGAACCGTCCACGCCCCTCGCCTTGCTGGGTCTCTGTCCATCATTATCTTAACCAGCATCAACACCATTCCACCTTATTTCACTGCTTCTTGGTCACATTGCCTCCTCGATAGCTTCTTCTTCCGGTTTTAACGGTGCTGCCTAATCGCTTACTCTTGTTCCTCATTTTGAAACAAGACCAGTCAACACGTCCGTCATAATGCAATCCAGGATCTTCACCGCCGCCGTTGCTGCTCTCTCATTGTCCACAGTGCAATGTGCATCTGTACCCAAGCAAATCGAGGAGAGGCAAATCATCATTACTCCTGGTTACATCGTTACTCCCGGCATCTACATAAACCCCAACACTCTGGGGCCTGTACAGTCGTCGTACCAAACCCTCCACCTTCTCATTGAGGATGTTTCCAAGACTATCAATCTTGTCAATCAGATCACGAACAATACTGCAGGCAGCCTACAAGGAGTGAGCTTCACCAACTTGAAATCATAAAACGTAAAATAATGCTAACTGGACAGACGGTTTCTTTGGCCACTAGTGTATTCGATCAGGTCACTTCCAACGTGGGGACCATTTTGAACAAGGTCACTCAACTTACCAACCTCATCACGCCCATTCTTCCCCCTCCTACTACTCCGGCGCCCCCACAGTTGCCGGATATTGGCGGCGCGGCCGAAAATGTAAGTGCCTCCGTGAATGAGATTCGGCGAGAGTTCCCGCTAACAAGCACCCCTCAGGTTGTCCGCACGATTCAGAATCTCACCCAAGCGATCACCGCTCAGCTCGACGCCCTCCGTGCCCAGGCTCTCGGGCTCGCCGCAACCGCCGTGCTTCCCCTGATTGACGGTTTGAAGGACACTCTGCAAACCGCCCTCAACATCCTTGGTGGCGCCACCGCTCTCGCCCTCTCCCTGGCGGCTAGCGCCACTGCCAGCACTCAGACCATCGTTGACCGAGTCCTCAATGCCAAGGTCAAGCTTAGCGCTGTCCTCCTCATCGGCCTCCAGCAGGAAGTCAGCTTCTAAACTGATTGCTGCCCGCCAATACGTGCATTCAGTCTGGCTATAAGAACTCTTCCATTACATGGCATGACGAGACGCTGGAGTGCAAATTGCGGATTTAACAACGAAGGAGGACCGTCAGCGCGATGCCTGTGGGGGTTCCATGGGTTAATGAAGAGGATTGCAATGATTATGACATCCAGTGATTTGAGGTTTTTTAAATTGTTAGTGTGAAAGATTTACATTCTTTGGTGGATCATATTGAGAAGACTATTCAACAAAGTCAGCGGAATAAACGTCCAACGTTTTTGCAATGGTGCATGGTCAAAAGAGAAAACAGAGTATTGCTTCTCTCTACGTGCATTTGGTGATCTGATCCGTCCACGCTTCGGGTGGTCCGGCATGGAAATGACTTATAGTTGAGCCCCTTGTTACAAAGTCTTTATTGTAATATGTGCTCCTCGAAACCATTATTAATATACACGATCGAGACATCCCACAGTAGGGTCGCACAGTCACACAATACATCGTAATCATGCATTTTACAGATGATGTATAAAACTCCCCTCCGTCAATTAAATGATTCGCTGTGCCTAAATAGTAACTGACCCTGTTGCAGCCCCTCATGCCAGGTGTCACGTTGCCAATACCTGGGTCCGTTTTTAGGCTAAGCTTGCCGTGGGCAAGGTCGCTTTTGAAACTCGCCATGCCCGCGCGTTTCGTATAAACTAATCGAGCCCCCCCCTTCAACACGCTCCTAGAGCGAAAGAGGAAAGAGAAGAGAGGAACTAATGAACAGAGTTGGGAATTCCCTAGGTAGCAAATCCACCGGGCCGCGGAGGGACTCGGCCGTAATCGTTCGCATGACGCAACGGGACAGGTGTCCGACCCAGAAGCCAAAGTTTTCTGGTCGGTTGCCGCCGACATTGCTTGGTAGCGAATAGAACACAATACTTCATAGGTGGCACGACTATAGCCTTCTGAAAAAGAACACCTTAATGTGGTCTGATATTGATTTGCCTCGGTACGAATACATGAGTGCCCCCCCATCTTTGCCGTGCTGCCGGGTCGCCGCCCTGGATTTGCAGAGCAGAAAGCAATGGCGAGGCTTCTACCAAAGCCCATCCATCGTGCAAGGCTTTAAAGGACCATATAATACTGGTATCAATAGAAGTCGCATATTAAATGAGACAGTTTCCGTGAGAGCGTCCGTGACTCTCTTCGTGATGAAATGATTCTAGCTTGATGGACAAGACACATGCAGGAGTGGTTTGGTTATCGGATGACGAACCGTTGATTTCACATCTAGAGTCGCCAGATGGATCGACGGAGCAAGACTAAAGTTCGTCTGATCAATTGATCAATGTAAGCATGGGCTCTTGGCTTCTTGGTTCCTTAACTTTAGCCGAAGAAGTGAGGCACCCTGGCCAATCCTGTGGTGGCCCATTGCAGGGATGGGAAGGTGACGGGCCGTCGTCCAGTCTGGACCTAGCTTCGAGTCTTCTCTGGTAGATTAAGGCAGGGGTGAAGGCGGAGGGGAGGTGCCAAGTTGGGAATAACGGGATATCAAGAAGTTATGTCAGGAAGAAAACGCTAATAAATGGCCTTCATCCCCCGCCTCTTTCTGCAGCAGTTGACAAGCTAGTCTTGCCTTGGTTGTCTTACACCCTTGACTCTCAAGCTTTCAGTTACGCTGGCAGAGCATCGCGCGTTGTCTTTCGTCCTCAATAAACCGCCAGGATGCGTTTCTCTACCGTCACCGCAGCTGGGCTGCTCGCCCTCCCCGGCGTCGGCGCCAACCTCCACGAGCTCGCCGTGGCCGCCGGCAAGAAATACTTTGGCAGTGCCACCGACAACAGTGAACTCGGCGACACCGCCTACGTCAACCTCCTCAAGAACAACAAGATGTTTGGCCAGATCACGCCCGGGAACGGCCAAAAGTGGCAGTTTACCGAGCCGAGCCAAGGCTCCTTCTCCTACACCGGTGGCGATCAGATCACAGAGTTCGCCGAGAGCAACGGCCAGCTCATCCGCTGCCACACCCTCGTGTGGTACTCCCAGCTTCCGGACTGGGTCTCTTCCGGAACATGGACCAAGGATCAGCTGACCAGCGTCATCGAGACGCACATCTCCAACGTCGCCGGCCACTACAAGGGCCAGTGCTACGCCTGGGATGTCGTCAACGAAGCCCTCGAGGAGGACGGCACGTACCGCGACAGCGTCTTCCACAAGGTCCTCGGCACCGACTACATCCCCATTTCCTTCAAGGCCGCCGCCGCCGCCGACCCGGACGCCAAGCTCTACTACAACGACTACAACATCGAGCTCCCCGGTGGCAAGCAGAAGGAGGTCCTCAACATCGTCAAGAGCGTCATTGCCTCCGGCGCCCGCATCGACGGTGTCGGCCTCCAGGCCCATCTGATAGTCGGCAGCGCCGGATCCCGCTCGGACCTGAGATCCGTCCTCCAGTCTTATGTTGACGCCGGCGTCACCGAGGTCGCCTACACCGAGCTCGACATCCGCCACTCCTCCGTGCCCGCCAACGCCGCCGCCCAGCAGCAGCAGGCCCAAGACTACGTCAACGTTGTCGGTGCCTGCTTGGACGTCTCCCAGTGCGTCGGTATCACCATCTGGGACTTCACGGACAAGTATTCCTGGATCCCCGGCGTCTTCCCGGGCACTGGCGAAGCCCTCCCCTGGGACAAGGATTTCAACCCCAAGCCCGCGTACACCAGCATCTCCAGCCTCCTCGCTGCCGCTGCTTCGCCTGTTGCTTCCGCCGAGCCTACGAACTCGCCCGTCGACCCAGCCACAACTTCTCCCGTCGCCTCGGCCACGGACTCGCCCGATTGCCCAGTCCCGACTAGCCCAGTCCCGACTACCATGATTACTACTACTGCTCCTGCTCCCGCTCCCACCGGTGGTGCTGGTCATTGGGAACAGTGCGGAGGGATTGGATTTACCGGTCCTACCACCTGCGTGGCCGGATTTTCTTGTATGAAGGTGAACGACTACTATAGTCAGTGTCTTTAAACGATAGCTAGAGTGGTCCGTGGAAGAAAAACGTCTCGGTACCGGCGGAACCGCCCCGGATGGCGTCCTGAGAGGACGATGAAATTCATGTACATAATTTCAGATGATAAGAACAAATATCGCCTATGCTCTCGAAAAGTATTTTTTTCATGCTTGTAAATGTACTGCATCTCCACATAGACATAACCCCCAGCCTTACGGTACAGTTCCATGGATACATAATCTCCGAGATGGGCCCCAGGATGGCCGGTGAGCGTGGGGCCATACCCCCGATACCCGCTTTCGGTACCGAGACTTCACGAGCTCGAGCTGGAGCGCGACATGGAAGATGTCATTGCAGAGCTATGTCGGTCTGTAGTTCCTCTATCTGTCGTGTAGACTGGCCATCACAGTCTCGAATAGTTGCGTCTTGAAAGCATGAGTGACCGACCGCACTCGTCAACAAATCATATCATCTTTTGGAACACCTGAAGTCTTTCTTGAAAATATGAACGCTGGCAATGGACAATGGCGAATCCAAAGCATCTGTTTTACGCAGATAGGACGTAAACTTCGAATCCGTGGCTGCTGTCCTTTACCTATAGAGTTCTTCTATGCGGTATCAATCGATGGCTTGGGCATATTATATATGTCTTCTAAGCGGCCGAGGCAGGCATCATCCAGCTACACAGGCCCAGCCTTCGCTACCTCGCTGCTTCTTTAGCTGTCGTTCCTAACCACTCCTACCGGCATATTCGCTATACTATTTATTAACCATATCCATTCTCACGTGCGTCATTCGTCATTCTGGTCTTGACGGATTTTAACCGTCGGATGGGTTGTAGGTGAAAATACTGGGTAGCCAGCCCCTTAACGAATCATCAGTGTCTGATACATGTTGTCTTTGGGCATTTATATAACCGAAATATGTTAATTCACCTGCCTCGACAGCCGACCGGTCTATCTTTTCGCTTAGTGTGTGCAACCCGACTCTGAGATGTAACGTGTTTGGGTTGACGAGATTGCAGGACTGTCAAGCTTGTACCTAGGTATGCCCAGCCACTCAAAATCGAGAAATCCAGACCACTCGATTCCAAGATATGCTATTCGAATTATCTTTTTCCACATTTAAATACGCAGGACTGTACTTCAAGAATTGTTACAACGGTCACCGAGCGGTCCAGATGGCTCACGTGGCTCGCGATTCTCCCAAACCGCTAAATGAGTAGCCGCCTTGTTTTATACAAAATCAGGATACGTCTGCGACCAATTTAATTCACTATCTTACTCTATTCGTTTACATGCCGCTCAATATCATGATTGTGGCAGGCCGGGTGACTGCATCGGACTATCATAGCTTCCATGCCCATTCCCGCGACCGGGTGTCGGTGAGTCACGGCCCCGCTGTTCCTGCTGGTCGTACGGAGACGGCGACCCCATCTCGCTTCTGGCGACGGCAACCGAAGCGTCCAGTTCCGAGTATCTGTGGACGTTTGCCTGATGGTATTCCGAGTTGGGCGACATGGGAGGTGGCGGGGACGAGCCGCCGTAGTGCGACTTGTAGGTCTGCGGCGGCGAGGTACCCGCGTACGAGCTCGTGGCCCCGGTGAACTGCGGCTCCATCGGCTGGCTCACCGCCTCCGTCTTCTCGGCCAATTCCCTCTTTAGGTTCTTGTTCTGCTTCCAGAGCCATAGCGTCGAGAGAAGGCCGGCCAGGACGGCGACGCCGGTAGCGACAGCGAGACCGATGGTGGCGCCCTTGAACGAAGACGATTGCTCGATTGGGATGCCGTCGGAGTTGGTCGAATTCGCGGTGCAGACGGACTCCTGGGGCGATATCAAAAACGCTTCATCCGTCCCGCAGCAGGTGGTGTTCGATCTGCCGCAGCAGTACTTTGCTGTTCCATCATTGCAGGCGGTCATGAAGCTGATGCCGTCGGGGCTGCCGCCAGTCTGCAGTCCTCATTAGCCTCGCCAATAACACAACCACAACGGCGGTGGGGTCCTACCTCGACATTTGTACAGACGTGGTTGCAAGCCTTGCTTTGCCACGTCCTATCCGTGCAGAAGCCCCGTTGCGGCTGGCCCTGGCGGTTGATACACAGGCCGGAAGATGAACAGATGTCTCGCTGTTCGGGCGGGCCGTCTAAAGCGCAGCAGCTCGAGAAGACGCCGGCCTGGTTGATGCCGAGCTTGTTGCATGGCACGTACGTCTCATTGTCGGCCAAGTTACCGTTCGGCGCGTAGCACGCAGCTTCTTGTGCAATGACACGGGCGGCGAGGCCCAGGCCCACTGCTAGAATGGACACCAACATCGCGACGAGAGAAGCTCCCGGAATCGGTCACTGCGGGCCCAGTTTGCGGGCTGCGATCGACGTGTAGGTGATGGGAAAGGAGGAAAATCGGGAGAAGGAACCCAGATCGCAGGAGGAAAAGAAGAAAATACAGGAAGAGGAAACACTCGCAGGAGACAAGACGTGGGTTTCCCTCTCTCTATGAGGAAGACCCAGCAAACAAGCCTTACCCGCATGCAACATGTCCGGTGTCCTCTCTGGACCGACCCGTCTCCTCACTTCAGAGGATTCGATCTTCTTGCTGATAGCTCGGCAGAGGGGCTAAGTCTTACATGCATGGGAAAAAGGACAGGCGTGATGATGGTCGGTTCAAGCAGGCAGCCAACGCAGCCCCCAAGGCTATCTAAATTAGGAAGGCCAGGTGCTGTTGTCTTGTAATCAAGCCCTCGTAGTGGCTGGACGAACCGTTGGATGCAGAATGCAGATCCTGGTCACAACAGATGGCCCGCACCAACCTGTAAAAGCTGACCAGCCAGAGACCGCACAAACAGACAGTAAACATGCAGTACCATGGCCAAACATTGGGACCTTTGTGCCCGGGATGGAGTGGGGGGAATTTGACTTTTGCCTTGCCTCGAGGTGTGGGCGGGATGGCACTGTGCCGATGGGTCAAGACGGTGACCAGTCCATCGAGTCATCTTCAATTGATTGCACAGAATCGGACCGTCTTGGTCTCAATGACAAAGTCAAACTGTTTCCTCTTTTCGGATGCGCGGCTTATAACATCATGATAGCAGATGGCCCAAACTGATATCAGACACACTCTGCGAGCCAGAAACAGAGTAGTTCATGTCATAAACCAGGATGATCCGGAGGCGTTGCCGGGAATGAGGATAATACCCTGACCGCACCTCGTCTGGCATTGTCTAGTGCTGATTGCTGAAAATAATGGCGCCACAGGACTTGGCGGTCCACTCCAAACTGCATGTCATGGCTGGGAAGAGGCATCGCCCCGACCGAAGGATGTCAGCTTACTCGTCCGAGGCCACGTTGAGCCGTCTTCCAAGGGATGATCTGCTCCTGCGCGCTCCTCCCTTGATATATCTGGATTGACCGACACACTGATCGGCCTTGGATTAAGCAACAGCTATCAAGCTTAAGATGTGGCGAAAGAATAGGCGAAAGCTTGGTAAACCCATTCGCTCTTGCGAGGTGGGACGAAACACCCACAACTTTGTCATATGCTCTCAACATCAGGAGCTTTGCGCAGGGTGGAGATGAAATTTTTTTTTTATTGACTGCACGAAATTGCACTCCCAGAAGCAGAGCAGATTTACACCAATTCAGTTGTCGCGAGTCGGGATATCTAAGCGACGCATACCCTACTTTGAGTATCAACTCATCCGTGATTCCGCCCCGTGAAGGAGTCTAGGTAAGCAAGGCCGACGCCTCCGCCGTAAGCCGGAGAGACGATCTTCATGGCGGATGCCTGCGACGTCCAAGACAGCATGTGCGCGCCAAATCGACGGACATAAACACAATAATCAGAGGAATTATGTGTCACGGCCGCGTGACTGAGAGACAGCTACACCTTCATCGTCAGGACGCACTCCGAAAACATCCCGCCAGAGGTTTGGAGAAGCTCCACGGTCTCATTGTATGCCATAACGGCGTCAGAGCCAGCGGAAGCGCTCAATCGGAGTCGAGCAGGTCCATCGTCAAGGGTGCCGAAGCTTCCAACGAGGGGGGCCACGAGAGAGAAGATCCTGCAAAGTCGGGAAAGACTGTACCCGATCCCTATTTCTGCATAGCTCAGTGGGGTCGTTCGCGCACTCGCCCGGTTTTGAAGACACGCTCGCCATGGGTATCATCCAACCCGTCGCGAGCATTGGTCCAGCGGCCCAGGCCCAGGCCGAAGCCTCCGACACGTCGGAGCGGCTGCTCCTCACAGCCGTCTCGGCCGGGCCTCGTCAGCCAGCGCCTGCCCCAGGGTTTCCAAAAACAAGCACGTCCAGAATATTCGGGGCGACTTCTGCCATCGGAAAGATCAAGGGCCTTTCGATGAGCCAGGTCCACGACGCCTTTGGTTCGCAGGCTCCGTGGCCGCGGGCTCGATGTAGTCCCTCGACAACAGGCCGTGAACCAGAGGCTGCACGCCGCGGGCCCCTCCACTCATATTGCCATCGAAGGACCGCAGGTGTTGTGGCAAAAGTCACAGGACGGGGTCTACCAGAGAATATCACAGGCCGGCTGGCTCAGGCGGGTTAGATTACAGTGTTGTCAGCAAGCGCAGCCAGGACAAGCGACGTCTCAAAACCGTCACCAATGTTAATTCAGCATTAATTATCGAATAGCCGTTCTGCGGCCTTTGACATGGGAACTGGGTGGGCGGCGTATGCAGCCGAGAAGATGCAGGGCAAAGAGGTAGCAGATCTCTGCAATAGGACAGGGTCGTCGTCGGTGACAAGCTTGAGCAAGAATTCTCTGCCAATATGCCTTTTGTCGGGATCGATGACCCGTGTGATGTTAAAGACGCCATGGTGTTGACTGTCGAGGAAGACATTGAAGCATTCATTCTTGAGCGAGATGATTAGAAAGAAGCTCTCTCCCGTCGGATCTTTGTATGGCAAAAGCTGTGCAAGAAACATCCGGGGGGCTGCAAATAGCCTTTCTAGTCATCCGTCTCGTGACTTATTTTTATTCATATGACGAATGAGCTCTAGGTAGGTGCTCCTCGTCTTGGAAATAACGCAAGCCGGGCATGGGCAGCATAACCGTGAACCGCTGCTTGCCTCTTCCATTAGAGGAATAAAGACAGCGAGTTATGTAGGTACTGTGTGTTCCAGACCGGAATACGGAAGAGCTCCCCCGGGTTAGGGTTGCCATCGAAAGCCCGAATCGTGGGGTTGGAATCTAGATTGATAAGTGCAATTTTGCTCACAGGAAACCGGGTTAACTTTCCACGCAAGGCCGTGGGCCTTGCGTCCAGTGCTGGAATGGGATTGGATGCTTCGAAGTAATTAACACGACCTCGGCGAAACTGCACTTGGCTTCAATAGTTGTTTCCGATATGTTTTGTTCAAGGGCATGCTTCGACTACCTTGCGGTGATCGTCATCGAATGCCCTCCACGTGGTCTACGGAGGAGGGGCTTGGAGAGATATTCATCGTACTGGTTTGAGAACACATCGATGATCGATCGGTCAGGGGCAAGTCCACCGGCTCCTGGAACAGTCACAAAGACGGATGTGACCTAGCATGATGGAAAATACACCTGCAGGTTTTCGGGCTGGTATTACAAACCCCTTTGATTTCTTACTCATTCGCAACAGGACCGTTTGTGGTTTGGCTAGCTTGAGTGAAACCACCACAGCGAACATGGTTTTCTTTTTTCCGTTCCAGCTAAGGCACGCTACAGGGGCTTCGCATGTCTTGATATCCTGATTGGGACGCCGAGGCGTGTCGAACTCACCACGTTGTGCCCATTGATTCAACAACCTGGTGATCAGGAGTTCGTCAGTAAATATTTTTCCGGACCCGACGGTCTTGTGGCTTTTCTGGCTGGCTGGATCGGATTGCCACGGCATCGGTTCACATAAGCCCCCAGCCGTGCAGGGTTGAAATCCGGGGGGTAACACAAACGCCATGGTCCGGGGCACTTTACAACGGACCATGTGTCTGCTCATAAAGGCCGGATGGCGATGGGATTAATACTTCTTTTTTCTCCTTCCCCTTCCATGCCGTTTCCACGTCTCGCCACAAGAGGTCATCACTTCGTACTTCGTACACGCCATTTGGGGGGTGGGGGTGACTGGACAAGGGCATGATGTGCGATTCTAAAACGCAGCACTCGGTAAACGCCAATGGTCAATGGCCAAAATACTGCAAGAACTCAAGGCACAATAATAGATTGAAGACAGCCTACTTCGAAACAACCTCATCATTTCACACAGTAAGGCGTAACAGACGGCAGTGGTCCAGACTCGACAGAGGCTGGCCAGATGGCGAGCGGAACCCGGCAGAGCGGCACGTTTCTGTCGCCTCATGAGCCAAGCGGGAGACCCCGATCCGCTTCCCGGGGCGCTTTGTCCTCTCGGCCGGGCAGATTACCGGGGACGACCACCCCCAACCGCTACCTCATCAGACCCCAAGCTGTGACACCCAAGGGTTGGCACCCTCTTCTTTTCTCCAATTGGGTGCAGTAAACGGCACGAAGACGAACGACGGCTGCACTGCAAACCCCGACGGGATCGTCGTCTGTGAACCCCAGAGTCTGTCATGGCAGTGTTTTATCAGCCGCCTCGGTCGTGGACTGCTGGACCCTGGTGGAAGAGGGACACAGGATTGCTTTCTTATAGTCTGGCTTCGCCTCCCGGCAAGGCCTGGTTCCTTGTCCGCTGATCCTTCGATCTTTGGAGCTCTTTTATATCACTTTTCCACTTGGCACCTGGGGAAAATATCGACCTCGTCCTTCATTCATGTGGTATTGATAAACGCTGCAATGCGCTCAGATACCCATCATCGCGCCAATATGGGCCGCGTGTCCTGGAAAGACCTTCCCCACGACGACTATGGTCCCCGTTTACTTCTCGCCTTATGGGCGTTCGTCTGCGTGTCCGGCGGCTTCATCATCCTGAGGATATACTGCAAAGTCTCGCGCCTGCGAGGGCTGTGGCTAGACGACCACGTGCTGATCGCATCCTGGGTAGGTCTTCAGCTCAAACCCGGGCTTCTAGAGGATGAACTGTGCTAACGCGTACGAGTGCGCTCTCCTGGCTGTGGGTGCCTTCGTCACCGTGGACGTATCGTACGACTTCGGCAAACACAACTGGGACGTCGCACGAGATAATTGGCCGTGGCTCCTGCTATACGCCAACCTGGGCGGCTCGTTCTCCATAATCGCAGCGGCATGGAGCAAGACCTCCTTCGCGCTGACTCTCTTGCGCATCACGCGAGAGTCCTCCGAGCACTGGATGAAGAGGCTAGTTTGGTTCATCATTTTCTCTGTCAACATCGCCCTTGGTCTCAACGTCTTGTTCACCTGGGTCCAGTGTCGGCCAGTTGAGAAGACATGGCGGACAGCGACGCCAGGATCGTGTTGGCACAAGAGTATACCGGTGAACTACAACGTTTTCGCCACGTCGTATTCCGGAGCGATGGACATTGTTCTCGCAATTCTGCCCTGGAGAATCTTATGGAGTCTTACAATGACCAAAAGAGAAAAACTTGGCGTTCTGGTCGCCATGAGCATGGGTGTTTTGTAAGCATGAATGCCGACCCGACTGGCGGGTATGATGGACTGACTGTGAGCTTACGCCAGTGCCGGTGCTGTCTCGTTTATCAAGATACGAACCCTTGCCGCCATTGAATCCTTCGATATCATCGATACAGTCGAGCTGGTGATATGGGGCGCGGCGGAAAGCACCGTCACCATCATCGCGGCGTCGATACCCATCTTGAGGGCCTTGTTTCGGGACACCAAAGCTTCGCCAGCACGTTTCACCGCCGACGAGGAGTCCACGATACGACAAATCGGCACGGCTTCGTCGGCAACGGCCAAGGTTGCATCCCCGAAGAAAAGGAGGTCAAGATCGGAACTTGAGTTGGTGAAGGGGAAAGCCGGCCTGGCGCAGGGCCCCCAAGACGGACGCAGCTTGGCTTCGCGGCCGTTCGGAACGAGAACTTTTAGGATTAATACTTGGGGAAAATGGGGCTCGGTAGCACCACCAGTCCCGTCTAAAGACTATGACGACGATGCGCGTATACAAGACAGCGGTTCTACACAGTTGTCTCGGAGATAAAGAAGGTTCAATGGGTCAACCAGTACGACATACTGTACGGTCTTCCCATCTGTCACCAGCCAGTACGTAAGGAACGATCCGTGTCTTGTCAAGCTCATTCTGGGCATCGGACGGGGTCATCGGCGCAAGTCGCAAATGCGGAGCTATTTCCGATCACATGTATTGTTCATGGGCTCTATTGCTCATCTGTACATACGTCTCTCTTCGTGCTGACAATTTGTCTAGCTGGATAGTTTACTGGGTTTATGTTTTTTAGCTCCTATTTTCGCACTGTAGTATTCCTTAAAGCACCTTCAATAATTCCTTCCTCGTTCTATATCGGTACTATCTTCGTCAACCTGGACGTGGGCATCCGAACCCCTGCGAGTCAGGCGAAGCTATTTTCATGTTTGGTGTCACCACAAACGCCTGGTTGAGAAAACACACAACGAGCGCAGTTTGCATTCTCCGATTTCCAACACTCTCAAGGGGCTGCTTTACCCCACCTTTGCGAAACGATGTGGGGGCTCCGACTCACCGCCAGCACCATCAAAGCTCGAGAACGACACATCATCTCTGCCACATCACGATCATATCTTCATCTCCTTGGTTGTCTCCATTCAGTCTAGAATCAAGTACCAGCAAACATGCCCTTGAAAGGAATCTCACCCGTCATCTCGCCCGACCTCCTCAAGGTCCTAGCAGAGATGGGACACGGCGACGAGATTGTCCTCGCCGACGCCCACTTCCCTTCGCACTCCATTTGCCCGCCCCATATCCCCGTCCTTCGTGCCGATGGTAAGCTTTCCTCCGCTGATCTCTAGTGCCCAGCCAGGGACTGGACACTTGGAGAACCGGTTGCTGAGCCATAGCACATCAATAGGCATAACCGTCTCCCGCCTTCTGGCCGGTATCTCTCCGCTCCTCGAGCTGGACAACTACGGGGTTGTGCCGGTGCTCATGATGGAGGTCGTCAAGGGCGACACCTTTGACGCGAGCGTCGAGGGCGACTTCCGGTCTGCCCTCAAGTACGACGGCGAAATCGAGAAGCTGGAGCGATTTGCCTTCTACGAGCGTGCTAAGAAGGCGTTTGCGATTGTAGCAACAGGGGAGACGAGGAAGTACGGCAACATCATCCTCAAGAAGGGCGTTACACCTATCGATGAATAGAGGAGTTGCGGATTGACATGAATCAGAGTTATGAGATAGAAGGGGTATGAAGGCGTTGGCTGGACAGAATACTAAAGTCGGCTATATTTTCACGTCGATTTCCTCTCAATTGACCCAATGATAAAGCTAACAACTGTGAGAGCCTTCGAGTGCTTTTCTGGGGTCCTTTTGGAGACTTCTGAGCAGAAACAAGGTCATTTGCGTAAGCATCTGCTCGCTAACCACTACCAGTACAGTTTTCTGCTTCCCCAAAATAGCTGGATATTCTGGATTTCATCTTTGATGATTTAACGGTTGCTGAATGCTTACCGGATACAAATTTACAGGAGTTGGACGTATTTAAGAATGACATCATGGAATATTGATGTGGTAAATCCCCATACCCTCCTACGAGAGGCTGTAAAGGTCAGTCTTCGCATCATGCTCGTACGCCAGAACAATGCTAGAAGTTCGATCAGTTGCTGAGAAGCAACATTGCCAAAACACAAACACGAAAACTGCCAGTTGCTAGAAAAGCGGGGGTTTCGCCAAAAAAGCATTTCCTTTCTCGACTGGTGTCCGCGCAATGCCGAGGCTTGAGATGATTGAGTTAGTACTAATTAAGACGGAGCATGAAGCACGGAGCTCCTTGCTTGGTCTCCACACATCAGACTATCCAAGGCCTCCATTCGTATGTACCGGAACCCACGGAGGTGGAAACCCAAAAAAGCTGGGTTGATATCTACACAAATTGGTAATCAGTCTCCGCCGGGAGGGGTGAAGCGAGCTGGAGGTCCATTATTTACGTCACTGAGGGGAAAGCAGTCAATGTATTTATGCCCTCGCGATCCCGGCGCTCTAATTCTTATCGGCATCATCACACAACCGACATACACACGGAGCCCAAGACTGATTAACGAAATCCTCACTAGACGCAAATCAACCTGCATAGTCACAGCCATCAAGATGCCCGCCACTCTCACTGTTCTCTACCCCAACGAGGCCGATGCCAAGTACGACTTCGATTATTACGTCAATCGCCATATGCCCCTGGCTGCCTCGCAATGGAAGTCGTTTGGTTGCAAGAGCTGGTCCGCCGTTAAGTACCAGCCCACCCCCGACGGAAAGGAACCCAAGTATTCCTTCGCTGGTATCCTCGTCTTTGAGAGCATTGATGCTCTCCACAAGGCGCTCGCCTCTGCCGACAGCGCCACTGTCATGAATGACGTACCAAACTACAGCAACAAGGAGCCTGTATTAATTATCGGAGAGGAGGCCAAGGCGGCCGCTGCTTGAGAATAATACTACGAACGGTCCAATCTTAGCTGGGGGGGACGGGCTGGATGGTCTCGTCAGATGTAATGAAGACATCAGATAAGACTTATGGCACCAAGGGAGGCCTAATCAATCAACATCCGGGCTCAATCATCAGATATTAACGAAAATCTTGCATCCTAATCACTGGTGGGGAGCTCATCATCATCTCATCATCCGAGTCATCATCGGATTAGTCCCAAGACTCAGTTCATTAGCTATGAACATCCAATGACGTATGCTGCTCGTTACACGCCAGCATTGCACATTCGAACGTGACAAAAGATTGCTGAGAAATACAATGAGTTGCACGCTCAGTTCAACACCAACACCCCCATCGAAACTGCAAGTCGCTCGTTAAGAAATGCGGTGATGGAGTCGAGTTGGTTTCCCATATTGACTGCGTAGTACTCAGTTCGTTGCTGCCACAGCCTGCAAAGTTGGCGAAACCTTCGATCCTATCGACACTTCTTGCGATTTACTTGCGGTAATCGCGTATAGATTTGTGGTTGATGTTGAGGTCGAAAGCTCTGCAGAGGACTCGGCTCTGCTGTCAACTTCTTTGCTCGGTCTTTTGACAGCCCTACACGTCGATGGCCACGTTACTCACATCCAACAATTCTGATTTATTTCCCTCGCTGGGTAGTGTCTTAGCCGTGACTTTACCTCTGACAGACATTCAGTCAATGACGATAATGACTCTGTGGCTGAAACTTGAGCAGATTGTTAATAGTGTGCACGGATGTAAAAAGGGATGAGCATAGCAGTAACAGCTTTTAGAGAGCAACCGAGTAGTATATGTATGTTTGTCTACAGATCTGGAGATGATTTGACATCGTTAAATCACCTATCCCGTTATGGCCTTATGCTTCGTAGGTTGCACACGTCGTCGTTAAAAGTGAGGGTGGTGAGTTATGGTTAGTCGCACATTCGGCCAGTGTCGCCCAACTCGGCTTACTAATGCAGACTGCTGACAACAAGCATACGGTGTCAGGCAGACAGGCGTACATCCCGAGGTGAAGTTGCTTATGATTGTCGAATACAACGAAGTATAAGGGATTATTGGGGCCGTTTATACACGGATTACAAGGGTTGATTTCAGATTGCATTCGTACATTAGGTAGGCGTATGCCAATGCCGTCATATGCCTTATTAAAACTTGCTGGAAGAGTGGGTGTTCAATAGTTCCGAACCATTATATCTCACAGCCATGTCTCGTAGAACCGTACAGCTTGCACAAATGCGTCTTCTTTCGCAGCCTTTTGCACAGGATTATTGAGATCGGGGTGTATGGCAAACCCGTGCGGCGTCCCTCCATAGAGCGTCATTGTAAACGGCTGACCTGTGGTCCCCACAACTGCCGCGATCTCGGCTCGCCTCGTGGCATTCATGCCGGTGTCGCCCTCTGTGAGACATTTGTTCAGCATCAAAGAACTGGCCCGTAGTAAATGGGTCCCGGCATTGAAGAGGGAAGTTGGACTTACCAGCAACAGCTAGGCTGGCCGGTCCCCTGATGGCTTTTATTTCTTCGTCTCCAAGTAGCGTTGGGTGAGCGGCAAAGGCCACCTGTACGCCTTTGTTATCGGGCATCCCAAGAACGCGAAAGGCATAACGACCGCCAAAGCAGTATCCTGTGGATGCAATCTTCTGTACGCCCATTTCCTCGCGCATATAGGCGACTGCTTTCTGAACTTTCGGGTCTGTCACTTCCGGGCCATGTGCCCCAAAGAACTCGGTGGCGTTGAAGTTCGCTTTTGGATCCTCGGACCTTGGCTTGCCGTCGAACAGGTCTGGCGCAATTGTCACGTAGCCCGCGCGAGCAAAGCTGTCGACAAGCCTTGGACGAGGTCAGTGAATCTTCTGACTACTTGGTTTGATGGAAGCCATTTAAACGCACAGTTTGTTCTCAGTTGACTGAATTCCGAACACATCAGTTAACAACAAGACGCCGTATCGGTTTGTCACGATTGCGCCAGGAGTTTTGCCGCTTTGATTACTAGGCATTGATATGTATATATCGACTACGTTTAACTGTTAGATACTCTAGAGCACAACTAACCGTGATGCATGACTCACGCCCATTGAAGGAGACGACTTGGCCCTTTGGCGTGCCGGTGAAGGCTAATATAGACAAGTCGGTGATAATGCCTCTCGCGACCCCAAAAAAGGATAAAAGTCCAATCAGAGTGAGTAAAATATTGTTGGCCGGCATCGTGTATGAATAGCCACCTCGAATCATCGACACCGGAAGGGAAGAAATCACAGCTGGAATAATCTGGCCAAGAGATATTCAAGGCCGTAGTCGCAATGTTCAGGCGATAAGTACTTGAGTGGAACATTTTAAGTTACCTGTCTAGGCATTGTCCCTGCACCTCTACCTACCCTGGGATTTTAGTCATCGCTTTGCTACTCTAACCCCTTACTCACATAACTCTCGGGTAGACATGCCGCGGCTTTTGATTGCCACTTTGACTCGAGCACTGGTCATCAACGCCGCTAAATGCGGATTTAAGCTTTTGTGGTTGCGACAAGGGGGTTGTGGCATCCCGTCTGTGTCAAGAAAGAAACATTTCGAAAAGCTTTGACGAGACCTATTTTGGTGTTTTATCTGATCCTGAATGGGACGAATGTAGACCGAAGATGACCGAGCGATTCGCAGGCATAGCCACACACCGATATGCAAGGTGGGCCAATCGGTCAGTGTCCATGAGCAGTGAGTCGTTTCGTTCTCGTCTCAGCCGAAGCTTCATGTCGTGGCGATACCACCCCTTCGAGGACCGGCGCTTCATACACCTTAACACGACCATTGATTTTTAGGCCAGCTACGTCCTAAAATTCGATTAATCTTCAACTTCGAGGTGTAGCTAGATCGTAATGATCATATGTTCATCTGCCGCAGAGATTTAATAAATGAATGTTCTTGTCTCCGAGTTCATGGGTGCACAATTATGTGACAGCCACAATTTGAATCTGACACTTAGAATACAGATGAACCGAGAATCTTTATCGTTTCCACGTCAAAGTACTTCAAATCGCGTCAATTTCTTTTTCTTTTCTTTTCTCGTAAAATGCAGCATTTTCGAAAGGCCATGTTCATCACATACTGGGCAGAAAATGCCTTGTTTCTTCTCGGCCTATTTTGTCTACTCCCGAGCACATATATATCCTTGTGAAATGAACTATGTGGATATGCAATCCATGGGATCCATGTTGATAATAGCTTTTACTCCGAACATTGGCTTTACGTGTAACACACCCACTCAGTCTGAAGCTATCTCGAGCTTCTCGGGCCGGCTATCCCCTCTGCTTCCCATTCTCTATGCCGTTGTTCCCCTACTAAGTAACCTGTCCCCTAACAGCTACCCCTATTTTTACTAGCTTTAGGTAGAGGTTAGCATATTCGCCCTTACTAACCACCTCTATAGGTCTTCTCTGTTTAATGTAAGTACGGGGCTTTTTATTCGGTTGTGTTTATGTTAGTAAGAGGGAACTTAGACCACTGGGAGGAGGGAGAAGGGGACTAAAAGTTCCACACGTCCCTATAACCCTTAAATTACATAACAATGTCCTAAGCTCCTGTCAGATAGGTCTATAAACACGCGGTTACTATTAACGTGCTCATTCATCTCAAAGTCCTCGACAAAGGTCAAACTTTATGGACTACAGTTGGTCATGCCTTTCTTTGCTTGTGCTGTCGTTCACCCCTTTATTGTTTCAGTATACGGCGCTTACCTCTTTCATTCACTCTATCTCTGCGTCTCTTTAAGTCGCTGCCGTACTTTTCCTAGCGGCTCCTACATCCCATTTATTGATCCTGGCTGATCTCCAACGGCTGCCATTATGGCTGTGTAATAATCTGCAAAAAGTCTATCACAAAATTGAACATGTACCATATATGCACAGAATCATCAAAGTAGCAATACAGAAAGCAGTAGTGGCATGAAAGGGAGTGATACTGTGATGACTCTGTATGTGTGTGTATTGCTACATATACTATAATGGCTGATTATAAAAACGATAATTATGATTCTTTTCGTTTGCAATAGTTGTGGTAGTCTTGTTTCGGCAGTCCTCTCCTATTTACCTGGGATCTTGTTGCCAACCAATCCATCCCTATGTCCACAATACTACAATACAATAAAAGGTTGTTCAAGGTCAAACCAACCGGATCGTTGCCATGCAAGCAACATACCCTCCATTTCTTCCAGAGTGGTGTCCCCCAGTGAAACCCCAGTTAACCCATCCACCATCCTGTCTAGGATGTTCAATTTCTCCAGATGTTGGAATAGCAATTGCAGCCTATTCGCACATACGCACCGAGTCGGCAGACCAGGAGCCTATTCAACGGCCAGCTTTAGGCCACCTAGACTTAGAGAAAACAAGCCTTCTACATCACAACACACGTGCCGGAGGTCTTCATCTAGTCCTTCCAACACCATACCTTAATATCCACACCCAAATGGTGTGTGCGTTCGGGCTTTTTCTCCATTGGAAGGGTTCGTGTTTAATAACACCTTTTATTCGTTGGGTGCAGTGCTGGCTTTGACTGAGACTTAGGATGAAGATGTAAAAATGATCATTTGGGTAGTTGGTCCTAAGCTCATGTTCCGTTTGGTAAAGGAGGTTTTGGACCGTCTCAGCTCTGCCTATATTGTGACATCCGTCAAATAGAACATTCAAATCGACATTGAAATCAAGACTGGTGTCCATATCTAAGGAATCTATAGCGGGTAAGACTTCAACTTAGGGAATATATTCAAGCCCAATCAATCGTACAGATGCTCTGCCGCCCACGCTTGGAGGGCCTCGTAGGGCTAGCGTCACCTCCAGCTTGTTGGGTCGTAACTGCAATAAGCCTGCTGGCTATGTTAGCCCAGTCGCTATACATGTACGTTAATAATTACTGACCTAGCCCTGGAGGAGTAATTGATCCGGGCGGACTATTACCTCCAGGCGCTTGAGGTGGTATGTCCTTGGACAATCCGTGCATGACAACCCAAGGACTCCAACTGACTTCTTGGAACGGGTGCTAATTGTTAGATTATGATTGCTTCTAAGTTTTGGATTTCGCCCCTGAAAACCTTTGTGCTACTATGGAGATATTCGTATATGTATTATGCAAGAGACCGCCCTTGTATTCGTACTGTAACTAAAAATGCCTCTTTGCACAAAACAGCTAGTCAAAATCCAAGTCCGTAGCAACTACTAGCTAGATTAGGGCGGCGTGCCGAAGCTATAACACGAATCAAGGGTTTGTTGGTTGTTGGTGCAGACGTTCGTCGCCCAGGCAAGGATCGTTTGTTCAGAGCGAATCACAACGGCTACTTCATATCTAGCGTTACACGATACCTTGAATGATGCAGGGGTGGTTTGTCGATCAATTACTTGTGCTCCAACGCAGCGCCAGTCGGTTCCGCACTTTAGGAAAGCTCAGGGTTTCCTGCTCTCCCAATTATTAACCGGTTCCCATCTGCTTTCTGATTCATCCCAGGCCATCCGGATCCTCATTCCAACAGTTTAACATCTTCGAGATATCAGAACGTTGTACGAAGTATCGCCAGCTCGGCTCGAAGCACTCCCTCGATCAAACTCTCTACCCATGGCTACCTCGGACGATCGCCAACTGGCCAAACGACAGGTGCAGCAAATTGCAGAAGACCATGGATATGTCTCGGAAGATACTTTGCAGTATATCACCAATCCGGAGGCGCGCCGTAAGATTGAAAACGCTTTTCTCAAGAAGGACTTGATGGGTGGACTCAGCATCATCACGTACGTAGTCCCTTCACGAAAACTTTTGAACTTTAGGTTAAGATAAAAGCAATAGGTTAGCAAAGAACCTGTACTCAACCAAGGCCCGGTTTATCTTCGAGCTCCTCCAGAACGCCGACGACAATCAATACAGCAAAGCCGCAGCTTCAGGCTCCCTCCCAGCTGTCTCCTTCCAAGTCTTCCCACATCGAATCGTCGTCGAATGCAATGAGGATGGCTTTACTCGCGAAAACCTAACGGCGATTTGCGCTGTCGGACAAAGCTCCAAAACAGGGGCCCAAGGCTATATCGGCGAGAAGGGCATCGGTTTCAAGTCTATCTTCATGGTGGCGTGGAAGGCACACATCCAGTCAGAAGCCTTCTCATTCTCCTTTAGACATAAGAAAGGGGATTCTGGGATAGGAATGATCACACCGGTATGGGAGGAGACCGATGAAGTATTGGAGTCACCATTGACGAGGATCACCCTCTATCTCGACAACGCCGAAAACAGTGCTGCATTCGCTGAAACCCAAGACGCAATCCGGACTCAATTCGACGAGCTCCAAGAGACTGTCCTCTTGTTTTTGAAGAACATTCGAAGAATTGATATCAAATTCCACGATGATGAAGGACGACAGACGACTTCCGTCACACATGTGTGTACTCAACCCCAACCAGACCGGGCTAAGCTGGAGAGTATTCATACCACGAATGGGCACGCACAAAAACAAACCAGGCACTTTCACGTCACGCGCGTCAACGCGACGAACCTTGCCAAGAACGACAACAGAACCTACTCCGAGACAGAAGAGGCAGTCAAGGCATATTCGGTTTCCGAAGTCGTCGTCGCCTTCCCGCTTTCGGAGACATCGGCACCCATCGTTGAATCACAGGAGGTATTCGCCTTCCTCCCGATCGGGCCAGCTGGATTTAAGTTCTTAATCCAAGCAGACTTTGTCACCAACGCAAACAGACAAGATATTGTCAAAGATTCCGTTCGTAACGTCGGTCTGCGCGATGGTGTTGGCAAAGCATTTATTACCGCCGTTACGCAGTTCCTCGCACATGAATCATTGAGATATCAATGGGTCCAGTTCCTTCCAGACAAGCAGATTGGCTCTTGGGATAAATTTTGGCTTGGCCTGATTGAGGAGATTGGCACACTCCTGAAATCTGCTCCCGTTCTTTTTGATCACAAAGGCAGTCCTAACACAAGGACAGTATTGGAACTTGTTCGTTTAGGGTTCGGCTGCGCTGACGAATATGGAGACTCATTGTTCGACGATGGCACTCCAGGTGAGATTATTTCACGACAGTACGGGCCAATCGGAGAACGGATTCTTGCAGATTACGGTATGAGAATGGTAACTTTCAATCAACTTGTCAGCTGGGTGAGAGCGGATCTAGAAAACGCGACATCGTCTCGGATGAAGTCGCCAGACACTCCGGAAAGTTGGCACGTACGAGCAGCAGACCTTCTGAATTCAGCTTTCGTCAAGAATTTCCTAGTCATAACTTCCGAACTTACCATGTTGGACCTTATACCTCTCGAGGATGGATCGTGGGTGTCTGCTGTGTCAGGACCAACCTATTTCCCCCAGGTCGACGGGCTGGACATCCCCACTGATATCGGGCTGCGAATTGTTTCGAGGAGAGTAAAGAATGAACGAAGGATTCTTCTGTTCAAGTCCTTGGGTGCCACCACTGCTGAGCCACGAATGGTCCGCGAGCATATTCTGCAAAGTTATAAGACGGCGATACCTTCAAATTTCACCATCGAAGCCTCGAAGCAGCACCTCAAGTTTCTCTACATGTCTGAGACCCTGGCTGAGAGAGCGTCACCATACGAAGCCATAGCTATCTTCAACCATCATGGGAAACCTCAGAGGCCTGGTCAGCAGACCATCTACTTGACCACCGATAACACCCATGGCGCTGTGGAAGTGTTCAAGGCCACAAGTCCGGGTACGAACCCTGGAGATGGTGCAATTGGTTACAAGGTTGCGTTTGTCAACAAAGAGTACTTTGTAAACGAACCAGCAGCTCCAAAAGGCCAAAAGATGTCGTGGCGTGTCTGGTTCAGCGAAAGACTTGGGGTGAAGACACACATCGACGTCCGGTTTCTTGGGTTGAAAAATGGGCTTTTCTCTGTTCTTGCCGGTGAATCGCAATACATCCATAAGAACAGGCCAGACAAGTTTATGGGTTGCGTTGTGCGTTGGTACAAGACGTCACCCTCCGCCGAGCTTGGCGATGGTGAAATTCGTTGCCTCCGGTCTTCCACAGTTTTATGTCGAGGCAAGCGTATGATTCCTTTGGAGGAAACTTACTTTCCTATTCGCGAGCTAACAGAACGCGTGGGGCGTTTTATCGCGGAGGACGGGCTTTTTCCTTGGCTTTGGCTTGAAACCCAGGAAATCTACGAGACTATTCCGCCGAAATGGAAGCTTCTGCTGTCAAAGCTTGGCGTGGGGCTGTCCGAGAACAATCTAGAGTTTGCTCTGGTCATACTCGATCGGTTTCTGATTGCTTACGTGTCTTCCATGAATTCCACAAGGGCAGGGCGGTTGTTCGAACTGTATCAACATATTCATATACAGTACCGGGAAAGTCACGATCGAATTGCTGCTGCAAACCATATCAGGTATGTGGTCGAATCAAATCCAAGCATGTTTCTAACGGCTTTAGAAACACATTTCGAGCGAGGAGATGCATATATGTTCCGCTAGGAGACGGGCAATGCAAATGGGCTCTGCCTGATGAATGTGTCTGGAGGGCGCCTCTGGTCATGAGAACTAAATACGCTCTGGAACGGCTTTACCAACCTTGGATTGGACACGACGGCGAAAGCAACTCCATCTATCTGGACCTTTTCAGAAGCATGATGGGCATTCAAGATTGCACGTGGGAAATTCTCATTGACGAGTTGAGGGAGCTCAAGGCCTCGAAATGTGACGACTCGGATCGGATTGAGACGATTTACAAAGCCTTGGATGCTTTATGCGGGGATCCTTCCGTGGCTCAGAATGACCAGGCAAAGTATCCATTCATGCCCTCATCTGCGATGATTTTCCTTCGGCGATTGACTTTATTTTTAGGGCACCCTTCGAGAACGAAGCCCTGATTTATCTCCCATTAGATGGTGGGCTATCGTGGCACAAACCATCTCAGTGTGTGTGGTCAAACACAACAAAATTGAGCGGAAGAGTCTCCCTTAACGATGAATATGGAGATTTGGGGGTTTTCTTTGTCGAATTCCTAGGTGTAAAACCACTAGATCTCTCGATGGCCATCGACGACCTAAAGAAGATCGCAACGAGGCCCTCCACAACATCCTCGGAAATCAAGGAGTCGATATGGGTCGTCAACTCCCTACTCTCTTCTGTTTCAACACTTCCAAGCTCTCGAGACGTATTGAAGTCTCGGATATTCCCCATCGCGTACCCCGACGACAGGTTCACGGTTGAAACCGTAGCGAAGGAATTTTTCATCGTTGACCGCGAATCGCTGAGATCATCATTTGAGACCAAGGTCAAATTCCTCGACTTTACGCTGGAACAAGTTGCTCGGCTACGTCCATTTATTGAGTGGACGCACTTGGAGGAGAGATATCTTTCACGCCGTGTGAAGGAGATCACATCGTTCCATGGCGGAGCAGCAGCTCTCATAACAAATCCGCAAAGACAGATTCAAAACCGGGCTCATGCTCTTCTCAGGTTTGTAATTCAAATTATTTGAAAGTCGCGCGAGTTCATGCTGATCCATTGGAAAGAGTTGCGGCACACTTCAACAGCCCGCGTTCCCAAACGAAACAAGACATGGAATCTTTCTACGCCGTTCTGAGATCAGCAAAAGTTTATGAAACTGATGGCATCTCTTCCGATCTCTGTCTTGTGCAAGACGGGACTTCTTTTACCGTTGAGGTCACAAAAACAAGCTTGCACATTGACGAGATTGAATCGGGTCTTAAGATATATCTGCCACGAGTTAAAGATCATCAGGAGTACATGTTCACCAATGTATTACCAGAGAGCCTTCTCGGTTTGATGATGAGAGACCCCGTCACCCAACTGTCTCAAGAAATCACAAAAGACGCCGTAAACGCGACGAACAACATGTTTGTGGCGCCGGTTACGATGCTCCATCGAGCCCTCGAGGATAATGGAATATCCAAGGTTGAAGTTCCGAATGTCGACGAAGCTGTGCCCCTGGACACGGCTCCATCAGGATTTCCAGTCTCAACTTCAGCAGGGAACATAGATTACGACACGAATGACCCGGCTGAAGATGGGTCAGAAGACCCAGAACCACCCATACCCATCTCAGACAGGTCATCGACCAATCAAGATGCTACAAACGACTCAGTAGTTCATCGCTCGGCTTTTGCACGGAGTTCGGCCTGGCCGTCAGGTACCTTCGTCTCACCAAGTTCGGAGCCTTCCTCGTTTCAGGGTTCTCGGAATGAGGCGAATAGCCAGGGTCCCTACACCTTACTCTTGGATAATGTGATCACCGCAGGCCGAAGAGTAAGGTCAAATGCACTGCCGCCTTGCGGAGCTTTTGATCTCAGCCAGTTGGACACTGGTCTTCAACTAAACAGACGCGACACAGGTCTCAGTCTGCACTCGGCGAGTCAAATAGAAAGAGACTGCAAAATCGGCGCAGCAGGCGAGCTCTATGTTAGTACTTGCTCCGACATGTGACTGTTCACGATGACTGACTGAATCCGCATCAGGTCTTTGAGTTGCTATCTCACCTATCGGAAAATGGAGCGCCCTTGCCCCCACTGTCTGGCTTTTCCAGAGACAACTGGCAAAGTAACATCCGAAGATACGTGACAGTGCATCCGGACTACGCGTCAATGGAACCGTGGAGCGGCCGAGAGACTTCGGACCTAGTGTACGACGACGTCAGCGGCAGGCTGACATCCCTGCTAGTTGACAAAGGCTACCTTGCGAGGGAACGGTGGCTTTTGCGGCCTCGTGGCCCTAAGTACTTCATAGAGGTCAAGACAACGACAATGTCTTGCGAAACGGCATTTTACATGAGCAAAGCTCAGTACCAAAGAGTAAGCCTACAACCCAATCTACACAGTTCACATCAAAACGAGAAGAGACGCTAATATGCCAAAGATGAGAAACAATGTCGTCACCGAAGATAGCGACACATTGTATGTGATTTTCCGAGTGTACAATGTTGGGCAGGAGAACATAGGTGTCAAAGTTTATGTTGACCCGGAGACACTGAGGTTGGCTGGACGTTTGCAATTCACAGGAGAGACGTGGTCAGTTGTTCCAGGCTAAGTTTTAAAAAAAACTACAAGCCAAGTTCGCGGGTGACGACCGTGGACTCTTTGATTCTTGTGTCTGGTGAGGGGACTGTCACGTGGAGCATAAGGTCTTGATCACTGCCCGTAACCGACTTCTTCATTCTTGCGTCGCACCAACCTTGTAGTTCGCATGTTGTATTGGAGTCAGTATCTGATTAGTCTGGTCCTAGAAGCTTTTGGCGTCAATAACTGTGAAAGCCTCTTAACAGCGTTGTAAATCGTGGTGCCTCATGACATCCAGTGGCATGTCTTCTCAGATGCCTTTCATTAGCTGAAACTCGCCCTTCACCTCTTGCTATTAGTGCGCTGCAGCCACGCTGGTGAGCCCCTCATTTTCCATGAAAAGACGACATTATGCTGGCTAAAATGTACGCCCCCGTTCCATTGGCGACATTCAGAACAAACTGTCTACCTAGCTTGTGCGCACATTTGGTAACTCCAATGCGTTGAAACAGTGAGAACCAACACCGTTACCGACATCTCTCAAGTTTCTCTAAATAGAAATCAGCTTTTATCCTTCACCCTATGAGCAATAGGTAGTGCAGGGGTGCAGCTGAGCCTAACTTGATTTACAACTGGCGGTGTCAGGATTCCCGCAGATGAGCTTCTGATTGAATAAAAAGAGGTGCCAGCTCTGTCTCTGACACCCTTTGTGAGCCAGGCCTAGTAGCTTCTCTTCAGGTCATTTCGATCGTAAGCAAACTGTCCCAATGAAGATCAGCTGCGATATATCGAGGCATTTTTCGCGAGCCGCGTCAAACAGATAAACAGCACTCGAGCTCCATGAGATCACGGTGTCGGGATACCAATTCTTTATGACATAAAAATCAGAATCCCGCTCGGTAGACTTGAATGCGAATCTAGACGTTGCTTCGATGCCACTACTCTCGACTTCGGTCTTCCCCAGGTTGGAAACCACCGCGAACCCCGACTTATCAATCGAGGAAGCCGAATCTTTCTAGTTGACATAATACATCGAGGCAGGTGTCCCAGATATCAGACACCAGTTCTCCGGTTCATCTTGGAGTTACAGAACACCAAGGTCGGCTATCTTGATATTCAGCAATGATCTTACGACAACGTTCTTCCATCCAAGGTGAAGCAGATTGATCCCGAGACATTGTTGCACCAACACAGTAGGTGGTCTTCATCTTACAGCCTGATGCCTATCTATGTACTTGACATGCAGTTGTGGGGTCCCGTCTGAGTCACACCGGCCTGGGAAGAGGGAGCTCCCAGCACTGCTTTCATAGCAGGGAGGCCATTCCATTGCAATCAATTGAGACTGCATCTAGAGTCCAAAGTAGTCTAATACCCTCCGAATATTCGAACATTGTTGTAAGTGTGTACGGATTCACGCCCAATGGTAGTTGTGCCCGCCGCAGCTATGTTTGCAGAAAGCTGCTTATCATTCAGGAATTTCGATAGTATAGTTACCACCCTTTACGTGGAACTGAAAGTTTGAGTCACAGTAAAAAGACTACACTTGTCTGAGTTTCATGAGAATTTTCAAGCTATTTAGTCAAATTTGAATAAGATGGATGATAGGTCTTACTTGTCGTGGAAGGAAGACACCAAGACTATGTCGATGGGTTGCACACGAGGGCGGCCTGCGGCACTTTCGACTTCCAAATACATTGCATCACCTTACAAGTTAACATTTTATCGGGTTGATAAAACATGATTGAGACGAAAAATGTTTTATATCCATTATATGAGGTGAGGCAAAACAGCTGCTGGTCTACAAGTGAGTAGAAACCAGAAGGCAAACTAAAAATGTAAGAATTACAGTTTGAAATAGAGACAAGGAATCGCATTTCGACTTGCCTGGAAATTCCATTCCCTTTTGGAGCAGACCCATATTCTGGCCCGGCGAACAACTCCAAACTGTCACCGCAGGGGTTGCCCAGAGAGAACGAACAGGCAACATGCGTTTCAGTGAGCGTTTCTCTCAACCACCGTCCTCGCCCCGACTGCCGAAATCGCCTTTTCTCGCGCCCTGAATGGTCGAACTATCGTTTCGTCCGCCCGTTTTAGCACTAGAAAATCCCCAGTGGCTCAGATTGTTAATAGGACGCTCCCAACCAAAACTGTCGCATATAACAGCCATTTTTCTATGCCGGCCACGCGGTTGCAGCCACTGCCCACACGAGCGAGAAGGCTGTTCCCTAAATCGGTGATGCTGCTCTCGAACTCGTCATAGGTTGACGCGTTCCAGGCGGCGCCGCCTGCTCCAGGAACGGCATCGTCGCCCGTGAAGGCAATGTACAGGACGTCGTTCTCGTCGTGTCCCGCGTTTCCATTGATGACGTCGCCGTAGCAAGCGGTAGCCAGAGAAATGGACGCCTCGCCAATCATGGCTTGTGGCCCGTCGTCCCCGTTCGTGTCCCCCCAGATCCCGTAAACCTAAGTGCGGCCTC
This sequence comes from Colletotrichum zoysiae, assembly GCA_030867305.1. NCBI lineage: Eukaryota > Fungi > Ascomycota > Sordariomycetes > Glomerellales > Glomerellaceae > Colletotrichum > Colletotrichum zoysiae. The sequence goes on along the minus strand of MU842816.1, from coordinate 131,530 downwards.
GTCAGATCGACCCGTCTTTTCTCGCGCCGCATGTGGTTCAAAGCAACACATACCACTTTGTCGTTGCATATCACGGCCATCACGCTCAGCGGCTTGATGCCGTGCTGTGTCGGATCAAAGGTCGGCCATCCGCTTTTCGTCCCTTCGTTGCCGAAAACGACGTAAGGATGCAGCGAGGCGTTGAGGTCCTGCGGGCCTGCGTTATACCCTCTCAACACATCGCGGAAAGTCGTCTCAGATTGGGTGTCGGTGGAGCTGCCGCAACGCCCGTCTCCTCCGCCCTGCGCTCCATCGCAGTCTACGTCCATGTTGGCAAGCTCGCCCTTCTTCCCTTGGAGATAGATGATTTGGTATTTGTCAAGAAAATCTCCGCAGTAGACGAAGTCTGAGGTTTCCTATGTCAGTATATTCTTGCCAATCACGCAGTGGGTTAGATGAGGCGCTTGATTACCTCCACTGTCATCCTGAACGCTATGAAACCCGGTTGAGAGAGCATGTTTGCACTTGCGCCGGACTCGGATGAAGCTGTAGAAATTCTTCACATCCCTCGGTATCTCAATAGCCAATGTCGATGTGACTAGAAGCGTCAGAAGGACGAGGAGCGTAGTCAGAGATATCATGTTGAGTAAAACCAGATCCTCACTGCAAGAAAGGCAGAAAATGTTGTAAGACGGGACGTTCGGGGGGCGCAAGGAAAGTAATCTGTGTCGAGTCGCGCTTTGGTCATCACGTGATGCCCAGCTTCCATCGGACGCATCTGAGCACGTATTATTGATCACTAAATACTAGGTGTTAATAGTTGTTGGTGCGCCCCCCTCACTTTTGAGACGAACATGAGTGAGCCGAAAGTCTCGGCCGCCACCCAAAACAGTGCTGCTGCTGAGATGAGAAAAGCAATGATGAGACGGCGCGCCGTTGCGGTAATTGGGCTCTGCCGACGCAGCGATTCCCTTGGAACACATCGTCCGAGTCAGTGCCGGCGTGCTGCAACATTGACAGAACTGAGGCGCCATCAAACATTGAATTGATCTACGCAAGGATGTTTCTGATTCGCCGCCTTACGACATTCCATCTTCATACACTTTGGTTATGTACTAGGTTTGGCGGAGGCGGAAGTGGCGCCGCCGCGCCGCTGACTCGAGGCTAATTCTATGGGCGCCCATCACGTTGTCTCAAAGGCGTTGTGAGTGTCCAATTTTGGCTAGGAAAGCAATCCGGTTGCACGTCCTTCCCGCTTCATGTCTGGAAACATGTTTCGAACAACTTTCCCATTCCACATTATAGGTGTTGGTTAAGCTGACAGGGCTGCTTTGAACAAGAACAGTTGAAGATTGTAATTACACATCTTGCACATGGACGGCCACCGACGCGTTCCACTTAAAGTTTCATTAGTCTCCCTTGTCGGCTGTGGCTCTTTGCACTCATCCACATGCATGAAGATAAGTCCAATGCAATGCCACACTCTTGATAGTGTTGAGCTCACACTGGTTGTCTATGGTTGCCTTCAGGTTCAAGTCTGTGATTACGACCCGTAGAGTTCCCAAAAGGATGTCAGCTTCGCAGTTCTTCTCCTCAGCAGGCAGCAGCTGCACTTGCTCCAGCCGACGCTGCGCTTGTCGCAGAAGCCTCGGTGACCGCAGCATGCCATAGCGAGAACCCGGAAATCACGGCCGCCGCCTCCCAGTCTTCGCCGAGCGTTCCCGTCAAACCGCTGCCCAGGAACCTAAAATTATAGCCCTTGGTCATGCTCCACGACGTGCTGTGGGCCAAAACAGCAACAACCTCTTTGCCGTCGCTTGAGTAGCCAAAGGACTTTTGGCCAGCCTGCTGGGTCTCCATTCGCACCAGCTTCCACCCGTATGAGTGGCCGGCGAGCTCCTTGATCTCGTCCCCGTGCGAGCTCCTCCACCGAAACTCTTCCACTACCCCCTTGCGCACTTCAATGCAAAAGGCACGCACTTGACCCTGCGTCCAACTCACATCCTCCGGTCTCTCCAAGGAGATTTCTTGCTCCTATCCATCTTCTCCTTGCAAAGTAATAGTTGCCCGGTGGTGAGAACCCAGGGTCTTTCTGATCACCGCGGCAATGACCGGCCCTTTGTCGCTGGGGCCACTGTGGAGGAAAAGCATTTGCTTCTTGGAGAAAAGTTTGGTGTTGAAAGAGACGGTGAACAATTTTTCATCCGAGGATGGCCCGAGTGAGTACAGCTGCTTCCATTTCCACTGGCCGTAGCAGTTGAATTTCGGAGGGAACCTCATGGTCGCGGCGACCAGTGTTCTAGAGTCGGTCGTCGTGTGATTGAATGTCGGACTTTGATATGCCGTGGCCTTCTGATCATGGTCGAGATGTGCGGGTGTGTCGTAGCTGGCTGCTTCGTGCGACTTTTCCATGCTGTTATTCATTATGAATACACCAGATATCAACTATGCCTGATTTGGAGAATAAATGAGTAGGGATTTGAAATACCGATTGAGCGTTCACACCAACTCCAGTGCGCATGACAGGAATCTACAAAGCCTTTATAAAATCAACTGAAGATGCAGAGGATCGACTATCATCTTGATCGTGGCCGTACAATATCAATCGGGGAGGCCAGTTGGCTTGCGCTGCATATGTACCATGTGACGTGTGAGGCGGGCATATGTTGTAACATTTCTCGACGAACCAATAATAGTCGACAACTGAGTCTCGATGCTTTGCACCGATTTGTCTCAGGATCTTAGCTCGATCCTTTTCCTTGGCAAAGCTGATGGTGTCTTTCCGTAATAGGCAAATGTAAGTATCTATCTCCTGGTGTCAGGTTTCGCCGCTCACGGATCCTGCAGATAGCCTTGCAATCTCTGGAATAACTAAGTGCCGGGACACGATGCTGGGCTTTTCTTGTTGATGGTTATCATCAACACTCTACGACTACAGAGATGTTATCAGAATTATTGACCAGCAGACTGGCAACAAGCGTAGTCTACCACAACCTCCTCCCCACCCAATGGCGGGACCTATGATACCCCGGCGGATGTGGCTTGTCTTCGTAATACCGTGAACTCGTCGGCAGGTCGGACAAGACACAAGCGAAGCTGCGCAAAAAGCTAGGCTCCGACTCGTCGTTGAGTATTTATCGAAATCAAAGGCGGGAATCCCATCTGTCAAGTTCAGCTGCGGAATTAGAGGGGAACAAAGTTCAAGTTTATTATTACAAAGGCCCGGAAGTCCCATTTACCGACTCTGTTGGGTACGAGGGTTCAGAACGTTGTTGACAGGTTCGAGCGACGTGCACGCCACCTCGTCGGATGAACTCTAAAATCACTCAAAAAGAAAAATATAAAAAATATTGATGACTCAAGCTAACGACACAGCCTCCAGCTGACAGTGTCTGGTCTGTCTGCGGTCGATGCTTTGTCAGTATGCTGCGACAACTCGTTGGGCACGGGATCTAAAGATCACCCGTGCTGATAGACCGTCCTTACGTGTAAAGTAAGACTATCTATCCCGAGGATGAGGCGGATGTATTCAAAGTTTTTTTGTTTTGCTGAGCTAATCCGGCCCCGAGAAAGGTCATGAACTTTGAAGCTGAGGAATAGCCCGAAGGATTTATGGAGGCAAATGTTGCGGGAAACACCTGTGAGACCCGGCTGTCCGATGACATGTGCTTGCGCTGGAATTGCCCACCAGAAAAGAAAAGTGCACTAGGATTGAGGCTGCCCTTTTGTATTTCCGAACCAAGACGCTACATTTACAGGACCCGATAATACGGAAGAATGAAGCTGGTCGGGGCCTCTGAATAGTGGTTTGCAGGTGCGTATCGAATTTGTCTCTGAACAGTACACCTCCATCGGACGAGTTTGGCCGAGGAGGTTCAAGTCTTTGATGCAGGCCACAAGTAACGCCGAAATCTCACTCAATGAGCTTCCAGGTGGTGATGCTTACATCTTTACTAAGCCACGAGGGTCATACTGTTGTGGCTTAGTATTGAATCAATAGAAACTCTATCGGGAGGCACTCCGGGTCCCTTAACAATGCTTGCCGGCTTGTCGCTGGCCGCAGCGAGTAAGGCGAGGCGAAAAGCTTCCCGCCATCTATGGGCAAGATCGGATGTGGCGTGAAGTTTCCTAGGCTTGCCGTCTCGTTGCCGAGGAGCTAATTGCTCCTCCGGCCCGCAATCTACGCCGAGAGGGCGCAAGCTTGACCGAGCCCCAGCGACTAAGAACGCTACATCCAAGCGTGATGAGGCGGTATACGAGACATGGTTCTTTTTTTTTTTTTTTGGTTACATGATGGATGAGATGACGGATTTCTCATGCCGACGTCAACCTGTGTCTCCAAAAAAAGCCTGGGAATCATATAACCATTTCCTCTATGTTGATATATTCTTGTAAAGATCAGACGGTGGAAGACAAGTTGGCTGCTTCGCCACGCGCTTCGTAAACTTGCTCCTATGTTTATCGCAAGACTTCCTCCTGTGTCACATAAGCTTACACAGTGGTATTCCGAGGCGCTGAACAACCAACCGTCGGCACCGTGGTTGGCAAGCGCGGCTTAATCACCGCCCTTCGCATTGAAGAGCGTTGTGAACTCAGATGATGATACACTGGCAGAGACTCCGGATCCTTCCGGAGGAGTTAGTCGAGTTGGTCATTACTCAACCGTTTATGCGAGAAGCAGACTGCACCTTTTAATCTCACCACGGGAATTGTGGAAGATCACCTATAAATACCAAGCCCATATCCTAATATTCTATTCATCTCCTCCCTCATCACATCCAAACATATTCAAAGTGATTCAACATTCTCTTCAACTGTAGTCCAATAACTCCTTTCATCTTTTCAAACTTCTACACATTTCATCCCCTTTAAAACCAACATGCATATGCCCTCGTTCTGCAAGGCTGCCACTGTTGGCATGGCTTTCTATGCCATGACCGCTGTTGCTGCTCCCATGAGTGAGCCTGGCAACTCCGTTTCTGATGCCGCAGGCATTGTAAAGGTTGGACTCCTCTTCAGCCGTTTTAAACATTGAAGTACTAAACTGACCCCGTACAGCGCATCCCCGGAACAGCTGTGAGCAAGACCCGGCATTTTGAAAATCCCCGAGCCTTTTGTCCCATTCATTATTTGATTGTTTCTTGTGTTGGTTACTGACGAGTACATGCTTGCAACAGCCCAACGTAAACAACATCCCGGTATGCAAATCTCTCTCCCGAATTTCTCCTCTTGAGGGTCATTACTAACGTATTGATGCAAGAACATGAGTAACGCCGCTCTCAAGCGCGATGACAAGGACGGTGACAAGAACAACGGGGTCACCCAGGACCGAAACCGCAGGTGCAGGCGCGACATAGATGGCAAGCGAAGGGACTGCGACTACGATAACTACGGCGACGACGACTATGGACGCCGGGGCAGAGGCCGGGGCAGAGGGCGCGGCGGCCGCGGCGGAGACTATGACGATCGCGGCGTCCAAAACGGACCGAACCAGGACGGCAAGGATCTCGGCAAGCGCGGCGGTGACGATGATCGGTACGGCTACCACGGCGGCTACCACGACGGCTACTACGGCGACCACCACGACGGCCGTTACGGCTATGGTAGACGAAGAGGAGG